>CM056396.1:21639551-21645945 GCA_029718625.1 Synaphobranchus kaupii
ACGTGTAAATAAAAGCAATGAAAACAGAAGCAAGTGAGGAAGAAGAGGCAGGAGAGGCAGAGGGAAGAATGAGAACCTGTTCGTCCGTTTCACACCTGTTAATGTCCATACGACAGGCTGTGCAGACTGGCCTTGTTTCCTGCCTGCAGGGTCTTGTTGTGGCCAGCAGGTGGAGATGGAGCTCACCTGTATGGCTAAGTAAGGGCAGGGGAGGGAGGGGTCATTTGAGGAGAGGTCTCCCAGTCGGAGGGCACGCCTGGTTGCCCCTCAGTGCACTGGAGCAGGACAGGCAGCGGGTTTGACTTCAGGTGGCCTGTGAACTATGACCAGTGAGTATGGCTATGACAGATCGGGTCACCATGGGTGGAGAGACAGAGAGAGAGAGCGACGCTGTGTTAGAGCTGCAGGTCAGAGGAAGGCCAGGCAGCGCTCAGTCAAGGCGCTACAAAAGTATTCTGCACATGCCAGCAAATAATTATTCCAATTACTGTAATTACTATGACTATTATTATTATAAATTCATTTACAATATGTATTGATATTATTATAAATAAATAAAAAATTAGTTATAATATTGATGTATTTATATAGCCCTATTCATCTTACAGTGAAAATTTCAAAGTGCCTTACATGGGAAATGTAGTGAATTAAATGCCGTTAGAGCAGCCTGATCATTAACAGGCTTCTCCAAGATCCGCCCGTTGTAGATGCCATTTTTCCTGGTGTACAGACGGCGGCCATTTTCTTCCAGGGGCACAGCTGCTGCCCAGCCCCGTGTCCATAGGAGTGACATAGGACAGCATGGGAGGAATGTGACTGCCAGAGTGCCCATTAGGACTGCAGTGCATTGTGGGAGGGAGTGGGGTAGTACCTGAGGCAGCAATATGGTGGGGCAGATGAACATTCCCCCTGGGGGAAAGGCATCCGTCAAGACTTAAAGGCAGCTGTGACTCTCCAACAGCTGAGGAGCCAATAACAGGCCTTATTACACATATACGCTCAGTCTCACACACACACACACACACACACACACACACACAATTACACAAACAGACACACACAGACGTGCACGCACACACACTCACACACACATACAGTACATAAACACAGACACACACACAAACACACTTACGCATACACACTAACACGCATGCGCGCACACACACACACACACACACACACACACACACACACGCACACAAACACACATGCATGCACACACACAATTACACTCAGACACACAGACGTGCACACACACACACACACACACACACACACACACACACACAAACACATACAGTACATAAACACAGACACACACAAACACACTTACGCATACACACTAACACGGACGCGCACACACAAACATGCACACAAACACACATGCATGCATGCACACACAAACGCACACACACACGTTCACTCACAGACGAGCATGCACACACACACACACACACACACACACACACATAAACAAACAGACCCAGACACCTGCGTGTGTACACATAAACACACACACTCACACAAACACACACACTCACACTCACACAAACGCACGCACGTGACACATACTCATGAACACACAAATTGAAAGATATTTTTTAGAAAAAAAAACCATTTACTTTTACATGGACTTAATTCACCAGAAGATATGACATACATTCTTTTAAAAAAGAAAAACTGACTTCATGTCTGTTGAAACCATACAATATTGTCAACAGACATTCTGTACAAAATACATTTTTACAAAGTAAAATATATGAAAGCTGTGCATTGATAATAAGGAGACCAGAGGCTCGGCACAAAAGGCTAAACCTCAATTAAGATGCTAAATTCCCACCTTTAGCATTCTGAAATATAAACAGGATACACAAGCATAAAGCTTTCGATCTAAGCACCAGCAAATTTAGTCTATCTGTGACCACACACTGCACTCTACCATGCTGGCCAGACACAAGGCCCAGGGTTCGAGAGAACCTGCCACAGTCAATGCAAGAACAGGGGCCTATGCACAGCTATGCAATAAACAGTGACTGATCTGTTCATCCAATCAAAATGCTGCTTATTTAATTTCATCCAATGCAAGCAGAAACGGCTGTAGCGGGACTCTCCTAACTCTAGTTTGGATCATTTGGCGGGACAGTCCACTCACCCCCTGCCAGGTCACAGTGTGATAAGAACTGGGCCCAAAGTGGCACTAGGTGTGGCTTTCCCTTTTCACATCACTTTAAGAACAGTGAGAAGGAACTGAGAGCCAATGAGATAAAGGTATGGATGTCAGAGGGGTGGAGGCCAGGCCTTTGACTGGCTGGTTTGTCGGTGTTCCGTCTCTCTGATTGTCTGATAGTCTGGATTGGCATTCTGTCTGACTGATTGTCTGATATTCTGGATCAGCTGTTCACCTGAGGTTCAGATTAGCTGACTGTGCACTTTGTACTGATACCACACAGATCTTTGTGGTAGATTTCATTGGTTCTGGGAAGGGATATGGACAGAACCAGAGCACTACGGTGAATTAAGCCTTTAAGGTCTTAATAATGAAGTCTTCTATACTGTTTTACGAGATTAATGAACAAATTTGGGGGGGGGGGGGGGTGTCTTTCAGATTCTTTCAAGGTCCTATGGTCTTGTGGACTACCCTGTTCAAGCATTTCATCACACCTAAATTATAAGAAGCCATATAGATGTACGACATTTGTATGGGGTTTTCAAATTATCCCTTGTGCTTGGTGTTTTGTTAGTTACATTAGTTCACGAGCTCTCTATTTAAATATCTATTTCAGCTATAGATACTTAGAGCCAGCAAATGTCCCAAATGCCCCGAGTATCATATTAGGAATCCAGGATTTATCTTCAGCCATATTGTCATTCACGAATCTGCCACAAATTTTAATGAGTGCCTTGGTGTGAATATGCTGATATAAGTTAAGGGAGGTCAGGACTGAAAGGTGATGAAGGTTGTGGAGGGCACACAGAATTGAAAGAATTGACAGTCTGTTCCAACGGAGAAAAACAGGTATCCTGAGACTGGAAGATGTGTGTATGTGTGTTGTTTGTGTATGTCTATACCAGCCAATCACAGTTAAGCTTCAGGCACATTAGACTGCAACTTGGGACCCTGCCCAGAGTACGCTGCTCAGACTTGTGGTTGAAATCTGTCCGTTCTTGCCGTTCATCTCAGCCAGGCACCCAGCCCTGGGCATTACCATGAGAAGGGGCAGTAAGTCCCGCCAAGCCCAGGCCTCGCCCCTGAGGCAGGGAGGAATGAATAGAGACACCCATCTCCTGTGAGCTCACAGCATCATTTAAGAAGAATGGCTCAACACCACGGTCCAAGTTGCCATGCAAGAACTCAAGGCTAGAGTCAGTGGTCAAGTCCTTGTAAGAATGGCTTGGGTAATGATAGGTGTTGTAGCCATAGTAGCCTGTGCTTTGGGAGTGGAAATAGTGTTCTTGCTGCTGGTGGTGGACGTTATACGGTTGATAAAGATGGCCGGGTGACTGTGCGGGAGAGGCAGTTGGAAGGTTGTGGATTTTTGAGGGGGAGCTGTATGGAGCATGGGCTTTTAGGCTGCAGTAAGACTGCAAAAGCCCGGTATTAAGCCTCGGGGAGAGCGCTTGTTGCTGGTGATGACCACGGTCATGACTGAGGTCATGGTCACGGTTGAGGCTGTGATTGTGACTGGGGTGGTGGTCCTCGTGGTGACCACGATTCTGACTGTGCTCATGAATATGGTTGCAGCTAATGTTAAGATTGTGGTCACCATTATGGTTACGGCTGTGGTGGTGGTTAGGGTTACGCCGGGGGTCTTCACTGTGGGTGCCCACCCCAGTGCTGGAGAGGGTGCTCAGGGACTGGAAGGGCCCGTCTCGACCCAGCCGCAGGTCCTTGGCAAAGTCCTGCAGGCCGCTAACAAGCAGGCTCTGCAGAGCATTGGTCCCTGAGTAACCCCGCATGGCGCCATGTGACCTGACGTGCTCAGGACACTCCTGGATGGTCGGCAGGGGCAGGTGGTGCCGGTGCATGGACTCGCCTGGCTGGCTGTAGACGGAGCCGCATTGGGGGCGCAGCCTCTCAGAAGCAGGACTGAATGAGAAGTCAGAGACCAGGCAATGAGGGGTTTGGAGGGGTTGTGGGGGCTGGGGGTAGCCCTCGTCCAGGCTGATGGTTCCAGTGAGATCAGCCAGCTGAGGCAGCTCCAGAGCAGGAGGGTTTGCCATGGGGGGAGGTTGGGTGGAGGCGGGGTGAAGCCGGGTGGGGCAGTCCCTCTTCCTCAGCCTCCTCCTTCTCACCCTCGACTGTTACGGGCGAAAGGCGGCCACCAAGGGCGGAGTCCGAGGAGCTGGTGTGGGAGTGGAGGTCCCCCCAGGAGTCAAATCCCTTCCCCCCACATCCGATGCCCCCCCGAGTCCCAGGGCTGTTGTGCTCAGGAGACCTCGGCAGCCCCGCCGCTGCCCCCACCCTCTTCCCGCCACCCCGCCCCTTGCTCTTCCACCACTTGGTGCCATCTTCCATGGAGACGGCTCGCCTCCGGAGCGACTTGCCCATTTTCCCACCCCCCGGGTTCAGCATCCACCAGGAGCTCTTCCCCGTGCCCTCGTTCTGGACACGGATGAAGCGGCGAGTGCAGAGACAGGTTGTGCCGGATGGAGTTCTGCGGGGAGAGGAAGAGAGAGAGGCAGAGAATGAGTCAGTCAGAGTGGGTGAGAGAATTATGAAAATGAAAGAGGCACACAGAAAGAGGTAAAGAGTAAAGAACAGTGAGAGTGAGAGTGAAAAAAGAGGAAGAGAGGGTGGTTAGAAAGGGCACTACAGCCCTCCTCATCGTGCATACAACCAGTATAGATGAGTCACAGTGTGATTGTAAAGACTCAGTGAGTCATAGTGGGAAGGACTTCAGTTTCAAACCATCAAATTGTCACAGAGAGTAGGCAAATAAATAATCTCTGGCTACCAGGTCAAAGACACAGATATTGATTGAAGGCCTTTTAAACATCAAACCTTGAAAGCAAGCCAAAGTGCTTGAGTATCAAGCAGTGTAGTTTGGCCGTCGTTAGAGCAGACAAAAGCAAGCAAGCCCAGACCAAGTGGTGGGAGAGAGAGAGAGCGATACAGAAAGGAGTATTTCAAAATGATGAGGGAATGCAAACATGCCCCAAAGAAATAAAACATATACAGTACAAACCCTTTTACAAAATCTAAGTATCCATCATCCAAACTTTGGTTTTGAAAGGGGTGGAATACTTTAAACACAACTCAGCCTTTCAAAAATGTAACAATTTAAGCAAATAGCTATAAACGTAAAAGTCAATATGTAAGTAAAAACTGAAATGCTCAAACCCAAAGATACACCAAAGATACACCTCACGATCCTGACACCCAAGAGAAAGTGGAAAAAAAGCAGCATACATGAACTACAGAAAGTTCTGCTCAAATTATAAACTATGCATTGATAAATTAAGTGCTTTTCTCCAAAATACAAATATAAAGACAAATTGGAGCCCATTAATGACAGAGGCCTTTGTGTAATCTTGCAGTAATCTACAGAAGGTCATTCAGAGCATTGTTAATGCTAGAACATTAATCTTCCTTTACAAGAAAAATTACTTACTCAAAAAGCCAAACTGTCTTTCTTCCAAATCACTGCACTACAGACTAACCTAAATACCTTAAAAAAACTAAAACAAAAAAACAACAATGTACAATTCTGCATAATATTTACATTGAAAAGAAAGCCATACTGTTTAACAACCCATAGCCTCACTTCAGAGCAATGTCCGCAACAGATGCTAACTATAGCAATACTGTCAGAACTGGGCCCTGGCTGTAAACCCTAAAAAGCCATTTTTTGATCTCTCACAAAAAGAACAATTTCTGGAAAAACCAGTTCACTCAAGGCAACACTGCCCTAAGGCATTACCTTAATGACACACATACACACACACACTTCTTGCTCTGTCAGCCTGGTACACTGGGGCCACTCATTACCACCATGCCAAGCTACTGGTTGCTAAGGAGACCTGTGGGAGAGGGAGGGTTCCTGTTGCCATGGCAGCAAATCTGCTTCCTGATTACTGTGCCTTCTCAGGTTACCTGACTAAATCAGAGTATCAAAGAGAGAGAAAGATAGAGAGGTTGAGGATATGTCTATAATCGATCTCAAAGAGAAAGTGTAAACATAGGGAAATGGAACATTGTATGTGCATGCAGTGGATGTAAAGAAACCTTAAATAAAAGGCAAAAAGACAGAAAAGAACATCATAAAGCATAGGAGAAAAAGAAAATAAGAAAAATACTTGAACATCCCTCTACCCTAGGATCAGCTCCCCGTGGCTGAGAGAGCTGGGTTGGATTGCCAAGAGTCTGCCACTCCCATTAAACCTCACCATGTTT
>CM056396.1:21646445-21663945 GCA_029718625.1 Synaphobranchus kaupii
AAGCCACAATAGCTATCATTCGTACAAGAAAAGGAACAACACATCATATGCACAGTTCTGTAGCCTATCACACGTCTGCAGTAGCCTACCACAAGTGAACATATAGTGACACAGCGACAATAATGTAGCCTACAGTTGTACTCCCGTTTTAGTGTAATTGTGCGAAGAAGAATTAGAAAAGCAGCCCGCGTACTCGCCTACCAAGTGATTTCATATCCCGGCGTGCATCACTAGCCTATGTCTTTTTGAAGCATTAAGCATTTCCTCTTCAATCACACTGCAAGCAGCAACAGATGACTGCTTTGACAGCCGTCCAACAGTAATCGTTTGCAGATGTATTTTCGCCAAAATAGGAAATCAGAAGATTTAAAAAATCGCCGTCTTGTCTGCAGATTTGTCACACAAGCAAGTGCCATCACGAGCACTCTCGATACTGTGTGGTGCCCCCACTGCGAGGACAACTAGCCTACCCTCTTAAAAATCAGGTCGCATGAATCTTTAATGAAGCACCAGAATTCCAGACGAAATCAGACAAACGGCTCCGGTAGCTCTTTGTTGTTTAAGAGCACCCCAGATATGCATTTCTGCGGTTTATAATTAGTAAATCCAGATTGTATATGGCTCTTTGTGCATTTATTTCCCCACGTCCGCGAGCCGTAGACTACACGTGGATGAAGCGTGGATGCATTTCATAAAGTCTGTTAGATAATTGGTGAACTGGTCAAAAAGTCAATCCCGGTAGGCATATTAGTGAAGAGGAATGATACATACGGGTGTGACGTGATTTTTTATGATCATCTGTAGCCTACATTATACAAGTCAAAGCATGCGTAGTAACAACAAAGACGTAAGAGAATGTGTTTGACTCGTGCTTCTATCATTTAAACCTTGCAACGTGCAGGGATTTATGCTGAAAAACCACAAAACCGAGCGAATTGCCCGTCTCTCGCACATAATGCACGCAGCTAATTTTGTGTGTCCATTAGATTAAAATGTAGGCATCGTCAGACTCTCTGAAACCCCTTTGTTCTATCCCGGCGTAAATAAAATTAGTTGATATTTATGTCACGACAGTATTGCGATGCTTCCAATTTTTACAGGTCTATCCTGCATGAAGGGCAATGATTCGCCCGGAAGGTCCCCTGCAACCTGTTGCAGTGGCAGTGCAGATCATGGTCAGTGTGCGGGTAATTTCCTTGTGCGCAACTTAGTTTCTGGAGCACGTGGATTGACAGTGTTCAACTATGAATATTGATAGCAAAAAAATTAATAAAAATTAGCTGAGATACTTTAAAAATAATTAGGATGTGTCAGATTTACGTATTTTTCACTGGACTTTGGAGTACCTGTGGCGGGCAGGCAGGCCAGCTGTTGAAGTCACCATTTGGTAACGGTCTGCGTTAAATGCATTTATGTCAGTCCGAATGGCCAGTCCGCAACATCTGATTGGTCATAGTGGATAGCCTCAAGCGACTGGTCTCTGGCCTGATACTCAAAGGCGGGATGCCTGTATTGTTTTCTGCCCTATTTTGTTGAGCCATTCCCACTGGTGACATCACCATATATTATTGACAGCTGGTTGTCTTTTCGAAGCAAAATGTGAAAAGACATTAGGTTTGGGAGAGCAGAGTGTAGCCTATGATTAAAAAGGCATGGGCCTGTGGTTTTGGAAAGCAGACGCAGCGCTGTTATAACAAGAATGCCGTCTGACTCACATCCTGAAGAGTGAATAACACCAAACTTTGTTTCAGCTGAAAGAGCTCAATATTTCAGTCTAGTGAAAACGGAACTGGAAGGATGGCAGCCTGCAAATTGAGGGCATAAAGCTTCAGGTTTTTACGAACAGGAGATGAATGCCAAACAGCTCACACACACACACACACACACACACACACACACACACACGATTGTGCTTCTCTAGCACGTCACGGTCTCGCGTGTTGTGAAACCCAAGTAGTCACAGGTGGTAGCCGGTGTCTCATAAAAGGAGACAAACCCGCTCAGCGAGGCAGGTGGGCGGGCCCAAGAGGACAGAAGCCACACCCCAGAGACAGGAGTCAGGGTACAGGTGCGCATCACACCTGTGTCACCACCGCATGTCATACAGAGGGCCCATTCCACACAGGGGATACCATAGCAACAACAGACACAACAACAGTGGGGCAGCAGTGTAGTGCAATGGCTAGGGAACTGGACTAATAACTCAGAGGTTAAATTCCCAGCGGGGGCACTTGGAGATCTACTCTAGAGCACAGTACTTAACCTAAGAGCCAGTAAATACCCAGCTATAGAAATGGATTTTACGCTAAGGCCTCTTTGTATAAGAGCATCTGCCAAATTCTTAAAATGCAAATAATAAGAATGACAATTCTACCATTCTCTGTGCAAGTCGTAATGGCGTACGGCTATAGCCATGACCTCCCCTTCCCTGCCGCTCGGCTCTGGCGGGTTCGGCTGCTTCCAGCTCGCCGCCAAGTCGATCAGGGGGCGACGGCCTGTCCACACTCACCTCTGCAGGCGTGACGTGGAACGCTGGAACACGGTACCCATGACTGGTGCATGCGGTGGTCACGTTTGCCTCGCTTTCAATGGCCGCCGCCGGCTGACAGAAGAGAGACGATCAGGACTCCAGGGCTGTGTCATCAGCAGTTGAGGTGATACGAAGAAAAACTAGTGATGCAGATCTCTTCTGTAATTACTACACTGCCACAGCAACCAGAGAGCATATACAGAGATGACTTGCACTGCAGAGACACTCAATCTAAAATGACTGAACTGCATTTAACATCATTCAACCTTTCTGAAGGACCTCAAAATGCTATTTAATGGGGTGGGGGCAGTGAGAAAGGCGCACGCACGCACGCACACACAGATAATACACTGCAACCTTTTAATGCCCAGCTTAAAAAAAAAATGTAAAAAAATTACTGGAGGTGAAGAGGGACTGATTTGAGAGATCCAGCAGGTGATTAGTTTAGGAGAACCAGACAGGGATTTCTGTCAGGATACCAGGGAACTCTGTAGCCTATATTTTCCAGTAATTTCCACTGACCCTTTTAAGAACTTAATTTGAAATCTCATTGTCTTCTGCACTACAATGGGGACATGATTTTCTACTTGTTTAAAGGGGAATACTTGCCATGCACGAGTTAAATAATGCCACTTTCAGTAACAAAACGGTTTTTCTTGGTCTTTCATAAAAGTTCTAGATGAAGCTCAGCCTCACTCATCTTGAGAGATGTGGCAGAATGCCACAAGATGGCATGACTGCTACGTAACACTGCCGAGACTGCTACGGGGACATCTAGTGGTAACAAGCAATACTGCAACCATACCCACGTCTTATCAAACGTGTGGAAAATATCAGGGATAAGGAGTTTTCAATTTTCTAACACTTTATTATCAAAACCAACAAAATTCACACAGTAACTGAGAACAATATTGCCCATGCCAAACAATACTGAAAAAAGTATCCACCATATGGAGTGCAGATTATTCATATGTCAGTCAGTGTGTAAAAGAAGGTGTTCCAAAGATAAGGACCGACCAGGCTGGTCATCCATCTTGGTAAGTTAAAAGGAAACAGTCGTGTGAATGTGATCCCGGCAGCTATTATGGACAATACAGCCCATCCCAATCTGCAGGTAGCAAACACAACAGTTTTCCAACAGAGATAGCTCTAGTGGGTGTGTAATGGCACAGGGACATTTTCCTGGCATGGTTTGTACGCACTCATACCCTTAAAAACAAGACTGAGTCTTCAGCCCCCCCACGTTTCTTTACCTTGAATTACACATTTAAACAGTAAGACCAGCAATATGCTGTAGTTGTACTGCATCAGGCCTGCCAATCGACTTTAGCGATGATAACAACTCAAAGACATAATATAAACTTTTTTTTATATTATCTGAAGCATTCAGAATTTTAAGTGTCATCACCATAATAAAAAAAAATGGAATGGCAAGGGAGAATGGTCAAATTCAGCTTCCCTTTAATTTGGAGAAAAAAGCAACTTGTGTATAAATTAAAATTTGGGACTGACCCAATAATAAAAATCTGGTAACACAACTGTACACACATCAGTACCGAGCTCAGTATTAAACTGCTGAGCTTCATTCACAGTGGTTAAAAACCGCGCAGCGATCCGCTACAAAAAGCAGACCTGTGAGAACAGAGGAATCCTCTCACACGGAACTAAACTGCCTCATTAAAAATGTCAGTATTTCATTTGTGTGTTGAAAAGCTTGTAAAGGGGGAGGTGTGGGGGTGGGGCAAAGGTAACTCATGACAGAGAGACACAACACCCCTGTCAGGCCTAATGTGCGAAGAACCAGGCAATGCCAGTCCTAGGACAGGTAATAGCCAGCAACTGAGTTACAGGAAAGGCGAAAACCTGTAGAAATAACAACAAAATATTAATAGCAGCGGCAAATGGACAACCTCCACACCCCGCTACTCTCCAGGACTGGAATTAGTACTGCCCACCTCATGTTAGACTCCTATATCTGGGGAGCTCAATGTGCAAGTCAAAGGCTTTTTATTCAAATAGAATCTACCAGATCCAATTCCATCCAATTACACTGAATTATTTGGTCCGATCCGGTAATGAGTTGTATGCAAATTCAACTTTCCTGAAATACACGCAACTAAATTTCTTGAGTGTAGGGAACAAGTACATGTCTTCATAAATATATGTAATCTTCATAAATATATGTAAAAATAAGGGAATAAAAAAATAAACAAAAACAAAATTAAAGAGTACAGGCTAGAGTGAGAAAAATCACACACAGCCCCGCCCAGTAGCTTATGCATGTTCCATTGGCCAACATTTGTAGTTTCAATCCTAGATCGCCCTCTAACGGAAGACAACCATTAACGCCTGCCTGTTAAAACACATTTTCTTAGAGGTCAACAACCATAAGTCTGATTCTGGGTGGCCCTCTAGTGGAAAACAACCAACACACATAATTTCTGCCAAAGCGTGAATTGTCATATTTTGCAAGACATATGTTGCACTTCTGTGTTCAATCGTGCTTAAGGCTGTAAACACAGAACAAAGAAAACCGTAATTTTATGACAGTGTTCCCATTTCACTCAGGAAAACCCCTTGAACACAGAAAACAGAGGTTTCTGCAGTGAATGTAAGCCACCCATACCATGTGAAGGTATTCAAACACTAGATAAAACCGTGTGCAACTAATAGGTCCAGATCGTTTGCCAGTTCAAGAATTCTTGAAATTTCTTTGGTGGTAAGGCCGTGGCAGGATTTGCTTAGCGCCCCCAGTGTTCAGGTGGTCAAATAACTTGCAGACATTTAAATGTCACAAAATTGAGTGAAAATTGCCAGGATGAGTAAAGATAAGTAGGGAAAACTGTGAAACCTCCACCTGCATCACTGTTGACTCCACTCCCATTACTATTCCTGTACCTTGATCCCATCTCCTATTTTATACAAGACAACACAGAGCATACAGCGACCGCCTTTTTTAGAAAGCCACGCTGTAAACTCAATCTTCACCACAAACACTTTTGTTAAAACAACAGGGTAATGTGACACAGACAGCTTAACGGGGATCGTTTCCGTTAATTACACAAGCATCGAAACAAATTACTACAGCCTCTCGTAGTGCTCATTCACTCCTATGGTTGGTGACACTCCCAACAGTTTAGTAGCAACTTTCCAATTCTCAACAGCACAGGTTTTCAAGTATAAAAATATAAAAACATTTTCTCACAAACACAACTGCGCCCCCCTCCCAGAGCAGCTTAGTTTCAGATTACCCACAATCCTCTTTCCTCGCAGATAGGTGCTCCAGGCCTGTGGGGAGGCATCCCGATTAGACCCAATCCTTTTCAATACAACCAAAGGACAAGGCGTGATCAGCCCTCAAATTAACAGAAGTGGTGTGACTATAGTAACAATAATACTACAGAATGCACTTCCTTCAATCAGTCAATCTGCGCAGATTTCAACCAACCAAACAACCAACTCTTCCTACAGTTTCCAAGTTCAGTTGGAAAACCTTCACGGTTATCGGAGTCAGATCCTGTGTTTTCGTCAGTCTTGTGTTCTTTTTTTGAGCAAAGCATTACATCACAGGGGCTCTGTCTGACAGGTTAGTGAAACGGGGCACATTTGGGCTTGAAGAGGTCCCTGAAATCCTTTGCTGAAAAATGGACCTAATAATACTAACTCAATAGCGAGGATACGGTGAATGATTTAACCTGCAGTGAATTTCTCTGAGCCGCCGAAACAGAGCAGACTAACCAGGCGTGTGCTTAAATGCAGAGTTTAGTGCTTCAAGCTGCCATTCGGCACTTCAGCTGCTCAGGTCCCAGAAGTGAAGATCTGCATGTGAAACGGGGCCTACTGCTCGCCCCCAACGAGCAGCACACTGAGTGTCAGTGGTCAATACGAGTTATGAGGAGACTCACAAAAACAAACAAAAACTGAAGACAGTCGTAGCAAATCGTTCCTCCACAACTAAACCATATCTTTCTGAATCCAGAGCTACACAACCTGCTGAGAACGTTAGCCCCTCCCCCTGTGCAATCCGGGGTGGGGCTAAATTAGCAGGGAGGGGGTGGGCTTTTTGCCCGGCCACGCCTCCTTGGCGTACTTCTTCTTGCGTGGTTCGTTGAGCGCCTCGGGGGCGTAGGGTCCGGGCGTTGGGGTGGGGTTGAGGGTGACGGGCGGCTGGGTGGTGGTGGGAGTCAGGTCCACCTCGGGGGCGGGGTTGGGGAAGGGCAGGGGCAGTGCCCCCAAGATGGCGGCTCCACCCTGGGCCGCGGAAGGGTGGGTGCTGGCCTCGTGGCAGGCGGGGGGCAGGTCTCCGTAAAGGCCCCCGCTGAAGGGAATGTTCTGTGTCCGCCGAGCCACTGCGTCCTCCAAGCCAAGCGTGCCGTGAACCTCCACCTTCTTCTTCTGTGGAGAGAGGGAGAGAAAGTGTTTGAGAAAGGAGGAAGAGGAGGAGTGGAGATATTTGGCTAATGACAGTTAATGAGATTTGCCTTCATCTACTTCTCATCATTTGAGGTCATATCAGCCCCCTGTGCAATCAAAGCATTTTCATAATTAAATTCATAAAGAAATAAAATAAAATAAAAAAATAAAAAATGTTGGACACCCCACAACTAGCACGGCGAAATCACAGAATATGACCAGGCCGTGAACGTCCAAAATACGGTTTACCTTTATTGGAACGACTGCCGTCTGAATCATGTTCCTGAAACGGCCTACAGATGGGTCTACATCCTCTGTAGGGAAACAGGAGGTAAAAACACAGTCATGACCTTATGCGCTTAACCTGCTGAGACTAGCACCCAAACAGAGACCGTGCTTTAGAGCTCTGCTGCTAGAAGAGAAATCCACATTGCATCCCGAGGCTAGTGCATGTGTTTGGGTGTGGAGTACAGTACCCAGGTAGTGTATGTGTTTGTGTGTGGAGTACAGTACCCGGGTAGTGTATGTGTTTGTGCGTGGAGTACAGTACCCGGGTAGTGTATGTGTTTGTGCGTGCAGTACAGTACCTGGGTAGTGTATGTGTTTGTGTGTGGAGTACAGTACCCGGGTAGTGTATGTGTTTGTGCGTGGAGTACAGTACCCGGGTAGTGTATGTGTTTGTGCGTGCAGTACAGTACCTGGGTAGTGTATGTGTTTGTGTGTGGAGTACAGTACCCGGGTAGTGTATGTGTTTGTGCGTGGAGTACAGTACCCGGGTAGTGTATGTGTTTGTACGTGGAGTACAGTACCCGGGTAGTGTATGTGTTTGTGTGTGGAGTACAGTACCCGGGTAGTGTATGTGTTTGTGCGTGGAGTACAGTACCCGGGTAGTGTATGTGTTTGTACGTGGAGTACAGTACCCGGGTAGTGTATGTGTTTGTGTGTGGAGTACAGTACCCGGGTAGTGTATGTGTTTGTGCATGGAGTACAGTACCCGGGTAGTGTATGTATTTGTGTGTGGAGTACAGTACCCGGGTAGTGTATGTGTTTGTGCGTGGAGTACAGTACCCGGGTAGTGTATGTGTTTGTGCGTGCAGTACAGTACCCGGGTAGTGTATGTGTTTGTGCGTGGAGTACAGTACCCTGGTAGTGTATGTGTTTGTGTGTGGAGTACAGTACCCGGGTAGTGTATGTGTTTGTGCATGTAGTACAGTACCCGGGTAGTGTATGTGGAGTACAGTACCTGGGTAGTGTATGTGTTTGTGTGTGGAGTACAGTACCCGGGTAGTGTATGTGTTTGTGCGTGGAGTACAGTACCCGGGTAGTGTATGTGTTTGTGTGTGGAGTACAGTACCCGGGTAGTGTATGTGTTTGTGCATGTAGTACAGTACCCGGGTAGTGTATGTGGAGTACAGTACCTGGGTAGTGTATGTGTTTGTGTGTGGAGTACAGTACCCGGGTAGTGTATGTGTTTGTGCGTGGAGTACAGTACCCGGGTAGTGTATGTGTTTGTGCATGCAGTACAGTACCCGGAGTACAGTACCCAGGTAGTGTATGTGGAGTACAGTACCTGGGTAGTGTATGTGTTTGTGTGTGGAGTACAGTACCCGGGTAGTGTATGTGTTTGTGCATGCAGTACAGTACCCGGGTAGTGTATGTGTTTGTGCTTGGAATACAGTACCCGGGTAGTGTATGTGTTTGTGCGTGGAGTACAGTACCCGGGTAGTGTGTGTGTGTGTGTGTGTGTGTGTGTGGAGTACAGTACCCGGGTAGTGTATGTGTGTGGAGTACAGTACCCGGGTTGATGATCTCTTCGTCGTCACTGAAGGTGACTCGTGAGCTCCTCCTCTTGCGTTTGGGCCTCTGAATGTCCAGGTTTCCCTCCTCGATGGTCAGGGTGGAGATGCGTTTATTATGGGCCGTGTTGAACTCAGTTAGGTTCTGTCAGACATGAGGAAGAGTCGACTCAGGATTTTCTCTCTGTCTCCCTCTCTCACACACACAAACAGACAGACAGAGACACACAGACAGACAGAGAGACAGACAGACAGACAGACAGACAGACACACACACACACACACACACACACACACACACACACACAGAAACACACACACACACACACACACTTTTACCTCCAGCTCCGTCTCCTCCTCAGGCAGTCCCAGCAGGCCCTTGAGCTCCTCGTCCTCTCCAGCCTTGCTGTCACCGGCAGCTGTGCTGGGCTGGGTTTGGGGTTTCTCCCGCAGGGTGTACACCCGCGTAGACGCGCCGAACGACATGGTGGAGTCGATGGGCACCTGCTGAGGTTTGTGAGGCTCCAACCGAATGCGTCCCAGGAAGGTCCCGTGGGCTGAGCGAGCAGGAGGCGGGGCATGTCAGAGCATGTCAAACCCCACACAATGTTCCCTCACCTGGCATGACTTCTGTTTTATACACTATATGGTCCATTTACACGGTTACATTTTAACTGATACAATCTGGGGAGGAAAGGAGAGGTTATCTGTGCCCAACAGCTTCTGGGCCAATAACATAAGTCCTTAGCGTATTAGCCGTATCGCTAGAAATGGCCGGTCATCCCTGTACACCATACGCAGTCCTGTGTTAGGATCATCATCGGTAGGCTTTTACTGTTAGAAGGCCCCGTGTTAAGGCCGCACTCACTGCTGTTGAGATCGATGAGGAAGACCCTCTTTAGGTGCCTGTGGTAGATGAGGGCGGCATGGACACGGGAGCAGGACTGGTGGTCTATCGTGAAGTCGCAAGCATCCGGATTCCTCCCGAACAGGTAGTACTTCTTCTCGTCGATGATCAGCTTCTGCAAAAAAAAAAAAAAACACGTCTTTTAAAATTACAGGGAAAAACCCTACATTTTTACTGTTTACTCGTTTCTTTAGGCATCAACTGTGTAATTATTGGGAGACAGGGCATAACCTCTTTATTCTGGGATTCCAACTTCAGTGCTAAAGTTCTGAAACAGACAGGTAATCACACTTTCCGCTTAATACAACACTTGTGGGCGTAATATCTTTGCTACAATTTGTTTACACATTCAGGGAAGCATCTCTTGAGTTGTTTGAAGGGGGGGTATTTCACAAAGCAGGATTAGAGTTAGCTGGATAACTGCACAGAGTAAAATCCGGAACAGCTCTTTTGACATCAGTCCATGTCCCAGATTTGGAAGGGTTCCAGGTTTTACTCAGTGTAATTATCCAGTAATCCTGCTTTGTGAAATACCCACCTGCTTTTTGTTCTTTTAACTTTATGACACCATTTAAGGAGGAGAATGACTATGCAATGTAACTAGACAGGAGGGGAGACGGGCATCAGGAATGGAAAACCTGCAAATAACCTATGATTCTGATTGGCTGCAGGGTGAAAGGGGTATCTGATTGGACCCACTGACATGCTGATTGACAGAGGGACAGCATATGAGGCCAAACAGATGTGAAGATGAGCTTTTGATTTGAACCATGAAAATGCACTTCAACGACTGTCTAGAGAAGGAAGCAAATGGGAAGTACTGAAGCAGTCTGTTCCAAGGGCCCTTACCTCAACCAGCTTGTCTCCTTTCACTACGTCCAAATGCAGGCCTGGGGGTGGCTTGCCTGCCCTGAAAGAACACAACTTAGTGACAAAAAAACGAGGTGCTCAACATGCTAAATATTGCAGCCACAAAGAACGTCCTAGCTATCTTTACCCATGTTGTCTTCTTCAGTCGGTGGGTTTACAAGCATAGGCATTTTGGACAATATATGTCCGCTACGACGGCTCACTAGTAGCCTGGTGAGATTACAGGTCTAAATGTCGCTTTCAACATCTCAGAAATCCTACTGTTTACTTACAAACAACGAGGGATGGTGTTGGATCGCTTGTTTTCTCCACACACCCCCCTATCTAATAGAGGCACAAAATACAGCTCCATTTTCCAAAAACGAAAGCCGGTCACGTATAAAACACTACGCAAATGAACTTTAAATGCTGTTGCAAGTCCTGTAACGTTACCTACAAAAATGTCAATCAAGCTTGAAATAGCTTGCTAGCTTCTACTCTTCACAGCCAGTCCAAGGCAGAAATTGCTATCGGCAGATCGCTGCAGAGTGAACCCATTTCCAGGGATGAAATAAACATGCCTTTTTGACGATTGTTAAAGAAGCTCTAGAAATGTGTTTTTGCTTTCCGATTTTATACTTGCATAGAAGAAACAATATTTTATTTCTGTGTGTCTTACCATGTTGGACAGTCAAAAAGAGGTGTGTTTGTGACAGGGTTCGCTGCCATCTTGCCTCATTCTAGTCGCGCACTGAATGCTGGGCAGGGGACAGTCTGTCGCCAAACATATGGGAATTGTAGTTTTAAAAAAAGATGTTGGAATAATAAACCATGCAGAAACAAAGGACATCAGCTTACACACTCTCAGTTAGCAGAGTAGTTCTTTCCATGGAAACATGACATTTATTAGAACTGAGATTAATAAATCAAATAATTAATACTCCTAGCCTTATATACGAGAATATATGAAACATTATAACAATGAATGCCTTCGAATACATGATTATTGTTGTTTTAGGAAAGCAAATAAATACTTACCTGAAACAATTTATCTACAAGCTATAAAACTGTGTATATGAAGGGAGATTTAATAAATAACTAACAAAATTAAGTATGGAAATTAATACTTAGGCTACAAAAATTATATAAGTAGGCTTATATAATTTATGGTAATGGTGATCATTCCAACTAGATTTCACAACATACTCTAGAATTCAAGCTTGTCAATAAGTCAAACACTGCTGATATTGTTTTACCTAAAAGTCACATCTTATTGTAGTGAGACGACAATACCGAGACTGACGGACACGATTCTTGCGCCTATGCTACAGTACTTTCAGCAGCACAGTGAAGGCCAGTTCCTCCTCTTCCTCCCGTTTCCTGTCGTGCTCCTCAAAACCAGGCTCAACCATGGCCCTTAGGAGATGACCAAAGGTCAGTAAGCGATGTGTCGATCCATCCCAGTCGGGTAGACCCCATCCTGCCAGAAACAGCCACTGTGAACAGTCCGTCCTCTAACGTCCATCTGGCTGTAGTGTAGAAGTGGCAAGAAACATGAATGATGTGTGCATATAAGAAGGTAATGTGGTACTGAGGGGAAACTAATTCTGCGTACATAGAGGTGTACATCATATTTGCATGGTAGGTTTTTTCCTACTACTACTACTACTACGACTAGTAGTAATAATAATAATAATTTTAGTCTATTGTTGAATAACTTGGTAATAATATTAGACTTGATAAGACAATGTGATAGGATTTCATTCTGTAAAGCTGTGAACCTAGAATAATTGGAGTAATTAAGAGTCTCACGCATTTCCCTTATGCAATTTATTTTTTCTGAAAACGTCCCTGCCATCTTAGGTAAAACATAAGTTTCACATGTAGGGATGTAAAATAAGCAATAAGAACATAGTACAAAGTAAAACAAATCCAGTCAACACATTTCATAACCTCAATATTTATAAAAATCTTGCATTTTTCAATAAATTATTCATTTATTAATTTTTGATAAATTGCATTTTTTTCCCAACTTCAAAATAGCTTACAATGACTAGAAAATAATTTTTCAAAAACCAAAGCCCAGATTGCTGGTTTCAGACCACATTAGTGACAGCCATTTTAGTATGCCCTTCACCTGGGATAGCAAACAGAAACACAGCATCAGATGACTCCCTCTTATAAGAGTGGTGATTGGACAATAGAGGGTTCATAAACCCGTTAAGGAGTAGCTAGCATGTGCTGTCAATCACCAACTCGTATGAAGCATTCCAAGACTCCTGCACATAGCAGAATGCTTGAATTTTATTTTTTTAAAATTGGCAATCCACCGAATAATAGCAATAGCATCGAGTTATCGGATCTCCAGACAACATGCACGTGGCACCTCTTAGAAAGTGCACTTTATAGTGGGGTTTTGTTGGATCCCATAACATCAGGAACCTGCAGGTCAAGCCCAACTGGTTTCTACCCCTTCTGCTGTAACCACATGGGTTCATGGACTTCATCATGTATGTAATGTAATGTAATCTAAAGTCACAACTCTGGTACAGCAATGCAGGCAACAGGCAGCCTGACATGGCCTTGTTGACTAGCTCAGTACACTCCTTGGGTACATTAAAAAAATCCAAAATAAAATTCACACAATTAGACGAGTGGAAACGTCCACGGGCCTCCAGTAAATGAGCAATATTAGTGACTGTAACGTCCACTTCTGTTGTAAACAATAACAGGCAACAACGGGGGCTTAAAAATAAATACAGAGGAACAAGCCCATCACTTGCAATGACCACAGCCTCAAATAGCTATGGCCCGCTTTCCATCCAAAACTACATTCCGGATTTCCCAGAATGCACCACGGCAATATACAGTATATATACAACTTTGTGCAAAGGAAAAAAAGAATTGGATGAAGAGGAATCAAAGTAAGTGCAGAATCTCTTTAATCTCATACGTTGCGTAAAACCCGTCGATAAATTGCTTCTAATTGAGTGGATAATGTTTGACGCTCCACTACCCTCGGGCGATCCTCAACGTTTGTGGGTGGGTTTGAGGATGCTGGCGGCCTCCACCTGCACAACGTTCTCTCAACGTTTCATCTGTGAGTGTGTGCTCCAACTTTGTTACAGTCTGTAAAGCACACGGAATGCCAAGCCAATTATATTTCATACCCACTGATAATCTAACGGTGCTTTCACACAATCTGCTTCACGTTACATCGGTTTAAAACTGAAACCATTTGTCGGGGACGGCCAACCGCAAATGCTTTTCAGCCGATGCTCAAGTAGTTCATTAAGGATCCAAAGTAATGTGGTACGCCAAATTAATTTTAAATGAGATTAAAACAATTCACATGTAACAAATACCTTCTTAATAATATGGTTTCATGAGCAGTCCTTTTAGTGTGCTGTAGCTAACAGGTTAACACTGGTCACTGCCCCAAAGGCTGTTCACATGAAACACACTGGTCACTGCCCTAAAGGCTGTACACACGAAACATTCTAAGACCCAAGGCTGAAAAACTGCAGCTGGCTTTCGAGGAAAAAAATAACACTGAAAAAAAGTATGAGTTTGGTTTAACTGTCAAAAGACCAGCGCTATTGGCTTCTTCACACTAAAGGATCAGCACCTTCATTAATAGACCAGGTCACTGTGAATGACAGAATTTCCTTCTTTTTTTTTTAAAGTTCAAATTACGGACCATAAATACACTCCAGTTCTGGGGTTTTTCCTTTGACAAATCAACACACGGAGCAAACACAAAGGAAGGTCTCTGGCAGATGCCTGATGAAGAGGATGAGGAGGGTACAGCTCATAGCTTGTCGCATGTCAACAAGCAAGGGATACCGACATAGGAAGCTCAACTTCAATGCAGTGGGTCTCTGGTTTAAAAAAAAAAAAGGCGGAATATTACCTCCCGTCATCTTCCCTGTTCCTTTTCGAAAGTGAGTCGCTAAACCACGACAGCAGAATACTGAGAACTGTGAGCCAAGCACCTCCAAAAATCACACCTGAATCAACATTTCAAGCAATTAATCATGGTGATCAAACTAAACGTACAAAAAAGAACTCACCATTTCAAATGAACAAGGCTAGTGCACCGAGTGCGTGGAGAGGCACAGACGGAAAGAGAGCCCTCACGCGCTTAATTCCCATTCCAACTTCAGCTATCGATTCCGTTACCCAAACATATCTTCGGTCGGACAGTGGGACGAGAGAACGATCATCCGCCTCGTCCTTTCAGATAACGGAACTGTTTATAAAACTGCACTTAAAAAAGCTTGAGGGGAGAATAAACATTAAGTTAAGCAGTCGAGCTTCTCAAGTCCTTGTCTTGTAACATATTCATATTTTAACGGATACATTTCAACAAACACGTTTTAGCTATCATTGTTGTTATTCATTTTTATTATTACGTTGTATATTTCCCCACTACTCGACTCCCTGGGAATTAGTGAACCCGCCGGACAATGGCTGTAGGGAACATCCACCTCCTTACTCCCGGGTGTGGGGGAGGTGCGGTACCGCTCACCGTCCTGTGGGACTCCAGGGAGGGTGGCTCGCTTCTGTAGGACAGCAGACTGCCGCAATGCTGTTCTACCAAAACTTTAGCACTTAAGGTGGTAATTCCCAGTCCTGGCTCAGGGGTCCCACATCTAAAGGAGGGTAAAGCACACCACCTTAAGGACTAGGAGTAGGCAGCCACTGAAACCAAGGCTGGCCTAAGGGCTAGTCGAAGGGATTTGCAGGTGGCACGTGTGAGTAAGTAGCGGGTTTTCCTGAAATAGTACGGCTGAAGGTCACAGTGAAGGCTGACTGCTTGCGACACTCGCGTTAAAAACTGGGGAATTACTGTACAAAGAGGACCTACAGGCGCGGAGGGTTTGCGATTTGTGAAGACGAGGCGCTCATTAGTGTTGAGCGACTGACTGGAGAGTGTAGACCAGGGGTGTCAAACTCCAGTCCTGGAGGGCCGCAGTGTCTACAGGTATTTGTGGTTTCCTTTCAATCAGCACCCAGTTAAAGCATTGAGAACAAGGTGTGTGGACTTCTTAGCCAATTAGTGACTTAAATGAATCACTTGTGCTTAAACGCACCAAAAACCAGCAGACACTGCGGCCCTCCAGGACCGGATCTTGACACCCTTGGTGTAGACGGACTGTAGCTTTGGGGGTCTGTGGGTTAAACAGGCCTCAACTAATACAATCAAGTCAAATAATCTCACAAAGCAAAAGCACCCGGTCTGTGTGTGGACTGCGACAGAAGACAGTTATTTAATTTTAAAAACTTTTTAAAACGGTCTTAGTGAAAAAGGAGGGTTCCATGCCTGTTAGCCTTGGCTCGTATAGGAACCGTGGGGTATTGGTGTTGCTGTTCCCTGGAAACACTTGATGCAGCAGCTTCCGCAAGATGACACGGCATAAAATCTTAGTGTGTCTTAAGTTTTACCGTGTGCTCGCGTGTTTATGTGTAAATGTGTGTAGCGGATGAATGTGTCTGTGGGTGTGTGTATGTGAGCGTGTGTGTGTGTGTGTGCGCGCGCGTCTGCGGGTGTGTAAGTTTGTGTGTGTGTGTGTGTGTGTAGTGAGTGAGTTTATTGTTTTATTAAGATACCCATTAGCTGACGCCTTGGCGACTGCTAGTTTTCCTGGGGTCCTCACACAAAGTGATTGAGTGTGTCTGCGGGTGTGTGTGTGCGTGTGCGTGTACACGGGTCTCTCTCCCTCCCTGTCATGTGTCCCAGTCCAGCTCCCTGCAGGCGATGCGGACCAGGCGGAGCTCCAGCTCGAAGGCGTCTGGCCGCTCCTGCGGGTTGGCCGACAGCATCTCCCTGATGAGCTGCTTCATGCTGGAGTTCATGCTCTTCTTGCGGGCGGGGATGAGCAGCTGCAGGCGCGGGTTCTCCAGCAGCGCCTCGCCCAGCGGCACGATCTCCGTCCCCTGCAGCACGTAGCTCCCCAGCAGCTCCTTGTGCGTCTCCGTGTCCACGAAGGTGATGCGCTCCACCATGGCCCAGATGATCACGCCCAGCGCGAAGATGTCCGCCTTGGCCGTGTAGTGCCCCTCCCACACCTCGGGCGCCATGTAGAAGTCCGTGCCGCACGCCGTCGACAGGAAGCACTTGTTGACGCTGGCCGGGTCCTCGGGGTTGAGGCCCGAGGCGGAGCAGACGCGGCTGAGGCCGAAGTCGGCCACCTTGAGCGTGGGCTCGGGCGAGCCGGCCGCCGACAGGCCCTGGGAGATGAGGATGTTGTCGGGCTTGAGGTCGCGGTGGATGATCTGGTTGCGGTGCAGGAAGGCCAGCGCGCTGCTCAGCTGCAGCATGAAGCTGGTGTTGGTGCGGCGGCTGGGCTTGCGCGACAGCAGGTAGGCGTTCATGTCGCCGCCGTCGCAGAAGTCCATGACGAACCACAGGTAGTAGGCGCAGCGCGGGTTGAAGGCGATCTCGCCCTTCAGGGACGTCTCCACCAGCTGCAGGCGACCAAATGGGACAGAGCAGAATTACAGAGGTCGTTTAATCCAGAGTCCTTATCCGAGGTCATATCGCCAATTACGTTTCATTTTTACATACAATATCCAATAAAACAACCGGACAATCTCTGAAGCGATGACTCCCCTTAAGTACCTTACTAAAGGGAATAATGTGATTCGTTCTACAGTGCACGACTGCATCATTTTATGTTCATAAGCTGTTTACGCTCGGACTGAATTATTGCACCGATCTCTACTTGGTGTCAATGAGATTTTTAATAATGACGTTGAGTACTTGCTCTGAAATTCTCTATTGCTCGAGTAAACTTCGTGGAAACATCCACAGGAACGTTAGCAGTCGATAAATACTCCACTGATGGGGAGTGAGTGCAGACCACAGAAGTCAAACGTGAAGGACAGGAACGCGGCCCTATCCATTACGGTAGCTTTGTTCCGAGACGATACACTTAATATAACCACTCTTTTGGGATTTCGCTCTCGTATCAAATGGACTGCGTTCAGAGAAGCCGAGAG
>CM056396.1:21666445-21676445 GCA_029718625.1 Synaphobranchus kaupii
ATGAACACAGGTGGCTATGATGTGTTTTTAACTGGTTGGTCGTTTACGTTGTTTCATGACAATCCCTTTCAGTTCAGAGTTAAAATTAAGTTAACCTACCAACTAGCTATCATAACCTGCACTGACTTCTGGCTGACAGGTCAATAGTCAATCTCCAATTAAATGATAGGAAGTCAATGAAATAACGCTACTTTACAAAAAAATGAGCTAAAACTGCGAGATCAGAACTTTCACCAGACACGTGCTGCCACTAACGTTACCTGTCATTGTAACCTAAACATGTACGTTACGTTAGTAACTTATTGATAGCTAGGCAAACTGTTTAGCTTTCTATCTGGTGTCGGATAACTTATTCTATTCTGCTAACATGATACGATGCTACCATTAGTTAGCTATCTAACGTTAACTATTTGATTCAACGGTCATTACAAGACAAAAAGTAGTAGTAACTAAGCGAAATTGGTCAAGCCTACATAAATTAGCTAACAAGCTAACATTAGCTGGAGTCAGTAATAGTAGCTTCCAAGTGCTGCTAGATGTCCATTAAAAAAAAGACTCTGACGTTATTATGGTGCTGTCAACTGATTAGCGTTGGCTAGCGAGTTAGCTGCACAGCTAACATTAGGTGCCGCGACCCAAGCCGACGTTAACCGTTACTGGATAAGTTAGCCATGTTGCCTAGTTAGACAGCATTTACGTTAACAAATTAGCTAGCTAATGTTATACCGTAGCAAGGTCATTATATATAGCGACGTTATAACGTAACTAACGTCACTGGTCTGGGTAGCTAACGTTAGCTACAGAGGACACCATCACGATGGAACGAAACGGATGTCAACAAGACGAACCCGGAGCCATGCGGGCGAGTTGTACAGAAAGCTGGATGCAGGCCGATCAGTTAAAAGTGGGCTAGTTGCATACAGCTATAGTTGTCATTCCATTGGATACAAGCTAAAAATGCGTTAGATATATGAATCATATATGAATATATATGAAGACAATGCCATGACTACCGAACGGTTTCCAACCTCGTAGGTCAACATTGAAGCAGTGCTGGCGTTAGCTAACATAGCTGACTCGCAATTCAAATTCAAGAACTTGAATTAACCCTAATGTTTCTCGAGTGCTAAGCCATGATCACCGGATCCAAAAACGGATCCACTGTGTATTGTTCTTCTCACAACTGGCCAGCACGTTACGCTAAGGTAGTTAACGTTAGCTTAACGTTACATCGACGTAACATCGGGCTATCTCGGGTATGATCTCCACCTGCATACTGTTGTCGTGCGAGGAGACAAACGGTGAATCTAGCTAGTTAGAAGGGGAACAAAGGAAAAACGGTACCTTTTGTGGTATTTTCTTCCGTCTCACCGTTTTAATTGCCGCCTTTTGTCACATTCTGTGGCAGCCATTATACGCAGCGCCCGCTCGCGCTCGCTCTCGTGCTGCTCCTGTCACTGTGTGCGCGTGTGTCAAAAACGTGAGAGCGTGACAACTACAAGCTCGCGGACTTTCACAGAGATTCCCCTACCCTATAGCGCGCGCACATAACTCGCTCCAAAAAAAAACGGATAGTCATTAGCCACAAAAGTGGGAAATACTGCCCCCTCCCTATTCGCTTTTGTGGGCTTGTTATTTCAGGAAGCTTTCGATAAAGAATAGAAAAAGGGGGTACCACTACCGCCGCATCTCGGTTGAACAGCCATGCGGAGTTCACAAGCAGGTTCCCACCACCGAACGGTGGTTCCCACCCATTCTGCCGTCACTGCATGTGCAACGACGCTCCCTCTCCCCCTTTACCCTCCAGCCAAACCAGAAGCTAGAACACGAATTCATTTTCAAATTCGGTGCACGCGCTGGGTGCCACTTACTCGAACCTACAAGAAAGGGGGATGCATAGATTAAATACATGGGCAGATTCCCTATGTGTCCTCAGATGGTACTATTACATACAAAATCATACACTAAACATATTATACGACGTAATTCATACGTAATTCTTTAAAAAAAGAACAAAAGAATCATCTCTGACAGGGTATTGTTATTCTCTACATACCTACTAAAATCTGCCCCATTTAGATTGTTCCAAATGACACAGAAATATACAACATATCATTTCATATCAGTTGTAGTTATTAATGCAATATTCTGTGTGCCACACGGAAAAATACTAACATCAGTTTGTAAGCTATCTTCAAAACAAATTCTAGTAGGCTATCAGATTTTTTTACTTCCAATACAATCAGATCAAATAACGGGACAACATCTGTCACAATGACAAATACATATTCAACTCCCCTCGTTGTTTAACATTTGGAACATTCCTTTAAAGGGACATACGCGCAATTCCCCTGCTAAGTGCACTTCCCCATTACTATCCACTTTATAGTAACGCTGGTGGAATTGCATTTGACATTTTGTTCGTTTTCTAATATACTTTGTTTCTGGAACTGTTCATTACCATTAGAATGTACACCTTTCCCGAAAAAATTAATTTCGTGTTATCACTGAAAAGGTTTTTAGTTTGCTACCCACTCCCTTCAGACAATGTCATTATGACCATGGAAGCCTCGATGGAAAGCAAAAATATCACTCGGCACGGCATACGAACAAAAGAGGGACACAGTCATCATTCACTATTGACAGTTGTTTATTAACTAGAAAGTAGATTAACGTTTTAATACAACAAACCATTTGGTCATTGTTTTGGCATGCTTCACAGACTGAAAAAAAACGAGGCCTATTGAAAGAAGCGTAAAAACTCACATGAAGTTTAACACACGGCCAACGTTGGCAGCACCCTAAAATGGGCATTTCACAAATAAACCTTCGGTTTACAGCAGTCAATATAGCTACATTCTTCAGTCGCTTGTACACTTATTGATGATTTATATTAGCCATATTCATGCCAACATAATGCCCATTGTTAAATTTTGATAATGAATGCATAGTCAAGGGTGTGTATTAACTTTTTACATGATTAAGGAGAGGCTACCAATGTATAAATGACTGACCAAAATAATGCCGTGGCAATCAGTACTCTTGCAAGATGAGATACATTCATTACATCACAGAAACCCAATATTTGGCAATTCAGTGCACACTGCACACCCCATCCCTTTTTGATTCAAACTGACCAAACACATTACCCCATCTAATATAGTCACTCATAAAAAAAGCATTCTAATTCCAAAATGTGATATGGTTCTATTTTGCAACGTGTATTATCTGATGCACAATATACTTTTATGGTTCACTAATAAGATTTATATGTTTATTATTATGAATTTTCAAGTTACTAAACATATTATTTAAATTTCTGAACTTATCTTAACATATATTACTTTTTTCACGTCTCAAAGGAAAACATTTCAATTTTAGCTCTGTAAACAGGCATGGAACTTGTTCTCGATATACAACAATGAAGGTTTGGAATTGTGTCTAGCTGTCCCATAATGCCTCCACTCCAGCAATGTCCTTGTTTGGATAACAGCAAATTGTAAAATCAATGCCCAGACTGCTACGAGCATTCTTGCATTTTGCCCTCAGATTGAAATAATGAGTTTATGAAATTATTAAGTGTTGTTCCAACTATTTTCCAGTTTTTTGGTATTACGCTACTTGATTATAGGCGGCCTGTCAAGTCGACAGAGAACTGCAGTGGACTTGCTTTTTCTCAGTGGAGCGTCATTGTTGGTCTACTAAGTCAAGAAGGCTCCAAGCATAAGACAAAGGACACGGTGGCACTTCTGGGAAAAACACTGTTCTAGGGTATACTTGGATCACAGAGTAATGATCAACTTCAGCTGTACTGTTCTTCCTCTTCAACCACCATATCTAAAAAGTCACGATCCAGACAATCCAAGCGATAACCTGAGGGAGCTGTGAGTTTTATATTTTTTTTGGCAAGGTTTTGGTCCATTCACCAAAATATACTTAGGTGGTTGGAAAATATTCTATTCCAAAACAGATCTATAACTCATATGGTGCTTTCCTGGATAGACAGAAAAAAAATTCTTATCTGAAACAAGCCAAAAGAAATAGTACCTATAAAAGATACAAGGCTCTGCTTAAGCAAAACGCGTTTCCGGTATTACAAGAGGACACTCGCTGTCATTTTCTCTTTCATGAATCATGAAAACATCCCGAGGTAGACATGTATACATTGTAAATAAGGTTTTTACCCTTGTTTTTTATCGTAAAAATAATACAAAACAAAACTCAGCACTCCCAACAAATTTACAAAGACACCAGAACAAGATACTGGTGTTCTTCTCTCCTGTCTCTGACTGTCCCAGGGACGAATGGGAGCCGTACATTGTTATTTGGACGTCTGAATAGGGCGGGAGTTAAACCGAAGTAAGTTTTTGTCTATAACCCAACCACACCCTATAGTCCCATGTCTCTGCGGTCAGATCACTCAATCCAAATTAAACCGCACAGACATTTCAATGAACAACTGTCGGCAAGGTGACAAGGCTCAGTCGCTCCCATCGTCAGTATGAATATGCCCTGGGGCTTAACACTTCAACGAGTCCCCTGATTTTGAGCCTGTTGACTGTTGTACTTTCTCTTAAAACGTGCACAAAAAAGAAAACAATAAGGACATGATTTTGGAAAAAGTAAAGCAAAGAAGTACATCGAACATTTCATGTTTCATGTTCCTTAAGGAACAGAGTTCACCAAGTTATGAGGAAAGATTACTTGGTTACCATGATGACATTATGTGACAGGATCCACTTCCTGAATTTGTGTGGCACAAAAAAAGACCCCAAGTGGTCTCTCATCACTTGATTCAAATGACAGACATGATCTAAACAGACTGATCTAACATAATTAAACAGAAAATAAACTTAACATTTCCAAAATGATTAAATATAATCTATTTTGAATGGACTTTGTAAGGATTTGAATGATACAATGATTATAAAATGACAATAAAAAAATAATGCTGATAAAACTAAACTCCAGATTACAATCTAATATTTTACAGGATTATTCAACACTCCTGCTTCTCAGATTGTCTTTTAATTTTAATAGCTAATGGATTTAATTAAAGCAGGTGTGTTCTTACTTCCTTGTACAGCACTGATTTGGGTGATCATAGACACTAATACAAAATTAGTAAATAACAAATAAAAGTCGAACGTGCTTGACGTTTTCAAAAGTAACGGACCAACCACAAAGAGAGCGCTTGATGACTTCGTTGGCTCTACCGTCTAATGCCCGGGTTTCACATGGGTGTTATCACTGTTCCTCCTGTTATCACTGTATGCCGATTAACACTGTAACTCTGCCCTAATCCCCAAAACTGTACCCCATATTCCACCTCCTAATAAGGAATTCCCTGAGTCATGATTCCTGAGAAACAAAATTCTGACTGGAGTCACAAGTTGATCTAAATAATTAAAAAAAAGACAGAAAAAAATATGAATTAAAAAAAAACTGAACAAAAATGTATCTTACACACGATTAGTGCAGATTGACATTGCATTGATTTTAGCATAGATACCAAGAGAGGATTCACAATGTTCCCAAAACCTGGGAACTTAATAAGGAGGAAATAATACTCAAATTCACTGATAAAAAATCAAAAACTCAAAAAGGAATAAAATCAAGGCAGCTCTGAAAGAGGTATTTGATATCAAAGGCCAGACAATAGCCCATTGAGGTACAGAGTGAATTTCATAGAGCAGAAGCTACAGAGGTGTGGCACAAATAAATAATTATCTTAAAGTCTTATCTTATAAAATTATATACAATGACACAGTTTGCAAGCTATAAAAAATGTTCTGCTATAACTTGCAGAATTGGAATAAGGTCTGATTGACTTGCTCATTAACACACACCTCATTTTGGACTCTTGCATTTTGTCGCTGGCTATTGAAAAACGTTGGCATGCACTCTCAAAAGAAAGGGTTCCAAAAGGCTCCGCTGTGCTTCCATAGAGGAACCCTATCTAGTTCTAGGGTTCTTTGTCAGACAAAATGGTGCAATCTGGGAGCTTTCATACTTTTCATACCATAGAGGGTTCCATAAAAACTAAAAAGGGTTCCTCTGTGGAGACAAGCTAAAAAACCCTTTTTTTCTGAAAGTGTGTCCAACCCACCATAAAGACTCTCCAGCCCTCTCCGAAATTCAACCGCTTCAGCTGTGATCAAAATGTCAGCTCTTTCCAAGTATGAATCCAGATCCAATCTGTTTTCTGAAGTCCCTATGTTTTCTCCGGACAGTATCCCTGAAATATCTCTGTGAGGCCTGGATTTAGTCCCCACAAGACATAGTTTGAAGGATACCCTCACGTTCCAATCAATGCTGCGTTCACCTGGAGTTTTCAGACAGAAACGGTCAAGACTGGAACCTTTGGAACTTTCGAGGTTGGTTCCAGCTTCCATTATTGTGGAGAGACAGAGAAGGAAGCTAGAACACATATATATCTATGGTGCTACTGAAGAACCTGATACACCTACAATCAATAATCGAAGGTGGAAAAGACACAGCAGGCTTAACATTCACTTGGCCCCAAAAGATCCTGACAATCAATTGCAGTACATGCAGAACAATTTGGCGGGCAAAACTAAGTCTCTCACGCCTACACACCGATGCCCAAACATCCCTTCCCTTTCACAAACATGCACACGTACACACACGCACATACATACTGACACACACAGCTCTCTACTTCAAAGAGACATGGACCTGAGACTCCTGTTTTGCAGTGATAACAGACAGGAACCTGTGTCCCTTTCATAAATACTGGTGATGAGAAAATCATATGAAGAAGCGGTATCACAAACTGGCAGCAAACACTACTGAATGAAGTAGGAATCCTGAAATGATTAGAGATTTGTGAAAAGGATTTGATTCCTTTTTGCAACTTCTGTCCCTCTCTGAAAAGAAAACACAACTTGCTCTCAGTTTTCAACAGTAGGGAGGACAGTGGCTATAAACTGTGGTGTAACAGCATTGTTTGTTGCTGTATTGTAAAGGTGTTGCTTGTCAACTGTTTCAGTACATCTCTAAGACACTGCGAATCCACTGCGTGTGGATGAGATTGATTGAAACGTAGGTGGGTCACTATGATAAGGAGCAAAATATCTTCTGGAATTTCAAAATGGTAATTGTATGAAAAAATATGAGTCCTCTTGTCTTAAAAACTTCAGATTACAATACAGAAAGAATCCAGGCCATTACACCTACAAAGATGAAAGAAACTTCCATTCTTCACGCTGAATGTTGGTAGTTCCAAAAGCAGCTGAGCTAGATTGTAACAAACTCTTACTCCCAGTTCCAGTGAGGAGGATTGATTGGCACTTGTTTAACCCTGACTCCGCCTCCTTTGTGTGACCTACTTCAGGTCTCTTATGGCAAGGGGGTGTGGCTCTGATCTCCCTCCTCCTCACCCCCTAAGGATTCAGGCCTTCCCTGGGAGATAGGCGATGATTGCTGTGCTTTGATTGGACAGGTGGCCACCATGTGGGAGATGCTCTGGCAAAAGTGGCACTTCTTTGGCTGGGGGGGCAGCTTGCACTCTTTGGCATGGTGGTCTGGCCCTCCACAGTTGTAACACCTAAAATGCAATGCCAGAAAGACCCAAGTCATGTTAGTGCATGACCAAAACTGACCTGTCAGGTTGAAAGAATTGTAAAAATTAACCTTGAACTTACAGTCTGCTCAAGTAAGAAGATTAATGTGAATATTTTCAGTGCTTATGCAGTAGGATAAAATACAACAATGTGTGCTTTGTATGTGGTCAGTGGAAGGCAATAGAAATAATGCTAAAGGGTCATTTGTGTCATTGGTTGCCCATAGTATTTCAATACATTTAGTTAAAAAAAACAGGCTTTGTTACAGTATATATGAAGACTTCTTAACTATTGTTAACTTTCAAAAAGTGCCCCCATGATTCAGCAATTCTATTTTTCAATTGCAGACTACTCGCAACACTGCAGAATGAAAGATGACTTACAGCATTCACACAACGGCACACTGCAGTAACTACGATATAGTATCATCTACGCACCATTAGAGGGCAGCATACACCCGTCAAGACGTGGTTTGAAATCAGCGCCAATCTAAAACTCGCTTTCATTCAGAGAATAAGCCAGTATAATTCAAGATGCTTGCTCTGATAATCTTTTGAATATTTTTTGGATACTTTGGATACATACTTGGATACTTTGGAATATTTTTTGGATACTTTGGATACATAGAGATTCAGAGATTCGCTTCCACTAAAGGGATTTGTATAAGACTATAGCTTATTTTGGACTGTGTGTGTGTGTGTGTGTGTGTGTGTGGGTGTGTGTGCACATGCGTACGTGTGTGTGGGCACATGCATTCCGACGTATGTATGTATGCATGTGTGTATGCACATATGTGTATGTGTGCATGTACTGTATGTGTATGGAAGCATGTGTAACCTGCTTAGAGTGCCCGTTGTTGCTGACAGCAAACAGGTCAAGCCAGGGGTCGCGCTCTGGAGCTTTGGATACACCCCCCCAACCCCTACCACAGCCCCCATCCTTCAGGGAAGCTCTGCGGTTGTTATTGATCAGACTGTGTGTGGAAGGGGGGGGCCAGCCCTTTGTTTCAATGGTGATCTTTGAACTCTAACCCCAGCTCCTCTCCCCCTCCCTCTGCACACACACACACACACACACACACACCGTACTCTGCAGTTGCCATGGCAGTGGTCACCTTTGACCTTTCTTAGGCACCTACATCTGTTATTAATTAAACAGACAGGATCTTTCCCCCCCCCCATATTACGCCCTAAACTCTCTGCGATGAGATCCGCGATGTTGATGGAGGAAGGAGTGAGAGAGAAAGGTAGAATTTGCGCGGTTTCATATTGCCCAATTTGACAAGGATTTATGAGAACTCCATATACCAGAAGTCTCAGGGAAAAACTCAAAAATATTCAAACTTCTCATTTTGTGCCAAAGCAACCCTGGTCATATTCTTGCAATTATTTAACGTGAATGAAAAAACGTCTGGACTTAAAACCAGTTCCAGAATGTTGATACTTTGCAGGGATTGTTTCCACCTATATGTGTGGTCAGACTCAAGGACACAGAAAATGAACGATAACATTTAAATATAGCCTTATTAAGCATACACCTTTGAGTTATCATTCTCTATTGTTCAGGAGCCTTAAGTATAAAAGAAAACATTTATCTCTCATCTCAATGTAGTTAAAATAAATGTAGCTCTGCTTGATAAGTCAAGTTCAATTGCAGAACACCTGCTCATCAACCCGATGGTTGTCAGTGTCCTGGACAATGACTGCTCTGCCTCGGTCATGCACTGACCACAGCAGATCTTTCACAGTTGTCCAGTTGGAGGGAAGAATCAGTGAAAGATCACAGTTAATAGCTGCAAAACAGGGCTCTCTCGGAGGAACAGCAGGGGAATTGGGGGGCCTGTGATTATAGGATATTGATCTGCGTCACACGTCAAACCTCCGTGAAACGGGGGGTTCAAACAAAGGAGGACCTGCAGAAATGTGCTCCGTAACTCTCTCTTTATGCGCTCTCCCCTTGCTCTGCAGCGGCTCGTAGTGCTGCGTAACTCTCTCTTTATGCGCTCTCCCCTTGCTCTGCAGCGGCTCGTAGTGCTGCGTTATGTTTCTGAAACAGGTGCCTTCCCATAACTCTCTCTTTATGCGCTCTCCCCTTGCTCTGCAGCGGCTCGTAGTGCTGCGTAACTCTCTCTTTATGCGCTCTCCCCTTGCTCTGCAGCGGCTCGTAGTGCTGCGTTATGTTTCTGAAACAGGTGCCTTCCCGTAACTCTCTCTTTATGCACTCTCCCCTTGCTCTGCAGCGGCTCGAAGTGCTGCGTAACTCTCTCTTTATGCACTCTCCCCTTGCTCTGCAGCGGCTCGTAGTGCTGCGTAACTCTCTCTTTATGCGCTCTCCCCTTGCTCTGCAGCGGCTCGAAGTGCTGCGTAACTCTCTCTTTATGCACTCTCCCCTTGCTCTGCAGCGGCTCGTAGTGC
>CM056396.1:21683945-22168386 GCA_029718625.1 Synaphobranchus kaupii
ACACTGGGTGATCTGATGATGCATGGAAATTCAGGCCAAAATTCTGAAGTACGTCCACCAGTCTGTCATTTATTTGAGATAAAATAAATAAAACTATTATTCTCCCTTTCCAGTATTCACATTTTATTGCCATTATTTGTAATTGCTTGATAGATTCTCTTGTCCAATATAACCTGTACAGCTTGCATACACATAGCATCCATTTTGTAAAGCTACTGATAGTTTCTGTGGAAGTTCAGTTGAAGCTGCTGAAGCAAAGTCACAACGGCAGTGCCCCACCCAAGAAGCAAAGCCTGCAACCGCTCCGTCCTTTACATATTACACTCTGCTGCCCCAAACAAAAATTACGGTCTCAAACAAACACCCTAGGGTGTTAAGTGTACACCAGCAGTGTTAGATTTACACCTACATTTTTGCTGAGACGACACTTCTTTTCGTTTGGGCAGCAGAAGTATCCTTGACACCTTCAGAAAACATCCAAATGCTGATCTTCCGAAGCCAACGGAGAAATAAACTTCGCTTAGGCTGATTTCATGAAGAATTAATTAATAACGTACAACTGCGTCTATTCACGTGAATTAAAATAATTTTGCCATTTCTGAGTGCCAGAGTAACTGGTTGAAAAGTGCTCATGTAAAGTAAGATAACATTTTGATTTAATTTTTTAAAATGTATTCAAATAGAGTAGAATATACTATTTTCTGTGACAGAGCTGTTGGATCTAGGAAAAATTAAACGTGTTATTCTTTATCTAGCTGGGCTACAGAAGGTGCACCATTTTTCGTTTTATCTGACTTTAAATGAACCAGTTATGTCCATTTTTACTGAGCATCTCTGAAATAGGACAAATACCCACCACATGAAAATGGCAGTTACGAAGCACTGTTTGGGTGATATTCAGCGTCTCCATTTGATTATTTCAGTTTCCTCTTCAGTAAGTTGAATATAGCACATAGACGCAGAACATCCCTTGTAACGTCAATAATTGTGATTTCTCTGGTAAATTTCTAATTCCTCTGGTATGTTGGAATGTGGATCGGTAATTCATAGGTTCTTGCTGTTGTCTTCCTTGACGAGTTCCTGCACGTGGGGCCTGATTTACTAAGACCTTTAGCATGTGCAAAACCTTTCAGCACGCACAAAACCAATGACATGACAAATGATTGGTTTTGCACCAATCTTTGGTTGTGTTATTAGTTTTGCGTGTGCTAAAAGTTTTTGCACCCGCCCATGGTCAGGAAATCTATCTCTTGCAGAACTTCACAACCTGATTTAAGTGCTTTCGGTACAGATGACATATAGACTGTAGGCCTAGCCTATTTAGAGGTTAATCTAGCATCTTGTAAGAAATACCTTATCACTACAGTTATGTCGGTGATTTACCGGACCTACCTGATGAACGAACACGTCTACTGGCGTCTCGAGGGGCATCCCCTCTCTGCACATCATGGACAGAAATCCGAACCCCATTCGCACGTTGAACCATTTGCACACGCCGCTGCCGTGGAAGGGGCCTGAGTCCTCCTTGGGGCTCGTCGATTCCTCTTCCTCTGCCTTGGAACACCCCCCTTTTAAACGGATGAAGGTAAATATTAGGTGTTAATTAAACAAAACGAGTGAACGTGCGTAGCTGTCTCTGTGCGTCATGTTAGTAATCTACTGATAAAAACATCCAACGAATTCTCACAAGCCCGATTCTTGGAAATATTTCCGCACCGCTGAGCTGCGACATGCGGGCATCCACCGGGCTATATAAAAGTCTTTCTGGACTCGAATCTGTCTGCAGCTGTAAAAAAAAAAAGGGATTCTATATATCAGGAATTTTTAAACCATCAGATGAAAAACTATGTTTTCCGTTGTAATTATGTTACCTTGGTGAATGTGCATTCCACCCTATAACAACGTTTATTTATTACCTATTAATTAAATGCGTGTTTTAAATAACACTTCCAAGCATAAGCGATCGCAGAGTAAAAATAAATTCAGTCTTTTTTTTACTTTTTAATCACATAACTTATGACTAGTAGCCTACTCACTTTATATGGCCTAATGAGTAGAATTATTGAATATATTGTTGAATTTAGTAAAACAGCAGGAATGAGGATTGGAAGAGAAGCCAGTATTAAAATGTATTCTACTCCTCTTATATGTTAAGAATGGTTTATTCCCAAATGGAAAATATCAATGTTATAATATCACTAGGTGAACTGTGCAAAAAAAATAAAATAAAAACAAGTAGCCTAAGAGCTAAATGCTGTATATGTAGCCTACGCTGTTTGCTTTGAAACATACATCACAAAGACATCACATATAGGCTAATGCTTTCAAACTCATGTATTGGAAATCAGTCCATGTATCGGGTTAATGCATTGAAAGCCACGCTGCCCTGCATATTTATCTATCAGTGTACAATCATGTTAGATAAATTGATCGAGGCCATTAATATGTATTACGTTGGAACACATATGGATAGAATTAGCAAATTAATTCGATTAGAAGTTTATCATTTCTAGCAAAACTATCACGGTTGATATTTCCATGCAGTGTATTTACCATAGCTATAATATACTTAAATACATCTTACAAGTTTAAAAACACATTAAGATATATATATATATAAAAAAAAAAAAAAACATTTTAATGTACATAGCCCACTTAACCTGTAAATTGCTGGTTGGAAACCGAGCCCATCTCACGCTTTCCTCTAGTAAAATGTAAGTCCGGATACTGCCTGACAAACACAGCCGTTCCAGTTTGCGCCACTCTCAAAAGAGCTTTTGCAAATCAAAAGGACAGATTTTGGAGGGAGAAAAACGAGAGAAAACAAACAAATCACAGGGTCTGTTAACATCTTCGGCCCAACTATGTGAGGTGGGAGGGCCGGGGGGAGGATTTTCAGAAGAATCCCAAAATCTGAAAGACAATGCGAGGATACCCAACCCCCCAATGCCCTTGTTGTTTCTACCCCCAAAACCGGACCCAAACATCAAAACCCCAACCTTTCACTTGAGTATACCTTCAGCCATGACTTCTCTCCCGGGCGACCTCGGAGTTACCCAGCGTGCGTTCTCCTTTTTTCCTTGCCGGACCCCACTATGTCAAACAGCACGTTTTTAGCCCTTCCTCAAAATGTGTATTTTTGTCATCTAGTTTACTCAAAACGATCCCCCTACCCCTCACCACATCTTTCGCCAGAGCTTCCAACCCCCCACCTTTTTCGGTCAAGTCCACGTGATTCTCAATTACAACCTCCTCACTGATAAATTACACATTCCACAGTGATAGGGCCCGAATTCTGGAAGTGACCAATCACAAACAGAGACCACCTAGCTGGGTTACGGGGGATGCCCCCCCAACCCCCCACTTCCCTCGGACAGTATTAAATGACCTACAACCCCCACATTGCCTTTAACCATTTGAAAGGTGGTCATTCGGGTAGTTTACCATAAACCTCGCTCTTCCACATTCCAGATCCCTTAAAAAGGGAGGGGCATTTTCTTTTTCCTAAAAATATTTCGTTTTACCTTCCATGGAGTAACGGACCCCTTTCATCTTATCATTAGGCATGAGGCGTTTTGAACATGTACTGTAAAATAGGCAAACAGTATTTTAAAAGATACAATAAAACTAGATTGTAGCATATATGTTCCTATTACAATAACGCATGAACCATACGTTGGATTTAAGCGTTTTGTTTCAGCATCACAACAGATTGATAAATAGACTAACCAACGATATTTGTAGATGTAAAGCTCGTCGGAGTAACTTGGATTGTTGCTGAACTTTCACATAATCATAGTGGGCCTACTGCAGATCACATTATAGCTTGGCACGAACCAAACGTCTGATTGCAGTTATTTAATTGAGCGGATCTGTTTGTGAGCGGAAGCTCGGAAATTGTGTTCAACCATTAGTTGTAGTTATGGGGGAAGGGCCGGGATAACCCGTCAGATGCCATCCATCCTGCAGAAGAGCCTTGCCCAATTAAGAATACACTACATCAAAAGGAGCTGTGTCCGTTACAATTCAATTAACTCCAGTATGCCAATATTATCTTGCTCCTAAATGAAGAACTTTACTATTTATTATTACAATATATTGTTTTTTTTCTATACAGTAATATAAATACACTATGTTTTTTAAATGCATTATTATTAATAATAAAAACACTAACAATTTAGATATAAAATTATATCGCCAATACTTCATTTGAATCCAGGGATGAAACGCAGAAACATGAATGCTGCAGAGTTAATAATGATGCAGTAAAAAGAAAAACAGTAATACCTAAAAAAACTCAAAGCAGGGATGATGATAAGAAACTGTAATAAATATAAACCATATTATACTTAGCAGAACTCGTATTTTGTCAGTCTTTCATCAGAACACGTTTTGGTCCGCTCCTGATGACAATGCTTCATTATTTCGTTATTTCGGTGTGCTCAAGTCGATGTGTGAAAACGCATAAATCTGCCAAATGAAGCGAGTGGAAGATGTTATTATTATTATCGTTACAAGTAGTGGTCGTGTTTTATTGTAAACCCAGATATTATATGCATTTAGTTCACTTGATATCAGCATTTAAGAATAACTAACTGACACGTTGTTCACATTCAGAGCAGCTAGAATTAAGTAACGTCATTACGTCGTTAATAAAAATTATTTTGGCGGATTGTCATCACACAAAAAAAAAAATCACTTACAGAAGCTGACCATGTTCTGGCAAAGGCTTGTCGACAGAAAGATAAGTTTAGCAAAAGTTTTTTTCAGTTTTTTTAAAGTGAATAGTGATTCATTTATAGTGATATAAATACAAAGTGAAAGCCCTTTTAGCCAATTACGTTTATACCTCTTCTCCAAGCAGCATGAGATATTTTACCAGGTGTAAGAGCATTTTCACTTCCAAAGGTGGTGAGTCGTGACTATAAAAAACAACACAACATTGAATTAGAATTAAATAGGCTATGATACAACTGGATAAACTTGTCAGATAAAATTTGATTATCATATAGAATTTAACGTGAGCCTTGCTGCGAGTTGACTGAACGAATGTCTGAAGTTTGAGAAAGTTCGTTGGCATGCTTCAGATACTGAGAATATAGTAGTTTGCGTGAGGAGCCAATCCCAAAATTAAAACCCCAGAGTGTGACTGTGCCCCCCCCTTGTGGGCATTCGAAATCACGAGCATGAGCAGAATTCACTGCCAATAACCGCGTCAGAAATTTTACTACCAAAGACCTTGCGGCATGAATTGCGTAACAAGAACGAATGAGCTAAACAAATAAATAGCCTATTGCTTTTTCTAGCTTATGAAACTCGTGTCCATTTGTTTACATGTCCTACGTTTCTATAGTTAGCTTTTAAACTGACTATGATCGGAAATCTCTTTGTGAATAAATGTCCTGATTAATTAATTAATTAATTGTCCTGTGAGGGCCATTTTTGACGCAATTTTCAGCTGTCTGCAGTTGTTTTCCATGCACGATCTCACGGAGTTAAACAACATTTGATCACGTGTGATAATATTTCAGTAGGCACAGTGAAATAAACACAACTGGAATATGGCATGGTTGTTCTATAAGCTGGTCTATATATAATTGCCGTTATGATATATTGCCTGAATTGGCCAGTGGAATTGGCCAATGCATTACACTGAATCATGTAATCCCAGCTAGGTGTATACTTTCAACTGATTTATGCTTGCAGCAGCAATCCCAGGTTTTGCGTGGTTCATCTTATAAGACTGTGATTTATGAGACATCTTTCTGAGTTATGATTGCCCTTCCATAGCTTGTCCTTTCCCTTGTACCACCAACCTTATCAAAAGCTTATAAATATATGGTTATATAAGGTTTAGGGATACCAAGCTGACAAAATTTAAAGTCCCGTGTCGCATTTTTTAATTTCTGTTGTATGGGGAAAAGACGCGGCACAGAACAGTTCACTGTTATTAACCCGCTTTTGAGTTAAACACGCAATTGTAGGAAACTCAATGCAGGAATTCTGAATGAAGTTAAAATGGCAGGCTTGGAGTCCAGTCCGGAGCGTAGAACGATCTCCGCATCCTGGCTTGTTGTTTTGGCACTGTGTGGGGACATTACGTCACATACGTACGTATCTCCAAATGCTGCAGGTGCGTGGAGCCAATTGTACGAGTAAAAGGACTCTGCCAAAATAAGACACTGGGGTCCAGCAAAAATAATTTATTCTTCAACTCGTGTGCTGCTATTGCTCAAGTGAATCTGAAAAATAAAAAAGAAGACTAAGGCAAGCATATTTCATACTTATGTAAATGAGATGTAGTCCTTTGCACTACTCCTCTTTGTTTTCTCTGGCTGTAGGGCTTCATCAGCTCAAGGGCGTGGCTACATTATGATACTTGATGGCACTGTGATTTTGGGCCTCCATTATAACACCAACAGCCAGTCTTGTACAACTCTATAAATACAGTATACTAGAATGAAATAGGTTCTCACACATGCACCAAAATACTGTATGTGGCACAACTGATACACAGATGTAGCTTTACTAGCTTCTACATCCAAGGCATGTGGCAGGCAGGATAATGACCCCAGAGACATGGAGCACCTGCTCTATTAATCCCTGACTCTGCTCTAGTCTCGCCATCAACACCCTTTGGTTTTGGCGGAATACGTCAAACGGCCTCTCGATGCCCACATTTCACGGTGTCATGACAAATCAGACAGGTCTCATCGTTCCTACTCTTTCTCTGTCTGATATTTCTCTGATTTGTCCTTTCAAGTTTAAGTGAAGGATTTTCCCTGAAGTGGAAGCTAAGAAAAACCGATGATGTTTGTGATACCTAAAAACATCCATTCACCCGAATTTCTTAATCTGCCTGTCACAATGATCCGCTCAGAGAGGGGGGTTGAGTAGTAGTAAAGTAGTGATTTAGGAGCATTTGCAGTTGTTTGGAATTGGGCAGAATTACCTTCAGCACCTTGGACAGCGCATTGTTTCTACGGATGTAGGAGAGACGGGCAAGACACTCTCCAGACCAAAGAGAAAGGCCACGGATTTAATCCGTATGTCTGGAGGTGGATTCTAACTCGCCTGTTTAGGCTACTCTCACATAATTCCTTTCAAAGTATCATACCAGTTATTTTGTTAGATCCCAGTCTCAGGCTTAAGTTTAAGGTCAACTTTCAAAGCGACTGTCTAAAGTTAAGAAAACCATGCACTCCAAATGTTTGCAGCATAATCCTATACTGTATCCCTTATATGTTTTCTAGATAACGCTGCACGCTGCAATTGCTCTCAGGAAAGGTGTCCTTGCTAGCCTTGAGATCAACTTTAAAGGTTCATTTTTAAGATTATATATTTAATTACATTTTAGCTTACGTTTAGGAAAAGAAATCACGAACAGGATTAACAAACCAAGAGCACTAATCAGATCTTAATTTGACTATATTTTTTAGTGATTCAATAAATGCCTGACAACGAAAAACAACTGGTTTTGTTCTGGCAAGAGATTACAAATTTGGCGACGCAGATAAAACAAGGGACATACTGATTACACGTCGAGGTATAATATTGACGGATTGTTTATTTGTCTTTATTTCATTATACATTCACGTAAAAACATTATTTAAATATTTTCCCTTTATACAGTAGGTAAGCAGCCTAAAGGCATAGCGTAGGCGGCACTTGAAGATGAGGTTTTCGTTTGTATTAAATTAGCACTGATTGTCTCCTTCCGCGTTCCGTACCTGTCTTTAGTAACCACAGCAACCGCAACGCGTGAAGACGAAATGCTTCTCTCGGATTGTTGATTTTGTGAAGAATTTCACTTCTGCTGTGGCGGTAATGAAAACTATCTGCGTTAATAAGATTTAATCGCTACTGTAGACAAGTAGATCTTCAGGTTGTTTAATAAATGTTTGCTTTGGAAGCAAAGGGTTTAAAGCTATGTGCCAAAAGACCCAAAGGTACTAACGTTAGACCAGTGGTTCACGCGGTCGAATGCACCACCAAAGATGTAAAAATACGCACGGTAACTTTCTTAAGAGTATAACATAATGATGGATATTATTACGCAGTAGCAAGACTCAATGTTATCAGCTAGCTAATGTTACTGAATTTGCTTTAAAATTACCTTATAAATCACATTCTGCCAATATCATGTTGTTTTCATTAGAGTGTCGCTCCAATGGCAGGACCAATGGAACTCAGCCGTGTGATACAGATTTTGGAGGATCCATTTTCGGTAAGTGATCAGTAGCCACATTGAATAATTTGTAGGCTTAATAACGTTATCTTATTAGGTTTTAATGGATAAAGACAATTTTATGCGAAATTCAATTTTCTACTGCAGAAAAATGTATGCCAACTCCCATGTAAGTTTAATCTTCATAGTTAACGTTACATTTCAAAGGCATCCTGAAATTCTTATTGCTAATTAGTAACTGAAATTACTTGACTCTCTTTAATATATGTTATTTTACTCTGATAAAATATATCTTACAAAGGAATTTTGGTATCCCTTTAAATCAGAATTTTCATGTGGTTGAGTATAGAGGTAGCTGCATGATACAATTTTTTGCAAGTAGAATGTTCGTAATATTTATTTAAATCCGTTTTATTGTTTTATAAATTAAGTCAGGAAAAGCCTGGGTTTCATATGCACTATCTTGCGACTGCAGTGCCTTGTAATTGAAGGATTTGCAGCTCTGCCTTGTTCACGACGCCTTCAATAGAAGGGGGAAACACCTACAACTTAAATGTAATATATTCTAGATTAAAAATACTATTGTTTCTATTTTTGTGTTTTACTCAGATATCCAAATACATTTGAAAATATATTTGTGAAAACGCTGTGATTTTATCGGGACGCAAACAAGCCCTTAAACAAGTTTCAACGAAAAAGTTTCATATTCGATTTGTAAGTGGTAATGAGCAGAGAATTAGCGTTATGAAAACGTTGCTGTAACGTTTTTATTCACAGCGATATTTACCCTGGTCTTGTACTAATAATGATGATATGATTGTTTGTGTTTTAACCTTGATGTATAATGATTGTTTCTGCTTGAGATACTTAATTACTGCATTCTATTTTTAGTGTTACGTGCCCAGGGACAACAGATTAAAGGAATCATGATAACTAATTCTGGGACAGCCAAGTGGCTGTACATATCTCTGTGAAATAGTCTTTAATAACTGTATTAAGTTTATTAATAACTTTAATAAAAAAGTTACCGTAATGTTTTTTTCCCCACCAGCTCAATTGGCAAATAACCTGTTTATATGAATGTCTGTATGCATAAGGCTGCTGACAAAATTAATATTAATATTTAATAATTAATATATTTTTTTGCATGGAAATTAATAATCTGTCTTATTTCCCCATATGGTTGGGAGTCTTGAGACGTAACACAATAATAAAACATTAATTCATTATTGTATTCACTAGGGGTGTGTTGTTAGGTTCAATACTGAAATCCCTAAGACATTCCAACAAGCCAGATATACTAATGAGTCAGAAGCCAAAATTTTGTATTAAAACATGGAGATGCCATTTGAGGTGAGGACATTGCTTGTAGAGAAAAGGGTGTCGAGAGCACTCTGTGGATATAATATCAGTCACTGTCATCTAGCAAAAATATATACTTATTCAGACAAAGTTACAAGGTGCTGAAGAAGAAAGCGTGTAGCTGAAACGTTTGCTCTAGTCTAGCTCATTCTTTTTCACGTGCACTTTTTATTTCACGTGCACTATGTAACTGTCTGAGTAAATATAAATTTTTGCTAGACGACAGTGTCTGATCTTATATCCATTCTTATATATTTTTCTCTATATAGATTGTTTTCTGGATGCACCTGTGATAACTCCTATCTACTGAGCGCAACAATACTTTTTTCAATTTGACATTGCTTGTAGCACATGAAGGACAGAATAGACAGGTTTGATATAAATCCTTGTTTTTTTTTCCAGAGCACTCTGGAAGAGAGACATATTTTTGTCCTGAAGAAAATGGTGAAAAGATACCAGAATGGCTTTGTATCCATAATATATGTGTTAATATCAATTTTGTTATTCATTTGTGCCTCACACACAGACACACATGTTGTGTATGCTGTTCAATTATGGACAGTTTATGCCAGTTTATTGAACTATTTCACAGCATCTTGTTATGTTTTTAAAGTAGACTTGTTGTTAGGTGTCTAGTGAGTGCCGTTTCCCTTGTGAATGAGCTGCCTGTGTACCCTGGGCTCTAATTACTAGTGAGGTTTGTGTTCAGCAATTCTGTCAGCATATTGCATATGTCAGCACTATAGCCGAAAAATTATCTGTACAAAAGCCTCAATGTCCAGTTGAAAAGCCTATAATAAGCCTCAATGTCCAGTTGAAACACAGCCTGTTTCTGTGCCCAATTGAAGAAAACCGCAATTTTTTCTTAACTTGATTATTCTGAAGCTTCTCAAAGAAATAGCTGATGTTTTCAAGATTCTTAACCTGTGTATAGAGAAGGCTGAAGATCAGTCTCAATACACCTTGGTAATGTGCGACATACTGAAGATATGTGGGTAAGCCGATTTATCTTTTTCAGTCATAATTTAACTCAGGTATGCAGGTGGCAAAGCAGTGGCACAGAAAAAAATGGTTACTCCAAACTCCGACAGAAAAGGGGATAATCCTGCCCTCTAGTGGAGGCTGAAGGAAGTTATTTTAAAAAAATAAAATAAATCCATACAGATTGTGTATGACTTCTTTCAAGTCATTTACATTTGTAGTCGTACAAATAACATTGAGACACTGCACTCTCAAAACAGATTTGTTAAAAACAACACATAATGTGTCATTTTTGACATGCCTTCGTGTCTAGTTAAGGTTTTAAGGACAATACATTTTGTGTTACTTTTCAACACAAAAAAAGTCTCCCTTTTTAACACATAAATTGTGTAATTTGACAAAACTTACATCGAAAGTAACGTAAAAATACTAACATTGACACAAAATGTGTTGAAAGTCACGCTACAGCAGTAACACAAAAGGTGTTTTGGATATCAACATATCCTTTTTGAGAGGGTGTATAAGGATGTCTGTTATTCTGGCTAATGAGGAGTAGTTCTCTGTTGTTTTGTGCCGTGTTGCTCTTATGTGTCGGTGTAAATCTAACACTGCTGGTGTACTATTAACACCCTTGGTGTTAATTTTTTTTGATGTGTATGAGCTGCTCTGCCCTCAGGCTTCCTCCCCTGAAGGAGAAGTCCTCAGATGAGATGCACTACGCTACGGTTGTGCAGGAGTCGCTGTCTCAGATGGGTACGCAGTCGCGTCACAGGCCGCTTCTTCTGTCCTTCATTGGCGAAGAGCGGGAGAAACCATTGCCTCTGATCATTTCAGGTTACCTGATGAGAGTGCCGAGCGCTGACGTTCGGCTGCAGATATGCGCCTCCATTACGTCCTTCTTCGGTCCCCAAAAACCCAAAGCAAACACGGAAGGTATATACATCAATCCTTGAATTTTAATTAACTTTTTTTTTTTTTAAATGTCTTCTTACTTTGGACCCTGGCCAGGTACAAAACACAGCAGCTTGAGTTATTAAACAATATTGCATACAACAATCTTACAGAACATTACCCATAATTCTTACAGAACATTACCCATAATTCCTTGTGAATGCCCTCTGTCTTTCACTGTGCGCCGCTGTAGGGTTGTGCCCCATCAGCCCTGGGTTCAGGGTGCAGATGGTGGAGCAGAGCGGGGTAGCGGAGATTCTGGTGCTGTCCATGGCACTGCTGGAAAAGCAGCTCGGGGTCCGGCTGCAGGTTCTCAAGACCCTCCAGTTCCTCTCCAGCTCCTCTGGTAACCGCCCCTGGCTCACTTTAGCGTCTGTGCTCGCCGATGCGTTCTGCATTTCTGACGCTAATGGCCTGTTGGTACAGTGCGGGAGAGCCAAGCGTAAAGGATGCTTCACTTCCTCCTGCTCACAAAGCAGCGGTACTGTGAAAACGTACCTCAGACAGAATATAACCCTAACTTTATCACCTTTCATTTGTACGTTTTGCGAAACTTTCTCTCATTGATTTTGTTGAAGCTAAGATGGAACGTTCCAGCTTAAAATAAAAGTATGTATTATTGTATGGTTTTGGTTTATTCCGTTGGTTGACATGCCAGTATTCCAGTTTTAAAGTGTCCACACTTGCATTGATATGTCTGCAGAGGCGAACTGCAATCAAATGCTGAAGGCCCAGGGAGCCAGCAAGATCTGCTGCCACATGAACGAGTCCGATCCCTGGGGACAGCTGCTCTTCCGCTCCTCGGAGCTGCTCTGGAACATGCTGGAGAATGACAGAAAAGAGGAGGCCACCTCTCAGCTCAGCAACATGGACTGCATCATGTATGTAACTATTACTGCATCATGTATGTAACTATTACATGGACTGCATCATGTATGTAACTATTACATGGACTTCATCATGTATGTAACTCTATTACATGGACTTCATCATGTATGTAACTCTATTACATGGCCAGCATTGTGTATGTAACTATTACTGCATCATGTATGTAACTATTACATGGACTGCATCATGTATGTAACTATTACATGGACTTCATCATGTATGTAACTCTATTACATGGCCAGTATTGTGTATGTAACTATTAATGCATTATATATGTACCTCTACTGCGTGGACTGCATTATATATGTAACTCTACTACATCGACTACATTATATATGTAACTCTACTACATGGACTGCATTATATATGTAACTACTACATGGACTGCATTATATATGTAACTCTACTACATAGACTGTATTATATATGTAACTCTACTACATGGACTGCATCATGTATGTAACTCTAGTACATGGACTGCATTATATATGTAACTCTACTACATGGACTGCATCATGTATATAACTACTACATGGACTGCATTATATATGTAACTCTACTACATGGACTGCATCATGTATGTAACTCTACTACATGGACTGCATTATATATGTAACTCTACTACATGGACTGCATTATGTATGTAACTACTACATAGACTGCATTATATATGTAACTACTACATGGACCGCATTATATATGTAACTCTACTACATGGACTACATTATATATGTAACTCTACTACATGGACTACATTATATATGTAAGTCTACTACATGGACTGCATCATGTATGTAACTCTACTACATGGACTGCATTATATATGTAACTCTACTACATGGACTGCATCATGTATGTAACTCTGGTACATGGACTGCATTATATATGTAACTCTACTACATGGACTGCATCATGTATATAACTACTACATGGACTGCATTATATATGTAACTACTACATGGACTGCATTATATATGTAACTCTACTACATGGACTGCATCATGTATGTAACTCTACTACATGGACTGCATTATATATGTAACTCTACTACATGGACTGCATTATGTATGTAACTCTACTACATAGACTGCATTATATATGTAACTACTACATGGACCGCATTATATATGTAACTCTACTACATGGACTACATTATATATGTAAGTCTACTACATGGACTGCATTATATATGTAACTCTACTACGTGGACTGCATCATGTATGTAACTATTACATGGACTGCATTATATATGTAACTACTACATGGACTGCATCATGTAAGTAACTACTACATGGACTGCATCATGTATGTAACTCTACTACATGGACTGCAATATATATGTAACTACTACATGGACTGCATCATGTATGTAACTACTACATCGACTGGTTCATGTATGTAACTCTACTACATGGACTGGATCATGTATGTAACTCTACTACATGGACTGGTTCATGTATGTAACTCTACTACATGGACTGGATCATGTATGTAACTCTACTACACGGACTGGATCATGTATGTAATGCTACTACATGGACTGCATCATGTATGTAACTCTACAACACGTGTCCTTAACTTAGACTACAAATAAATGCAAGTAGTAATTGTCTTTCTTCACGAACACAGCTTGAGGACTTTGGCGATCAGATTAACTCAGCAGACTGGGTTTGTGAATAAGTCAGTTAATTGAATCCTGACCTTGTTTCCCCGTGGCGAGGGATCCTTAGCTTAATGTGCTGTCACCTTCCCTTTGACAAGGCTGTGAGGTGGTTCACACTTCCCATGCGTGTTTGGTCATGCACAGCTCGGTATAAATATACATGCTAATCATTTGTGAGCGTTTCACCTGTTGATTGTACACCAGGGATTGACTAAATCTACTGGCTTTTTCCAGCCTAGTAGTGTCTCTAAAGATATGGACTTGCTTCATCTTTTTTCTTTGTTAAATTAAATTAAATAAGTATGTGAGCTTTATAGAGGTTTACTCCCAGAGATTGCACCCTGCATTTGTTCAACGTTTGTCCTTAACACAGATTTATAAAATAACAGGTGTGTTATTTATTTATTTGTTATCAAAGAGAAGCAATGCGTGGATTGATGGTTTTGGGTTGGTTTTTAATATCTTCAAAAGATATTTTCTCTTGACGTGATATTTTTTATATCCTTCTCTAGGTCTTTGAAGGATGCATTTCAGCACCAGATATTGAATGGGTTCCAGCAGTTTGACCAGCAGCTTAGGAACGACTTGCTTGTGATAATAACTTTGATAGCAGACAATCCAAGTGCTCCCTTGATTGTAAGTAAAGACAGCCTAGTTTCTGGCTTGTTTCTGTATATTTTACAAGAATGTATGCTATCAAGGTATGAAATTTACTTTATCATCCACTGGCCAGAGTGGCTTGTGTATTCTAAAAATCACCAGCCATTTTCAACATTTTACCAGCCACATTACCTTTTACATTATAACACAACATGGTTGGTTACCAGCCAGAGTGGCTGCTAGAGTAAAGATTTTACCAGCCAAAATCTAAAATTCACCAACATCTGGCTGGTGGCGGGTGTTAATTTCGCACCCTGTATACAACCACTGTGTGCTCCAATTAAAGAATACAAACAAACGAATCGATTTATCAATATGTACCATCTTTATCAGGAGAGTGGATTGGCTAAGCAGCTCATCCTATTTGCTACATTCCCTGAAAGTAAGTTATTGTGTTATTATTGCATTTATTATTTTATTATTGCACAAGTATTGTCAGGTAATGCTGGTGCAGTAGTTATTTTTGTAATGACGACATTCTTTTCTCGCAATCGCAAATGTATCTTTATCTTAGTAAAGAGCCATAACCCGCTCGTTCGCAATCTCAAGCTATCCTTTAACTATGAAGACTTCGAGATGAAGAGGTTGCTGTTGAACTTGATCGTTGTGATGTCAAAGGACATATCCTCTTTGCAGGTATGTGCAGTTTCATTTTTCTTTTGCTTTCGTTCATTCAGTTCCTGATTTTGGGAACCCAACTGTGTATGCTATTTGACATAGCTGAACAAGTATTGACTGTTCCTCACTTACTGATATGGATTTTAAACATATATGTTCTGATAGAAGGGTAGAATTAGAGGTATTTGTGTGAGCTAAGATACCCAATATTGTTTGTTGTAACTTGGCCTCATTTTAATATCAATACTTTTAATGGCAGGACTCGTTTTTTCTAGTTTTATTACAGTGCTTTGTATTCGTGAGTAACTTGAGTAACCGCGTTGAAAATGTTTCTGATAGGATACAAATAGCAGTATTTCTGCCAATTACACTGTTTGTGTGATTGAGTTTTCTATATCTGGTATTGTGTCAGCTGTCCTTTCAGCTAGAATTACATAATACCTCTTAAGGAGAACGAGAGATCGTCTCTGTCTTTGCACAAATAACTTTTAAAATTTGCATAAATATTAACGCAAATGAATATTGTATGTTCTCATATGTGTCACATCTGTTCAACAGCTGTTTAAAGAGGGCCAGGTTCTTCTGGCCCTGCTGCTCCACTTGAAGCCCAGCGAGCGGGCGTGTGGGCCCAGCTGGAGCTCAGCCCAACAGGTGGAGCTGCAGCAGCATGCCCTGGCCACCCTGCTCTCCGTCGCCCCCTTGCTGCCGGATGACTACATGACATACCAGGGGAACGCGCTGCTCCTGCTGCTGATGGATTGGGGCGCAAAGCAAGGTTAGGATGCACATTGTGGAACCCAGATTACAGATGTGTTCTGGTCTCCTTTACTGTTCAGGCTCCGCCTGCAGTGTCACAGGACTAGCTTGCTCAATATTTATAAAAATATAAAAATATTTAGAACTGTGTTCCATAGCTCAGTCCACACTAAGGAAAACCTCTTATACGATTCCATAAAAGTGGCAAGCAGTGTCAGGGATTGGCATCCAAGAAGTATATAAAGAATAGCCTGGCAGTATGCATGAAGTTCTGCCACAGTAGAACGAGACTGATGTTAAAGAAACATCTAATTCCTTAGCGCATTCATACCAGATGATCTGAATTGGTAGCTAACCATGATGTGTTCCAGGTAAATAACCATTTAGGCCCCTTGAGCCACTGGTAAATTTATCTTGACACTATAACTAATGCCGCCTTCCCGGGAGTTTGATACCCTGTGTCAAACGGTATGACAGGGGCGTCACTAGACTTTAGGCACTACTGGGGCACAGGCCCCCACCACTGGGGCTCCATATCAGCACGACTGTGCTGGTCCATCGGCTTTGCGTCGTGCCTATTACGCAACAGCTGGGCTGATGTAATCGATATAGGACCTCTCTCTCGTGTGATATTGCTTAAATTAAATATATGCTGATTAATTATGAGTTTAATGGTGATTAACACACACACACACACACACACACACACACACACACACACACACACACACACACACACATTCACTCAAATGTATGATGTTTTATTTATAATGGCACATTTCATCTGCAAAATGCTGTAATACAGTAGTCTCAAAATGTTGAATACATGCCACAAAAGCAAATAAGTGCATAGCGGCTGATTTTGGCTGGATGGAAGAAAATGTTCAGCTAACGCTTGGTGGTGGCTACCATGTACCATGTTTATTTGAACATAAAATTACTGTAATTAACTCGCTTGACTGCCTGTCTACAATAACGTTAACGTTGTTAAAGCAAATGTAACTGTTACAGTCAAACATCGGTAATATGTTGATGGGTAGCTAACGTTACCTGCATTATCTTCCCTCACTTGTTCTCTAACGTTACCTCCTCCAGAAAAAAATCTTCGTATGTCCATATCTGGGAAAGAACAGAATGTTGTGACTGCTTATAACCATTTGGATTAATAAACTGCCAATTTATGACTAACGTTACATATGTTTATGTTTATGCAGCAGGAATTATCCCGTTTGCTAGCTAAAGTAGCTAAGTTAGCTAGTTGTTGTTAGCTGCGACGGCGACTATTACAGTATTAAGAGTCGCCGTCGCAGCTAAGTTGTTGCAAACTGCCAATGCCAGTAGTAGATAACTGACAATTTAGCAAGCTAGGTAGCTAACATTAGCTATCTTAACTAAGGTTAGCTTAATTTAGCTGTAGACAATTCAGCTAGATAACGTTATTTGCTTTAACTTTAACCTCCTAAATCCTCGTTCTTCATAACTTACTATAACTAATAACTAACTAACAATATGTTGGATTTCAACTAACCTGCCTTCTTCTAACGTTGCTCACTCCATTTTTCTCCCACTCGTCCTTGTTACTGCTGGATGGCGGCAAGCCTGAATTGAGGGAGGGGGGAGGAGTGTTGCGCTGCTGTTGCGCTAGTCACACTCCATGCCGTGAGTGCGGTCCTAATCAGCTGATGTATACGATACCAGTCAAGAGCAGAACGCAAACGGATCTATCTATATTTGACTCAATCTCGTGATCGGTTGATTAAAAAAAAATTTGGACATGCATGCACAATGGGCTAGACGCAAACACATTCTAGCTGAAAGACATACAGCCTAAATAGCTAGTACAGCCTAAATAGTTTGCATCAGTAAAATATGAAAATACAGTTTTAAAATAGGGCTATTAATATTCTATGAAATACATTTAACGTTAGGCTATTCAACACTGGATTGCCGGATGCGTAACTCCAACCTTCCATGTGTGGGCTACGAGCTAACCAGTGAGCTAGTTTTTTCCGGTAGTGTAGAACGTTACCTGCGGGAAATGTTTTGGTACCGGACAGCTAGGTTTAGTTTAGTTTTCTGTAGTGCAATGAATGTAGGCTATAAGGCATGTTGATTCGCTTCGTAGTAGCCTAGCTTGTATCTGCTTCCTGATGTTTCTCTGGCAACAGTAACGTTGGCTAACAAGCTGAATTGGACAATGCATATTTCCCAGGAATCTTAGCCAGAAAGAAAACAATAGATACTACTAAGAAAGTACATATCAGAGATTCTTCTTCTTCTTCTTCTTCTTCTTCTTCTTCTTCTTCTTATTATTATAATTAAAAGTGTTTGCAGTAAGCTACATTATCTGCTGAGTAGCCTAGACTAGAGCCACATTCAGAGGCTATTGTTTTTTTATCAGATATGTTTGGGGAATTGGCGGTTTATAAATCCGATCTCTTAAGGCTTGCAGTTTAAAGGAGGCTATCATCAATTCTTAATGTAGGTTATTATCGTAAATTCTTAATTTTCCTAGTAGTTAATTTTATGGTGACATTGTGTTATGTGTGAAAAGGATAAAGTGAACAGAGCTGAAGTGAAGAAATTAATGAATAAAGAAATGTTGGCCGAGGCAAGGGTACGTTGAGGTTCAGTTTCCACAGTCAGTCAGTCATGACCGCAAGAGCAGAGCGTAACACCCTCCCCAAACCAGACAAGAGCGAGCGTCCGGTTTGGGGAGGGTGTGATATAGTAAATGAAAGTGAAGTGAAATACAAGTGAAACATTGAACAGTTAATATTGGAAACCTCTTTTGCCTTTGCAATAAAAATACGTTCATGTGTTAATGTGAAAATAATAACAGTATAATAAATTAACTCTTAAATAAAAGTACTTAACAGTTGCACATTGATTTTGTGGAAAATAAGCATGTGCCCTGCTGGGCTCTAACCCACAATCCTCTGTGTGAGAGACAGCAACACTCACCATTAGGCCACAACAGCTTCTTGGAAAGCATGAAGCCATTAGCTATATTAACATTAATAAACATCAGTATGAAGCGTTTTTATTGGGCGATAAGCTTGATGAGCAGGTATACGGACCATACCCTCAAATAATAATTCTCCCCATTGGATAACATCGCGACGGAGGCAGGCAGTTTGGCAGGAAAAAAAGGGCTGAGAGTCTATGGTCATTGTGGTTACGTCTGTACCACAAACCCTGAAAAGTGCCAAACTGTATAGGTATAGGAGTGCTGTATAGGTATGGGGCATGCCCCACCAAGCCGTAACTTGGCGGATGGCATACCTGCCATCCCAATAACAGGATGGACCACGTGCCAGTAGCCTACAATTAAGAGCCAAAAGTCTCAGCACTCCAAACCAATCTAGCCTAGGAGAAAGAAGGCAAGAAAACAACTCTGTAAAATGCAATTTGTTGGGAAAAACTTCAGGAGTTGACAAGGCCAAAATAACAAACACACACAGGGGAAGATGTCTACCTAACCTACTAACAGAAAAGAAAATAAATATAACAAAAATATACGGCATCAGACTCCCTCCTTTCTCTCTCTTCATTTCCATCCCTTTCTCTCTCTTCATGTCCATCCCTCCTTTCTCTTTCTTCATTTCCATCCCTCCTTTCTCTCTTTTCATTTCCATCCCTGCTTTCTCTCTCTTCATTTTCCATCCCTCCTTTCTCTTTCTTCATTTCCATCCCTCCTTTCTCTTTCTTCATTTTACATCCCTCCTTTCTTCATTTCCATCCCTTCTTTCTCTTTCTTCATTTCCATCCCCCCTTAATCTCTCTTCATTTCCATCCCTACTTTCTCTCTCTTCTCTCTCTTCATTTTCCATCCCTCCTTTCTCTTCCTTCATTTCATCCCTCCTTTCTTTCTTCATTTTACATCCCTCCTTTCTCTTTCTTCATTTCCATCCCTTCTTTCTCTTTCTTCATTTCCATCCCTCCTTTATCTCTCTTCATTTCCATCCCTGCTTTCTCTCTTCTCTCTCTTCATTTTCCATCCCTCCTTTCACTTTCTTCTTCCCATCCCTGCTTTCTCTCTCTTCATTTCCATCCCTGCTTTCTCTTTCTTCATTTCCATCTCTCCTTTCTCTTTCTTCATTTCCATCCCTCCTTTCTCTCTCTTCATTTCCATCCCTCCTTTCTTTTTTAATTTTCCATTCCTCCTTTCTCTTTCTTCATTTCCATCCCTTCTTTCTCTCTCTTCATTTTCCATCCCTCCTTTCTCTTTCTTCATTTCCATCTCTCCTTTCTCTTTCTTCTTCCCATCCCTGCTTTCTCTCTCTTCATTTCCATCCCTGCTTTCTCTTTCTTCATTTCCATCTCTCCTTTCTCTTTCTTCATTTCCATCCCTTCTTTCTCTTTCTTCATTTCCATCCCTCCTTTCTCTCTCTTCATTTCCATCCCTCCTTTCTTTTTTCATTTTCCATTCCTCCTTTCTCTTTCTTCATTTCCATCCCTTCTTTCTCTCTCTTCATTTTCCATCCCTCCTTTCTCTTTCTTCATTTCCATCTCTCCTTTCTCTTTCTTCTTCCCATCCCTGCTTTCTCTCTCTTCATTTCCATCCCTGCTTTCTCTTTCTTCATTTCCATCTCTCCTTTCTCTTTCTTCATTTCCATCCCTTCTTTCTCTTTCTTCATTTCCATCCCTCCTTTCTCTCTCTTCATTTCCATCTCTCCTTTCTCTTTCTTCATTTCCATCCCTCCTTTCTCTCTCTTCATTTCCATCCCTCCTTTCTTTTTCATTTTCCATTCCTCCTTTCTCTTTCTTCATTTCCATCCCTCCTTTCTCTCTCTTCATTTCCATCCCTGCTTTCTCTCTCCATTTTCCATCCCTCCTTTCTCTTTCTTCATTTCCATCTCTCCTTTATCTTTCTTCATTTCCATCCCTCCTCTCTCTCTTCATTTCCATCCCCCCTTTCTCTCTTTTCATTTACATCCCTCCTTTCTCTCTTCATTTTCCATCCCTTCTTTCTCTCTCTCTCTCTCTTCATTTCCCATTCCTCCTTTCTCTTTCTCTCTCATTTTCCACCCTTCTTTTCTCTTCCTGTGTCCTGTGTTTGCGCTGGTCGTCCAAGGTACTGCATAACTTTGTCGTGTGGCCCGAACACGATGTTCAGGTCCACGACGTGTGCAGTCCTTGTCCGCACCAGCGCTGCCACTATTTTCTCTTTCTCTCCTTCCTGTACCTCCTCTGTCCGTCTCCCCTGCCACCTCCTTTTAAAACTGCTCCAAAGCCCTTTCATAGTCTTCTTCTCCTTCACATTAACCCTAACCTCATCTGCTTCCTTCCCCTCCGGCTCCGACCCACTCGTCCCTTCCCCTGGGTCCTCCTTGTCCCTTTTCCCCTCCTCCTTTCTCCCTCCTTCCTCCTCCCTCCTCTTCCTCTGCCACTTCACCTTCATCATTTTCCAAACACTCCGCCCCTTCTTCCGTCCCTTCCCACTGTCTTTCTCCTCCTCGTTCTTCTCATTCACCTCTCCTTTTTCCTCTTCCTCCACTCTCTCTCTCTCCTCCTTTCTCCGCTCCACTCCTTTCTCTCCTCCCTCCTCCGCTTTCTCATTCCCCACCTCCTCTTCCTCTCTCCCTTTACCTCTCTCCTCCTCCTGTACCTGGGGCTGTGCCAAACACCCCTCCCCTCTGGAAAACATGGCTGCCATCTCCTTCAGCTGTTCCTCCATCCTGTCCATCCGGCTCTCCATCTTCTCCAGCCCCAGCAGGAGCCTGCTCAGCAGCACACACTCCTCCGACACCTGTGGGGTCTTCTGTGCCCCATCCCTGCATGGCCCCTCCTACAAACATAAGAATACATAATGAGGATCAGGATTTTCCTGATCAGTGTGGAATTTCTTTCCACTTTGTTCTACTAACGGAGTTCAAACCTGATGTATTTTTATTCATTTGAAAACCAGTCAAAACCCCTTTTGCTGTGCATCAAGGACTTTTGAGGCTCTCAAATCTGTTGGCATAATTGTAGCCTTTGGCAAAGCTGCAAATGTATCACTAATCCTTATTTTATAGTACTTTCCAACCTTAGCACACATGCTAAAACATACCTTATTTCCCTCCGAATCCTCCATGAGCAGGTGAATATGCCTTCCTGACTTCCTGGCAATGCTGTGAAATGAGAAAATATAACATGTTGTCAACTCCGTTTGGCTGAGGTCTTCTTTAGTAATTATTTTCTAGCTGAAACATCTGCTTTATTTAGCAAAACTAGCTTTTTGTAATGGGGAGTCCGATGTGTGTATATTTGGGGGTGTTACTTGAAAATTGTAAATATATTACATGTTAGTTACTTTTTTTTTAAAGTAAAGCGTTATATTACTATATTACTTTCCAATTAAGGTAATGCGTTATATTACCCGTTATATTAATTTGCGTCATAAAATCACTTAAATCAGTGTTAAATTATTCCCCTTTCAGAAGTATGATTATTAGGACCATTTAACCTTAGGCTACGTATTCATTATAAAATGTTGTTGAAATATGTTGTAGATTGTTTTCCAAAATGATTGAAAAATGTATCACCTTCCTAGCCAGTAGGCCTATAGCAACCGATAAAATAAAAGTATACCCGTATTCGTTCTTGCATTCTCAAAATGCTTTGCACTTTTGTTACATTAGAGTTGACTGACTAATTCAACAGACAAAACCTATGGAAAATAGCCTTTTTAATTAACCTTCTTAAACGTATTCAGCTCGTTTCAATTGACAATATAAATGTAGTAACAGGGTGTTCAAAATGTTGCTTTTAAAACGACATTGACAAATATGAAAAGCTAATCAAATGATATGTAGGGCTTTCACACTCGATTATTAATCGATTGGAGAGTTCTTCGTAATGAATAGCATTATCAAACGCAGCATGAAACATAGCCTACAATATTAGGTTGAGTAACGCGTTGCTAATTTCGAAAATGTAAACTAACATTATTACACGCATTTACATATAATGCGTTATATTACCACGTTACCCGAAAAACTAATATTATTGCAGTACCCCAACTCTGATTAGGGATAGTAAAATAAAGCAGATGGTTCAGCTAGAATTTTTTAAAATTAACTTATTAACGGTTTTTGTAGCCTACGATTTCCTCTCCCAACTACACAGTTAAATAGGCTACTTACTTTCAAAGGGAAAATAGTATACGTAGATAGTTTCTTCGTTTGTCGTTTGTCGTTCTTCTTTCTTCTGATTTATTTCTGATCTCCTAACTTCTCAAAAAACGCTGTAAAATTCATTTAATTTATAGCAGATACCCCTTCACGGTACTGTGACGTGTTCCAAAAATAGCATCGAAGCATGTTATTATGTATCATTCCTACCTTTCTTTTGTGACGTCACTTCAATAGAGTTCGGAAAGCTGACGTCACAAGCGTTGCATTCTAGACCAGCCGCCAAGTTGGGAGTATACTCTCCCTCTGGACCCGTGTCTGAGTCAAGTAATTCACTAATCTTCTTCCCGTTTCCCTTAAAAAGAGCGGGTTTCTTTAGTAAACAAACGCGTTAAATAAACCGTTTATTCGCAGATCTGTAACGTTAACTGTGTGTGTATTGATTCTGACGGATCGCTACAACATTTTCAGGTAAATCAGCCAGATTGTGTGTAATGCAGGGGGCAGTCAGGAATAGGGACGCATCTCAGCCTACGACGGGAGGCGGGCAGAGAATGCCTTCAGCAGCCGGTACCCTCGGAAGCGCACGAACAGTTCACGAATGGCTGGGTCCAACAGTTACTCATCTACCGCAGTAGTAGGCTACGTTAAGTAGGCTACACAGACACCGGAGACGTGATGGAAACAACTTGCATAGGACAAAACTGTATAAATTCACCAAAAACCGTATATAACATTATCTATCTATTCCTAGGCTATATTAAAATCACTAGCCACCAGTTATTTGTCTGATTCAAGTTTATTGAATAGGTTATGTTCCTGGCTATTTAACTTCTCACATAATAATGACTGTGTAGCTACATAGGCTACAAATTCAGCAAGGTGCTCATTTTAAAACAGTTGAACAGTCACACAGACACCCCACATTACTGACCCTAAAGAAAAGGAGAAAGAAAATGTGATTGCTGCGATTGAACTAATTATGTTGGAAAACGTTTGGGGAAAAAACGTATAAAGTAGATTTCCCGTATCATAACCTTAAACGCCCGTATACCTTTGAAAAACCGTGTTTTATACGGGAAAACTGTATGGGTTGACACCTATGTTGTTGGTATGCGTCAATAGTTGAGTAGGCTAAAGTAACGTTAACGACAGCTAGCAAAGTAAAGAAAAGCAACTTTCGCTGAAACAGTTGGCCGACTTGTTGATAGCTCTTGGACCCAGCCATTAGTGAACTGTTTGTGCGCTTCCAATGACTTAAATTCCTGCATAGTGTAGGCAGGCCATAAACGAGATCGTTCACTATGTCAAGGTAGGTGAGTGGAGGCAGCAAATCCCTAGTCCAGTGCTTAGCCGGCAGTTCATATGGATCGACATTGTTTATTGTGCTTATTATTTCTATATAACGTTTTTTGGCATCAACCGGCAATTTTTCAATATGGTATTTTATCTGTCGCTCTTCCTTTTTCAGTTTTTTTTCATTTTGCGTGTTTTTTAGTTAGCTAAAGTTACACTTTATTTTCTAGTAAAGCCTACATTATATAGACTATACTTGGCTAACGCTATATCATACTCCCAACATGGCGGCCGGTGCGGTTGCCATAGCAACCACCCAAGCGCTTCCCGAGCTCTATAAGAATAAAATAGAATCAACTTTATTTTTCCCTGGGGGAATATATAACGTGTTTATAACGTGTCGCACAAATGAGAACATTTGGCGCACGCATACATTTTATCCTGCTATGCCAGAAACCTTCGTGTTTCACTTAAAGGCCGTGACTGAGCGTTTAAGAAAAGCACCATTCCGTTTAAGCCATTCTTTTCCCAGGTAGCGCACTCGGCGGACAGTCGAGATGATGATGAAGTCTACAGATCCTTTCCAAAAAATTAGAATATCATGGAAAAGTTGTTGTTTTTCCATAATTCCATTCAAACAGTGAAACTTTCATAGATTATAGATTCATTACACACAAAGTGAAATATTTCTAGCCTTTATTTGTTTCATTTTTCATAATTATGGCTTACAGCTCCAGAAAACCCCCAAAACAGTATTTCAAGAAATTAGAATAGTGTGTTGAAAATCAGCATTTACTTCAGTTATTTCAGAGAATGAGTGGAGTGGCTTGACTCGAGGAATCCGACAGTTGTAGCCCATGTCCCGGATACGTCTGTACATGGTGGTTTTTGAAGCACTGACTCCAGCCTCAGTCCACTCCCTCTGCATCTCCGCCAAATTTTGGAATCGTCTTTGCTTGACAATCCGCTGAAGCCTACGGTCATCTCTTTTGCTTGTGCACCTTCTCCTGCCACATTTTTCCCTTCCACTAAACTTTCTATTGATATGCTTGGACACTGCACTCTGTGAACAGCCAGCCTCCTTAGCGATGACCTTTTGTGGCTTACCCATCTTCTGGAGGGTGTCAATGATGGTCTTCTGGCCAATTGTCAAGTCTGCAGTCTTCCCCATACTGAATCAAACTGAGATAAACTTTGCAGGTGTTTTGAGTAAATTAGATGATAGTGTGACACTCAGTCTAAAACATTCATTCTCTGAAATAACTGAAGTAAATGCTGATTTTCGACACACTATTCTAATTTCTTGAAATACTGTTTTGGGGGTTTTCTGGAGCTGTAAGCCAAAATTATGAAAAATGAAATAAATAAAGGCTAGAAATATTTCACTTTGTGTGTAATGAATCTATAATCTATGAAAGTTTCACTTTCGAATGGAATTATGGAAAAAAAACAACTTTTCCATGATATTCAAATTTTTTGGAAAGGATCTGTATATAGTTGGTTAATAATGGCCATGCCGCTGGGGGTTTGCAATGGCAGTCGGTCCGATTGCATAGAAAATGTAAGCAGTCCAGTTTTAGAGTTCTGCTGAGGATGCTAATCGTCTCAAAGCTTGGCTACAACGTGTTCTATATAGGTTTGCATATTCAATACAATGTAATATTTTTAAAGGGATGGACGAATGATTCTAAAAACTTAAAACAACCACAACATATCACAGAGGGATGTGTCCACTACACACCCGCCAAATATCTTTTCAAGAAAATGTGAATAGGTATATTAATCAGATCAAAAACGTCTACGACGTAAAACAAAAGCCAAGTTACTCACGCATAGCCTACATAGCGCAGTCTATAAATTCTTAATTCCAACTTGCAAAAACTAGGCCTCAGGGGCGTCACTAGACTTTAGGCACTACTGGGGCACAGGCCCCCACCACTGGGGCTCCATATCAGCAGGACTGTGCTGGTCCATCGGCTTTGCGTCGTGCCTATGACGCAACAGCCGGGCTGATGTGATCGATATAGGACCTCCCTCTCGTGTGATATTGCTTAAATTAAATATATGCTGATTAATTATGAGTTTAATGGTGATTAACACACACACACACACACACACACACACACACACACACACATTCACTCAAATGTATGATGTTTTATTTATAATGGCACATTTCATCTGCAAAATGCTGTAATACAGTAGTCTCAAAATGTTGAATACATGCCACAAAAGCAAATAAGTGCATAGCGGCTGATTTTGGCTGGATGGAAGAAAATGTTCAGCTAACGCGTGGTGGTGGCTACTTTTCCATCTAGCCAGCACGCAGCACTTGGACAAATATTTCGCGGTAAAAAATAAAAAAATAAGTTAGAGTTAGGCTACACATTCCTCTCAAATCAGCAACGCTCTATGAATACTTAAAAGGGCAACGCTCTTGATTGAAGTACATGCGCTTGCATCTTTATATTGAAATTACTGAAAATTGAGGGGGCAATGCCCCTCCAAAATATAGATTGGGGGGGGCAAAAGACCCGTTGCCCCCCCCATACTCGGCGCCTATGACCATGTACCATATTTATTTGAACATAAAATTACTGTAATTAACTCGCTTGACTGCCTGTCTACAATAACGTTAACGTTGTTAAGCAAATCTAACTGTTACAGTCAAACATCGGTAATAATATGTTGATGGGTAGCTAACGTTACCTGCATTATCTTCCCTCACTTGTTCTCTAACGTTACCTCCTCCAGAAAAAAATCTTCGTGTGTCCATATCTGGGAAAGAACAGAATGTTGTGACTGCTTATAACCATTTGGATTAATAAACTGCCAATTTATGACTAACGTTAAATATGTTTATGTTTATGCAGCAGGAATTATCCCGTTTGCTAGCTAAAGTAGCTAAGTTAGCTAGTTGTTGTTAGCTGCGACGGCGACTCTTATTACAGTATTAAGAGTCGCCGTCGCAGCTAAGTTGTTGCAAACTGCCAATGCCAGTAGTAGCTAACTGACAATTTAGCAAGCTAGCTAGCTAACATTAGCTATCTTAACTAACGTTAGCTAAGGTTAGCTTAATTTAGCTGTAGACAATTCAGCTAGATAACATTATTTGCTTTAACTTTAACCTCCTAAATCCTCGTTCTTCATAACTTACTATAACTAATAGCTAACTAACAATATGTTGGATTTCGACTAACCTGCCTTCTTCTAACGTTGCTCACTCCATTTTTCTCCCACTCGTCCTTGTTACTGCTGGATGGCGGCAAGCCTGAATTGAGGGAGGGGGGAGGAATGGTGCGCTGCTGTTGCGCTAGTCACACTCCATGCCGTGCGTGCGGTCCTAATCAGCTGATGTAAACGATACCAGTCAAGAGCAGAACGCAAACGGATCTATCTATATTTGACTCAATCTCGTAATCGATCGAATAAAAAAAAATTTGGACAAATTTTTAAACCTGGATTTTTTTTTGTATATTAATGCATAATCTGTCGAGAGATTATATTTTACTTAATCATTTTACTGGGGCACGTGCCCCAGTAAATGGGGTCTAGTGACGCCACTGCGGTATGATGAGGTTTATGGAAACACATCAGGTATTAAACATTTCATATTTCATTTCAAACAGATGCCTGGTCTGGACAGGGTGGCAGTTGGCATGGAAGTGGAGGGAAAGGTGACAGAAAGGTCCAGATGTACGGCTGTGTGAGGGTACTAAGAGCCATGGCATCTCTGGGAAATGAAACCATCAACCAGGACCTCTGTGACCAAGGAGCCATTGGCCAGTTTATCGGTAAACAGCTGGAAAAGAACATGTTTTTAAACATTGTACAGTGTGTGCCTAGGACATATCTTTGTTTTTCAACAGTTTAGACCCGCTCAAAAGAGTATGGCTCCTTTAATTACAGGTGCGGTAACAGGGGAATCTCTCTCCCCTCACCTTAACATGACTCGTTTTCCAATGCATATTTTCATTTTCATAGAAACTATAATGCAGTTGGAATTAGGCTACGAAGAAGAGGATGCAATCACTATTGAAATTATGACTGACATTCAGCAAATTCTGTCGGTACTTTGTGACAACGATCTTCACAGAAAGGTAAGAGTTCTTGAACGCTACGCTAATGAAATAATGCATTAGGATAGCTGGTAGTCAGTTGCGAGAAGCTGATCACATGGCATTATTCTAAGGCTAATTATTTTGTCGCCAAGACCATTGAAGTGTTTGAGATTAAGTGCTTTCATAAATCTTAATATAGCTGTGACCTACCGGAGCTATGAGCCAATGTCGCTGAAGTCCAGTACTCTAACCTCCAAACGACATTATTTTAACACTCAGTGGTCTCACACTGGCAAATTGAGCATAAACAAATATGAGTAAAGCTGTGAGGCTAAATAAATTATGTTTTCGACAGGAACTTTTTGGGTCAGGTGGGGTGGAAATGCTGGCCCATTTCCTCAAGACCAGCCCTGCAAAGTTCTACAGCGGCCTGGGACACAACAAGCTCATCCTCTCCACTGTGGACTGTGTCTGGTGAGTTGGCTTCACAAAGTACCTGGGCCCTGTTTCACACAGGAGGATTACTGAGTTTGCCGGATATCTGCACTGAGTAAAACCCTGAATGGCCCTTTTGTCTTCAGTCCATGTTCCAGATTTGGGAGGGTTCCGGGTTTTACTCAGTGCAGTTATCCAGCTAACTCAGTAATCCTGCTTTGTGAAATACCCACCTAGTCAGGATTGTGTTGGATTTGTTAATTGATTTAGTATGTTCTCTTACGTGAGACACTGTGACTTTAAGGTCCTGCGTTGTTGGATGTGACATCACAGAGGATGTGTTCTTGGAAAAGGAGGGGGTTTTTCTTCTGCTCGATTTACTTCATGTAAGTAAAATTTCTAAATGCACAATAGGTCAGTGTCTTTGAACATAGATATTTACACATTTATTTAAAATGTCCTGTACAGTAGTGCTGTGCATAAAATGCCTATTTCATTGTTTGACATTTGTTTTTAATTTGTATGGCCCAGTTCACATTGTACCAGAGGGGGTATATGTAATTAATCTTTACTATTTCTGAGTTAGGGGGTGTTTTAGAGGAGGAGTTGGAACAGAAAAGGGTTCCATGAGACCTCAGTTGCCACAGACTCAGTTATAAAAACAATAAAAGGTTTTCAAAGCGACTTGTTTTATTACTTCTTAAAATTAATACATCAGGGCTCTTCAAGTGTCTTAGAGAGACAACAAATACACTGATGAAACTGTGTTTGAATTCAAAGCTTTATTGCCGCAGTGGGTGTTGTTTGTTTGTTTGTTTGGTTTTGATGCAGTCGGGTCCCGGGAACATGCACGGCGTGGTGCTGGCGACCCTGCTGGAGCTGTGCGATAACCCCAAAACCCCGCCCCACATCCACACCTGGAGGGGCCAGAAGGGCGTGACCACCGCCGCGCTGCTGCTGCTCCTCTGGAGGCAGGAGGAGAGGGAGCTTTGGGCGGAGCACGACCAGGACGTGACCACTGCAGGTGGGTCCGACGCAAAGCTCTCTCCCGTCACGAGGGGCGGGATTCAGGCTAGCCGCAGCGCGCTCTTTTCCGTCCACTTTCAGTAAATATTAAACTGTGCTGCTGAGTAACAAAGTTTGAACTTTTTCTGTCTTGCACAACAGTTTTTGTTAAATTCAGCAGCTGCTTATATCATGTTATACATCGGAATCGGTGGCCCTCACTTTATTGGGGTTAATTGAAAGTAAAATCAAATTGCTCCGCCTATCTTGAAGGAAATGTTGACATTTGATTTTTAATTGTTGCATTAATAAGGCATTATTCCCATTTTACATTATGCGCAGTATAGCTCTCTTCATTTGTACTTCCGCATAAGAAGTTATGAACGTGTAAAAGCAATAGCTGTGTGCAGTATAGTTGTGTGCAGTATTGCAAGATATAAAGAGATAGAGTCAGTGAGGCTTGCTCCTGATGTGATATTTAAACACTGTTTATTGTTTGTTGTTTTTAATGACAGATCCCACAGGTTCTCACCCAGTAGACGATCATGTGGAGCCTTCACCTGCAGACAGACCCACTCCAGTGGTGATGGACGCAGCAGACAACCTGCAGTCCAAGATCTTTTCCCTTCTCTCCAAGATGGGTGAGTGTGTAAGTTAGCGTCTCTTCACAGGAGGAATCCGGGAATGGTATGAGGTCCAGGATCCCTGTTGAATCTGCATTCCTGAAGGAGGGCATTGGAACAAAAACTATGGAATGGTAGAAAAAATGTGCTTGGGAAAATAAACTTAATATAAGAACAACAACAAAGTCACAGTGAGAATAACATATATTGTAATTATTTTGTTGTTTTTACTATTTCAATTATTGAAGGTTATATTTTTACAGTGCAGTCCAGGCGTAGCTTACAGTTTCTTATTCAATGCAATTACATCTAAGCTTAATTAAAGATAATGTAAGAAATTTGAATGAAATGTACTGTATGTGATGTAAGATACTGTATGCTTTTTTCATTAATGAGATGGAATTGTTGTTTTTAGGTTTCGAAGACTTGCCTGGATTAACAACGGAAGATTATGTCACTCTTTCTACCGTGAGAAGATATTTGGACTTTAAGGTAAATTAATCTCTGCCTCGTGTATACAGTTCTTGCATCGATTTCAAACAGATGTCATAACATATAAATTATACTGTATTTGAAGACATACCATATTTAGGTGAGTTCGTTGATGAATACTGAAACTTGTAGTAAATATTTCACAGCTATACACTACATAATAGTGTCATTCAGTTACACCAGTGTCACTCAAAGGGATTTGATAGTGGGATTTTTATCAAAGGTTATGGAGGTGTGGAGCGAGATGGCCAGAGAGCTCCAAGCTGAGGGAGTGAGACCCGTTACTCCAGACGAGGAGGCTCTGGAGGCCATCGCAGACATGGCGGAGGACACGGCCAGGACGGCGGCCCTTCATCGGGAAGACCTGCGGGAGAGCCAGCAACAGCAGGACATCCAGGAGGAGGAGCTCATGTACACAGAGGTGCTTGTCCAATGGAGGCCCTCAGCGAGGGAGACGGTGCTCGCTTATAGGGCTTCTATTAAATCTGCAGCCGGGTTAAAGTAGGCCACAGCATTGTGTCTTTTGTGACGTTAATGTCACGTTAAAGTCACGTTTAAACTGATTTGAGGGGCTCCCATGTGACACACCAGGTTGCGTCAGTGGTGTGGAGAGCAGTGGCATGAATCAGCTGAATCAAATTTGGACTGTATCCGTGCTTGCCTGTGCCTGTGCCAGTGCCAGTGCCAGTGCCAGCATTGGTTGGGAGTCTTGCGGGGCAGTGCATAATTGCACTCATCTGCACCCAGGGAGAGAGGGATTAATTCGGCAGGGGGTCCCCTCATTGCTCACTCATAGATTCCCTGGGGCAGTGCATCTCAGGCTGTGCGTCTCAGACTGAAGGAGCAGTAGCCTGGCTGCTCATACAGGCACAGGTGCGCTCGTGTGTGGTCCTACAAAATTTACAGAGGATGTTTCAGCGGTGAAAAGGGGCTGTAGTTTTTACAGGAAATTCTAAATCGCCATTAAAGATGGGGGACACTTGTTTAAAATGACTTGGGCTCATCGCCATACACCCCAAATCAATATGCTGTAATTATCACTAGGATCCCCTTTAGATTTCAGAGCATGCCTGTATATAGTATGTGCTCTGCTTGTGTTTCACAGATACGCTCCAACCACAAGCAGCAGGACCTCGTAGCAAAATCATGGGAACATCATGTGGCAAAGACATCGGACTACAAGGTGTTAATGGTGAGTCAATGGTTTTTCCTTTAGTTGTGAACTGAATTGTAATCACTGATTAAAGACAGTTCTTTAGTAAATAGAAATATCATGTCAATTCCAGTTAAGCTGTGATCGTGTGCATTTCAGAACTGCTTTTGGACACCATTGGAAGTCTCTAGTGAACTCTATTTGAAGTAGATATCAGAAATGTAGTTTATGTCAAAAATGTATTTGAAATATTTTAATGCATTTTCAGGTATGGAGTGAAACAGGTAGTTGTGGATGTGCATTTGTTTACAGTACTTTCCTTTGACTGTTTTCATTCACATTTCAGGAATCAAAAGAACTTCAGGAAAAGTCCATTCAGTCCTCCAGGTCAAAGGTTAAACATGGGGACTCGCTTTTTCACTCTACACAGATAGCTGGTTTACACACAACAGTAAGTCATGTAACATTCAATCATAATGTACCGTATCTATGCTTGCGTACCAGGTGTTCCAAATTACTGCTTATACATGTGCTGTATATAACAAACATACATTTCACATGTATATATTGTATGTTCCCTTATGACTAAATTGATAATTTTAAGGCACAAAGGCACACTTTTCTTTGTGCTAGCATTTTTCTACTTTATACAGTTCAGTCTCTTCCTCTTTTAAATTAGAGGAATCCTGCTGTTAAATTAGTGGGCATGATGGGACAATGGCAGTGTGCAGTGTGTAATTGGGAAAAAGGTGGCATAGAACCGGCAATTTCCTGTGTTCAATTATTATTGTTGGAGGGGGTGCTAGTAGTACGCTACACACACACACCACATGGTGTTAATTGCACACAAGATGGTTCTTTTATACTTTTAACAGTCAATTATTTATAATGGCCAATCATTGGTCAAGTCTGTCAGTGCCATATTCCTTCTGTAAGTAAATGCTGTATGTTCGGGCGTCCGTTTAAAGCAGAGCCTACATGGACTCATTTATGTTTACAGAATGTGGATGTGCCCATCTTTATATTGTTATGTTAGACGCAACTATCTTTTTGCTATGACAATTACTGGATCTGTGCATTTTCTGCTGTGACCTGATACCTGTGAAGTAGGAGGTAAACGTGCCTGAAGATGCCAGGTTACCGGGTGCTGAAAAAGGGACTGTCATCCCACAGGCCTTCCGCACTTCTGTCCGCTGCTCATAAAAGGGAGTTCTGGGGCCTCGTGTATGAAACGGTCGTACGCACGGATTTGATCGTAAATTCACTAGATTTGATCTTACGTGAAAATCGACGCACAAATCGAAATTTACAAAACTTGAAATTGACGTGAAAACGTCCTTATGCGTACGCCAAACTCTAGAGGTGTACGACCATCTCCTTGTGGCTATGCAGCTGTACTACAGGATGAACACATTTCAGACGTGAGAATATTTTACCAATCCCTTCACAAATGGACATATTAGACATGCGCATGCATAATATTTATTTGTGTGATAAGCACTGTGAGACGCAATATTGTCGTCCATTAACTAGGGTATACGTGTAGGTTTGGGAGGAGAGAGGAAGACATGTCACTGCCAATATTTTCATATGAATTGGTACCGACTAGCTAGTAGCCTATATGTTTGTGAGACTTGACGTTTGACTACGCGAGACTAGGTGGTCCAGCAGTGCGTCTCCCCGAAGTTGAAATAAAGCATATGCCTATGATTGCAGCTCTGGCTGTGAACATTATAATGCGCGCAAACACGTCTGCGTGTGTTTCAGCATTTCTGTGGCCGTGTGCTGGCTGTGGAGAGCACTCCCGTGCACCTGGTGGGCGGGCCCCTGGCGAACACGGACCTGGCCCTGGAGACGGCCCCGATTCGGGGGGGAGCGCTGCAGACACGCCCGGTCAGAGCCCAGGACCTGGACCACTTCCACCGGAGCTCGGTGCCAGCCAAATAAAGGCCTAACTGCACTTACATTCACCCTTTTCCCATACATCTTTTTTTTTTTTAAATCTGGAATGTCCATACAGTTGTACAGTATGTTGATTTATTTCTGTCATTAGTATAAAATATAAAACGGTCATCGGTCATGTATGCCGTTTCCATTAATCTGTTGTAAACAACTGAAAATCATATTCACATATATGAGAAGTCTGTATTTTTATTTTTTTGGCAATGGTTCTTTTTGCCAATGCCTGAACTTGATCGTACCTAAACATTTTATGTTTACAACTTGTGTCATATTTGTACATTTTCTTTGTTCACTTAGACAAAATTATGAAATTAAATGCACTATGTATTGTTCTATACACAAAATAATGCAGTCTAACTGAAACAAAGATTCTAAGAAGCTATAAATAAAGGAATTCAATATTTACCTGGCAAATTGTAATTGTTAAATGTGTCAAGTAATTATGTTGGCATACAGACACTCACTGTGGGGCATGGTCAGAACAGGCACACCTGATTTAGGAGCATTGCCACCTGGGAAACACACCCGTGTCATTTCAGAAAGGGGGGAGAAGTTTTGTGTTCTCAATGATACAGTATATTCATTATATTCATATATTCTTTGTGATTCATTGTAGCAAATAATACACGATTAAATGTACAGTTACAACCAACAGAGGGCACTCTCGTGTAATAAATACACTGCTATGGGAAAATGTGCACGTGGTTACGCAGCGCAGGGCGTGTTTTGTGTGGCCTACAGAACACGCCCTCAACCGGAAGAGAGTGTCAACAAGGAAGCTGCGGAGAAATCAAACGTGTCCAAAATTTTGACGCGACCAAAAACTTCAGAACAACAGTGAAGGTCTTCACATTAATTGTAATGCATCTTAACATCCGCGTTAGTGTGGTTTTCATGCTCTTTTCTCGCCTTTTTTAAACGTGACAGAGGCGGTCTTGCTCCACTGAGATTGCCTTGTGTAATGGTGGAAAATACATTTTTGACAGGTATGTGTACAAATTCACAAAGATGAAAAGGCTTCAGTAAAGCAAACTAGCGACGGGGCTATAGATCTGTGTCAGATCACGACGTTCTAATTCAATATCTTGAGAACTTATCTAACTTGTCTCGCTACCGCGATGGATTTAAAATTAACGTAGCTTCAGGATATGTCCCGTGGCTGTGGCTGACATTGACTGAGCGATTTAAGATTTAATTGAGCGATTTAATCAATCAGTTAAACAATAGAGCAAGTGGAAAATGGTTACTGTATAAAAACATAGGCCATCCACACAAATGTTTTTACTTATCAGAAAATGTCATCAATAAGATATAGGCTACATAGCCTTTTGCATACATAGCCTATGTATTTTGCTTTTTTATTGTATTTTTTAAATATGTATATAATTTTAGCCAAAACCCGTAGGAGTAATGGAGTTATTGTTATGTGTGTTACCCCTGAAGGGTAAATTGAAACCTTGATTCCGGGTTTATAGTCTTGTCTTTCTGGATTATCTTTAGCTTTACCCAGATACCAGATACCTACATGGATTCAAAGTTTATGTAGCTTCTGGATATGTCCAATAACTCCCTTACCCCTAAGTGTTGGCTGACATTGATTGAGCATTTTAAGACCAATCAATCAGTCAATCAATAAATCAGTTAAACAATAGAGCAAGTGGAAAATGGTTACTGTGTAAAAAAACATCGGGCATCCACACAAATATGTTTGCTTAAAAATATTTAATTTAAAAGACATATTTAGTCTTTTGCCTAAAGACACATTTTTATATTTAGCCGAAACCCCAAGGTGTAAAGGGATTGTTGTCTGTGTTTCCCCTGAAGGGTAAATTGAAAGCTTGACCCAGGTACCATGCAAGGACTGTTGCGTGTATTTTGAAGCTGTTTGAGTTTTGTGTACCATTATCCAGAATCACCAAAGCTCTGTGTACCCCTGCCCATTCACATGACATCAAAACTAAGGGAAATGTATATGACTAGGGTTATTTCAAGCCACACCCCTGTGGCGGTGAATATGTACAAAGCATTTAAAACATGCTGAATGTGCTGCTTTAAAAATACACACATAGTCCTAAGTCCATAGTCTTAAGTAGGTCTTGGGTTAATTTACCACAGTTTTGAGAGCTGTTATTTTTTTTAACAGATGAATTTCTCTTCTAGAATGGAAAAGGTGATAAATTGTTTCAGGAAGAATCCCGACGCAGCCGCGAGACTGCTTTGCTTCCCATGGGCAGGCGGAGGTTCTATTCATTACGCCCGCTGGGGAAAGCTTGTGCCCAGCTCAGTCGAAGGTTTGACTCATTTGATATCAAAAACCACTGGTGTTGCATTGTGTATGTCCAATTACCTAATAGTTACTGCTTCCTGAGGCCCAGTAGTCCATGTAGAAACCTGAATTATACCAACCATGGATTTAGACAAAGGTAACTGGTTGTAGTAATATTTCTGTAATGGATAGAGGGGCTCACACTTCCTGGTTGAGCTACTGCTTGTGGGGCATCAGGTATGCTTATATGCAGAGTTTATGCCCCTAATATCTAAATATCTTGAAGGAACTAGAGTTTGGTTCAAAAGGTTTTTCTAAACGGACATTTCACATATAACACCCCTCTGTTATTCCCAGTTTATGCTGTCAAACTTCCTGGAAGAGAGAGCCGAGCGAAAGAGCCTTTCTCCAAGAGCATGCAGCAGATTGTGGATGAGGTCGTCAGTGTGCTGCTGCCAGAGCTTAGGGAGAAACCCTTTGCGCTGTTTGGTCACAGGTATGGGCGAGGCGGGGCGGGGTAATGACTGCATACACTCAGAAATAAAGGTACAGTGGAGGTACATTTTTCTTCTTTAAGGAACAAATTTCCCAAATGTTCCCTGAAAGTACAATAATGTTCTTTTTGGGTACTAATAAGTACCCTTTCAAGCAAAAAAAATAAATAAATTATGTATTACAGGCTAGGGGTGCAATTTTACGTACCTATACGGTACCACCCCAGTGACAAGTGTTTGTACCTTTATAGATACTTCTCGTAGAGAGTGTAGGAGACAGGGTTTGAATGGATATGTATTTATACAGTATTAATATATTGATCATCAGTAGCTGTGATTATAACTCACTCAGGCCTGGGTGCTTATTTGGCCAGGTATGATATTTGTGCGTTCTCATTCCTGACTAGTAATGAAAGAATCATGAGGTACCGCCATGAAACATAAAAATGGACGGGGCAATGAACGCCACAAGTCACTCTGTGATTTGAACCAATCACTGCACTTTGCTCTCGAGAGCAATATCATTTGATTGGATGAAGTCACTGAGCGACAGCTCATTGTAGCTCCACCTATCATGTGGTTGTGTCACTCTCCCACCACTAGTCCTGACTGCAGGCCTTTGATTGCTTTCTGCTGTAGCTTTGGAGCCATGAGTAGCTATGCCACAGCCGAGTACCTGAAAAGAGTGCACAACCTGGAGCCGGTGCACCTCTTCCTGTCCGGTGCCTCAGCCCCTTATGTAAGTCAGACTGCACCACAGAACAAGAGCTACAGTTAGCTTGGTGGAGCTGAAGGAGACAGGTCTCCAGCTGGGGAAACTTATCGCACCCTCGCTCAAACTCCAGGGGGTGAAATCCCATTTTGTATTGGACGTGCTAACTATCGTCTCTGAACTCGGCTGCAGAACACGGCTAATTTGGTTCCGCAGGCAAAACCGAATATTTCATACCCGAAACCTACTGATCTTTTGACAGTGGAAGGGTCCGGCCAACAGATTGGATTGATTACTTCTTTATATGATTCAAATTTACTGAATGCTCAAACAATGTCAAAGCTATAAAGATTTACGACCAGCAAAAGTTTCAAATGTTATCCTAAAGATCTCATAACATTAACTCGTTATGATTTTGAGACTGTCAGGGGCTCTGTGCAAATTCATACAATGGGGAAGTGTTTCTTTTTTTCTTCTTTTTTTTTAGTCTTTAAAAAAAAAAAAGTCTTACCAGGAAGTCTTACCAGCCGCAATGGTGTTGGGTGTTAATTTCATACCATCTGAACTGTCACTGAACTGTCAATCTCACTGTGCGCGGACCCGGCTCGGACATCATGACCGTATAAGAGTCCTCCCCTTTTCTCTACTGCATAGTCACTGGCTCCAGTTTGTACAACACAACGCCACAAAAACTGCGCAAAAAGGCTTTTCACGAGCCCGTGGAAAATCAGTGGGTGACGTCACGGTCACTTTATCCATATTTCTTTTTGAGTCCATTTGTTTGGTATGTAAGAATATTCAGTATTGCTAAATCTCAGAAAAAAACACACACAGCCTGGCAAAGCAAGCTTTTCTTGCCCGAGGATGACGTGACCTGTCATACGGTAGGAGAAGTTTTTGATTTAGAAGAGAGTCATGCTTACTGTTCTGAAATTCACCTGCTATGACTGTTACAAGTACGATCATCAATTCAGATGAATAAAAGAATACATTTTTTACATGGATATTTATTGTGATGCTTAATGAATACAAATAAAAGCGCACAGAAATACACGATTCCCTCCCTCGTGCCTCCCTCAGTCTGAAGCTCGCAAGAATGCTCCGAAGAGAAGCGAACTGTCGGACGAGGAGTTCCTCCACTGGCTCACCACTATTGGGGGGACTCCTCCAGAAATACTCGCCAACCCCGAAATCCTGAAGCTCTTCCTGCCTGTCCTGAAGGCCGACCTCCATGTGGTGGAGAACTACCAGTGAGTGTAGAAAACTGTTCAGTCACTGAGGCTGCAAGATTATTGTAATACTTTCTTGTTTGTGATACTATAGGGTAGGTACAGTATAGTACATTTGGACTGTTAAAAATATATGTGATTTTTAACTATAATAAAAAATATAATCATTTAAAAACTCTTACGGCCTGATTTACTAAGTCCTTTAGTGTGTGCTAAATCTTTTAGCACATACAAAACCAATAACATGACCAATGATTGGTCATGTTATTTGTTTTGCACCAATCATTGGTTGTGTTATTAGTTTTGTGTGTGCTACATGGTTTTACTCATGCTAAAGGTCTTAGTAAATCAAGCCCTTAATGTAATGTAATGTGATGTCTCGGATTTTTGTATTGTATGTACTGTGATTTGTTTTTTTATTGTTTTCATTGCCTGCAAAACCAATTTCCCCATGAGGGATAATAACGTTTACTACTACTACTACTACTACTCCTCCTACTATACATACAGTATGTGTTAGTAATGAACCTGTTTGCTACCCAGGTGCCCCAGGCCTGATGGGCCATTTCTGTCCTGCCCTGTGACATGTTTTGACGGAAAGGAAGACATTCCCCACGATTTACAAGGTACCAAAGAATCAAGTAATTTCCTCATGCCTCGTCGCACTGTGTCCTGTTGTAAATGGGGAAATTAGAAGGATTTTATTTTATGGTTCTTATTTTTTGTACATGTTCACTGACAGGGCTGGGACAAAATTATATTATTATATTATTCCCGTGCATGGGTCAGTAATAATTACCACAACTTTACAGTCCATTGCCCCCCGCCACAGTTCCCCCAGGGCCGGGGGCAACATATCCGGTTTATTTTTGTTACCATAAAGCGGATATTTTTGTTACCATAAAGCGGATATTTTTGTTTTGTTACCATAAAGTGTGATGACATAATGCGTAACTACTTCCATAAGAAAGCTCAGAAACCCATTTGTTAATGAAACTCTTCTTGGTTGGTCAGCAAGACTCACAGATATAAGCCATTTCACAAATGTGCTCACATTGTTGTCTCCCGAGTCTTACATCCCACTACACACAATATAAAAACGCTTTAGCTTCCCTGGTCGCCCTGCGTTTGGGTTTCGCACCAGGTCTGCCCGTTGCAAATGAGATCCTGAAGCAAGAGACTGGCTTTGAGTCATTCACGGGTCTCTCTTTTCCCCGCAGCATGGAGAGACGTAACGAGCGGAGAATTCACAGTGCAAATGCTTCCAGGATCTCACTTCTACTTGAAAGACTCGTCTAATGAGAAGGTCATACTGGATTTGATCACTAAACATCTTGAGACAGCTGAGATTGATTACTTGTAGTGACGCCGGTATGAAGGAAACACTGATGAAGAGTTGACTTCCTGTCATAATCCTGGGTGGCGGCTGTGAATTGTAAGTTCACTGGAATCGTGATTGCTCAGGCTGAAAAGTGTCAACAATTTTTCCAACTAAAAATAAAGGAAATTGTAATGATTTACTCTTTAGACTGGTAACTGTGTGTTATTAGCTGGAAGAAATAAAATACGGGTGCTGTCATAGTTGAAATTTATGACTTGGACCAGCTGGGACCTCTAGACTATGTGTCATGTCACATTAGAAACTTTCTGGTTATTTTGTGATAATGTACATTAATCTCCACAGTTCCTCATGTAAAGTGAGGAACATGCTTACTTTTACCACATTTACTGTTCTGCTACTCCATGTAACTCATTGTAACTAAATAGTGCGTTTGAGATGAACAGTCTAGAAATAAGCTTAATAGCATGATAGCGTGCGTGTAGCCAGTATGCTTGTCTGCTTACACAATGATTGAATATGCTGGTGCCGGTGGCGAGCGTGGCCAGGAACTTCCCTGCGGTGATGCGTAATTGGCAGTCAGGTCACCCTAAAGGGTGGAGGTGTCAGTCGGCATGGCAACCTGCACATCACTGCCTGCTCGCGCCTCCTCTGACTTTCGCACCTCCTGCAGTCCGCCATCGATCCTCCCTTTTACAGCGCTGTCTCCCGCTTGCGTGCGGTCATTCTATTTTAGACCGTTTTGTAACATGTTATTTTAGAGACGTTTTTATCTTCCGGGAGTTCGGAGCAGGGTTCTGCTGCCCAGGCTGTGAAGAGTCACGAGGCCTGCTGTGCTTTTTTGTTACTCACCACTTATTTAATCAGTCAAAAGCAGACCATTTGACTTAGTTAACTCACCACATGGTCTCGGGGGTCTAAATTAGTTGCTGGTTTTTGAAACGCACCCCCAAAACAAAACCAGCAGACCCCGTGGCTCTCCAGGACCAAGGTTGCACACTCCTGGTTTGAAGGAGTTCTCCCTCTTACAAATCACTCACTATTGAATAAAGAGAATTAACTCAAATCTGAGCATTAGTGTTCTAAATCTAGTCTGAGAGATTATGCAGCGGTTTCATAATCTCCTTCATCTTATTCCCTGGTATTTTTTCTCATGTTCTGCTCAGTATCCGAACCTTTGACATATCCAGCTATGGAATATTCTTGCAATATATTTTTACTGTCAGTGTGTAGAATTGTTTTGTAAGTTTTAATTGTACGCCAGTTTCTGGACCTTAGTGTAATCCTCCTGCAGAGTTGGTGTAGTACAGGTGCATTTGTTCATGTTCTATGAAAGGTCCTTAGGATGGGATGTGTTTACAGGATTTGGCCTTTGAGAGAGGTCGATTTTACTGAGGTGCATCTTGCATAGTGTAGAAAGTTTTGGCTTGACTTTGGGCCAAGTTGCGCATAGCTGTTAGCCAAATCACTGTGTGCACAGTTATCGTGTTATCACAAGACGGATCGGGTTATTTACTAAAGATTGACGAGGACAAACAAGGCTTTAGTGACTCACAAAAGCCTTTCTACCTTTTCGACTGAATTGCAGGAGAATTGCAGTAAATGTTTGTGTGGCTTTTGTCCAAACACCATCTCAACTTACCTCACTGATAGTGAAATTCTGCACATTTAGAAGGTGTATTGTGGGAATTGTACTTTGTAAATGTATTGAAGTAGTTGTGCCTGGGATACAAACATATAAGGCATGGCATATAAAGATAACTTTTCAGGTTGCACTGTTCAGCACATACAAAACTTTTTAAAAAGTTACATTTTACTGTAAAAGAAAGTCATCAGAGAATTCAGATGTAGATAATGTTTTGAGTACCAATGTTGCATGTACACGAAGGGCCTCATTTACTTTAATCATTTAATTTAAGACCTTTAGCATGTGGAAAACCTTTTAGCACACACAAAAGTCATAACAAAACAAATGATTACTCCTTCAGCTCCACCAATTGATCATGTTATTGGTTTTGCTTGCGCTAAAAGTTTTTTGAACATGCTAAATGTCTTAGTAATTTAGGCCTTAAGTGTGTATACCCCTGTCTTAATATATAGCCAGTAGTATTATGCATTATGGAAACTTTTTCATTGACCAGAAATAGTTTTCCAGTGAGAATGAATCAGCATATTATTTTCATATTAACAGTTACCTTTGGAGGGGCTACATCTGGTGGTTTCTGATCGACTGTTAGGTCAAGTAGAGGATGCTTGTTGTGTTTACTGTAAATGCGGAGCTCTGTGGACACAACAGCATGGAAGCTGGACCTTAGCAGATGGTAAGAGACTAACTGCCCGGCTCGTCATGAGATGTCGTTATCTGGCTGCTTATTGCATGTGCATTACCAATAACGCACTTTGTAATTCAGTGTAAAGGCAATGAAAGAAAAATAAATCATGATTAGGATGTAATCGGTTCCTTATATTCATGGCTGGCTTTGCTTTAGCCTTGTCCTGATATCGGAATTGATGCTGTGTGGTTACACTCTGTATATTATCGTATTTTAAAGCTACTCTACCGCTCAGCGTTCGCGTTGTGTCATTTACTTCCATATCCCACAGCCGGGAGTCATTTTCCAGTTTTTCTTTCTCCCATTGGTTCTGTGTTTTCAACTCCTCGCCAAAAAAATTGTCTCAGTGCTTTTGTTCAGGGCGCCGAAATACTTTCTTGCATTCTTTTTGTAGAAATGCATTTTGGTCGATCAATTTATGTGTTTCTGCATGTGTCACATGTGTATTTGAAACAATACTTTCAGGGAAATGACCAGTGGATTTCACCACAGATGCTGTGTGTCACGGTATGTGCACCCTTACAAAAGTGGATAGTTTGCCGCAAACCTGCAGCTAATATGTAGCGCATTTGCCGCAAACTAAATTGTTTTCCACAAAATGTTGCCAGAGGTTTGTCAGAGTTTGCCAGTAGTGGTGAACTAAAAACTTTGCCAGAAGTGAATGGCAGTTCCCACAAAGCTAATTTGCATGTGAAAATATGAGCTTGTCGCAAACATGTGGCAACAATGCCAAAGGTTTGGTGCAAATTTGCTTGAAGGCCAATATTTTTGTAAGGGTAATTATATATATTTCTGTACTTGGAAAGGGTTGTTTGTCTATGTGCTTTTATAATTTTTACAATAATTAGGTCTGTTCCAACATGCAGAGAATATATCTTATTAATGTGCATATATAGTTATACTCTGCCAGTGCTGTGGTTTGTATTCCTGGTTTTTATGGCACATCTCCTTTACCATTAGGTAGAGTACTTTTCCAGTGTGTTTGAGGCTTAGGGCTCAGATTTGCACTCTGTCTCACCCTTAGCTGTGAATGGCAGTTGCCACCGCTGGTATTTGTGTTGACTGTCCCAGTGCAAACCAGCAGTACCTCTTTTTTTTCATCCATTTGAAACTGCATTCATAAACAAGAGTTACACAAAAGGTGAGGCTTTCTGTGGTCACAACATTGGTACTTTGTGGTCCTGTGGAAAGGAACATGATATGCTGATGGATCGCAAACCAAAAACAAACAAACCCAAAATTTTCAGACAATAAACCTACTTTCTGTGATTACTTACGTGGTTAATGGTTGTTCAAATAAAATAAACATACAGATATAGAGGTCGTAGGAACTGTCACGTAGAGACTGAATGATGATTAGTGGTGTCTGAAGAAGAGGTGATAGAAAATATACTGAATGTACAAATCACATTAATAAAAGTGATAACCAATAATAGTGTCTTCACTTTGTATTTTTAGTGCTAGCACACACACAGTAAATACTCGCAGCAAACAAAAGTGGTGCTTGGTGATTGAGCGCCTCCAAAAATGCCATGTCATTCTGAAGGAAAAGGGCATTTCAGTGCATCATCCAACAAAGCACTTGCTAACGATTATGTGGAGAGGAATGAGGAAGACATACAAGTTTGTCATGCAGACATTGTTCTGTAATATTGGATTTGGCCACATGGATTTATATATATACAGGGCCCTCCACTATTATTGGCAACCCTGGTAAAGATGAGTAAAAAGGGTTATAAAAAAATTAACTGGTTGGTAAAATGGCTGTAAGTCATCACGGGTCTGAGGTATCAAACAAGCCTCAAACCATCACTCTGCTGCCAGATATGCAGTATATATGGATGGATCACTTTAAGGGTTGTTTCTCCTGACAAATTTTCCTATTGAACTCTATGGAAAAATAAGTCAAGAGTAGAAATCCTTCAAGTTATCCATCCATATCTACTGTATTTCTGGCAGCAGAGTGGTGGTAGATACGTCAGAGCCTTGATGACTTAGAGCCATTTAGCCAACCATGTGTTCCATACTGTTCCAGTGTAATTTACAGCTAAATCTAGTCCCACCCAGCAATTCCCATAGAGATCCATTCAAATGCAGAGATGTTATAGTATCGCTTGTAAGAGTACCAGAAAATAAGATATCAAGAGTCTTTTGATGTTGTTGGGTCACAGACATCAGGGAGTCATGGCATGCAAAGGATATGTGACCAAATATTAAAAATGATTACTTTATTCTATATATAAATGCAGGGGTGCCAATAATCGTGGCACATGTGGTTTTGTTAAAAATAATAATTTCTTGATGAGGGATTTTTTTTTCTCTTAATAAATTTACTTCAATTAAAGGTTAAAAAAAAGAAGTTTTTTTTCATTTTTTCAGTGTGAGATTAAGCTAATTCACCAAACGGTGAATTTTTTATAACCCTTTTTACTCATCTTTACCAGGGGTGCCAATAATAGTGGAGGGCACTGTATATACAGTATAATGCTAACAATTGCTCTGCAATCCTGTCACATCAGCATTCAACTTTTGACATGTTGCTCTTTGTACAGTTTTCATGTTTTTACAAGATCGTTTCTGTATTAAATTCATAATTTGAACTGTTCTCAGAAACCATTTGTCCAATCCCCTATGGAATTTAATGCAGATGTACAGTACTGGACATTTGCCCCCAATTTGGAATAGCCAATCAAGCCTCTCCATTCACCCCCATGCCCCCCCTACCCCCCACCCCACCAACCGCGTCAGTAGAAGAAGAAACTCAGCTAAAGCAGGCTAAGCCAGCTGATGCACTTGTCTGTGAGTCTATGAGTACTCCTTATACTCTTTATACTTCATGCTATTCTCAATCCACTCCCAGGAGAGGGGTGTACCCCCCACTAAAGCCTACTGGTTATGTCTGGGTGCCTGGTGCATCACTGGAAGCATCGAATGTGACAGTATCTTGAGCAATCCTGGCCAACTTACATTCGTCCTACCCCTGTTAGGATGGGCCTCAGCCATGTCCTGCCGGTGTGGACTTCCATCCCTAGTCAGCTTATGACGTAGCTTTGACTTGAAACTGCAACATCTTGGCTATAGGGGCTATTTAGTCATTTACGGCGTGCGACAAGAAATACACTTTGAAGAGAGTATAAAATGCAGTTTTTTTATTAAAACTAGTTAAGTCTGTTAAACTTTAACTGTCTTATTTCTATATGTTTGGTGATGTGGTCCTTGCCTCCAGTCAGATTCGTTCTCAGGCAGATTTTTATAGGTTACAGTTGGTTCCAGCCGTGCTTCTGTAATGCAGTTCTTGGCTCACAAGTCCACATGTTACGCAATAAAGGCCAACTTCAATGCATTTGAATCACCTGGTAGATGCTTGATCACTGAACCAACAACACATAAACGCCGTGGAATTCATTCCTGGACTATCAGCAGTACTGTTCAGTTTGTCTACTGGTGCCACAGACAAGCACATCATTATTTCCAGGGGACTGTCCACAATCAAAGGACAAAGGACAATTTCCTTGTCCACAAACAAGGAAAATTTCCTGTTTTATCAGGAATGTCATTGTTACTGACACACCACCCCTCAAAACCCCCACCACACCCGGATATACTGTCGGCTTCCTTGTCGAGCAATCTTTTACCTATTCTGATTTGTTTTATTTTCTTGAGAATCTGACTGTGGCAGTTCATCACAATACTGCAAAAGGCAATAGATCCATTTTCTCTTGTACTTCAGATTGGCCTGCTATTCCTCACAATCATCAGCAGAGAAATAGTTATACTTTTATTGACCACGCGGGGTAAATTGTAGGATGGCCATTGGACCCATCCTAGCTACTTAGGAGCAGTGGGCCAGCACAGTGCAGCGCCCGGGGACCGACTCCCGGTCAGAGGCCAGTGCCTTGGTCAAGGGCAATAGCAGGAGTTTCCCTAACCTGACATACATGTCTTTGGTGCGGGAGGAAACTGGAGTACCCAGAGGAAACCAACGCGAACACGGGGAGAACATGCTAACCCCACACAGAGAGGACTCGGGACTCGGACCAGGAACCTGTTCACTATACAACCAATAAGGAAATGTTCATCATTTCCAAATATAGGGCAACCATTAGGGTGTGTGAACTTACAGGAAAAGTTACAGTCTAAGGTTGCACGTCACAGCCTTTATCTGTAATGTTCTGTGTTTGTGTGTCTGTTGGGGGGTGATATTTCTCAACAGTTTATCAGATGAAATTCTATTATGGGGTATTATTGTCTCACAAATAATTAAACCGTATGAACCTTACGCAAATAAAGTGAGATTAACAAATGTTTGTATTTTAGAAACAAAATAATGATAAAATAGTGAACCTTACACAAGTAAAATGAGATGCACAAATATTTTGTTTCTAAGACACAAAAAATACATGTGAATCTCATTTTACTTGTTAGGTTCACAATTATTTTGTTTATAAGATATGAAAAATATTTGTGAATCTCATTTTATTCATATATTACAAACAAAATAATTGATTCACAAATAAAACGAATTGGTTCACAAATATGTTTTAGCACTCACAAACAGCTGATTGGTTGAAGTGACCATATATGTGCTGTGTTTGTCTGGAGTAATGTGGGTGTAGTAAAAGGATGTCTTAAAATCTGATTGCCTGGAGTAGACTCAGTGGAAAAACATATTTGTCAATTTATTTGCTATTAAACTTGCTGTGAGGATTGTCGCAAAAATCCACAAATTAATGCAAGAGATTTCACCAGAAAGAATAATCTGTGTCAAGAAATTAAAATTGAGTATTACGTTTGTCTGTTCGGGACAGATTTTTGTGAGTGCAAAAGCATTTTTGTTAAGCAATAATTTTTTAACAAAGTTACATTTATTTGTTAACCTATTACATTTGTCTGTTCGGGAGAGATTTGTTAACCAATACTTTTTATTTGTAAGATACCAAAAAATACTTGTGAATCTCATTTTGTTTGTGTAAGGTTCATACGAGTTATTTTATTACTTATGAGTCAATAATACCCCCAAATAATTTTCAACGTTCATTACTAGGGATAGCTGCTACATTATGGGAAGGATGTGCTTTGTCTTGTCTGTTCTGTAGTGATCTTGATGATGTCTCTGTATGCACTTACTGTACGTCGCTTTGGATAAAAGCGTCTGCTAAATGAATGTAATGTAATATTCTCTCATGCACTAAACCTCAAGTTCCATACCACAGTTTCTCCATTCGATTGATGCTAAATAAGTCCAATTTTGTTACAAAACATACTATTATTACTATTACTATTATTATTATGAACAACAACAACAACCTACCATGTCCTACTATTTCCTTGGGAGCAGAGGCACAGGGTTCTAATCTGGTTTTACCCCCTCTGTCCCTGCCTGCTCAGTATGAAACAAACTAACTTCTCCAGGCATCCAAGAAGCCTGTGCAAAATGTAGCTGTGAGCGGACACTGGCCTTCTTGTGAAAAGGGGCCAAGGAGGATCCTCAGCCTTCTGTTTGCATAGGCACTGGAAGGGACTGACTGGTTTAGTGCTGGGTGGGAGTGGCAAGGAGGTGCATCCCTTACCTCCTGAAATGAGCTGGGCTGAGCCTCTCTCTCCATGAAAAGACCTACATGGGAAACAGGTCCGGCAGAGCAGCGCAGGCACTCTGGCCCACAGGTGTCAACAAAGCCAGGTAACGAGAGGCGAGGGAGCAGCGGAGAGAGAGAGAGAGAGAGAGAGAGAGAGAGGGCGCGGGCCAGAGCATTATTGCACCTGACAAAAGGCCAAAGCAAAAGAGGCACTGAGGCCAACGCCGTCGTCATCGTCGCTGTTTTGTAAGAAGCGGGCAGTTCCCACCTGGCGATGAGGCTTCTGCGGAGCCCGGCGCTCGCCCTGCTGGTCGCGCTGTTGGCGGGCAGAGTTTGCGGCGCGGCCGAAAGGAACGAGGACCCACACGCGGAGCCACAGGACCCCCGTGAGGACCCACACGCGGAGCCGCAGGACCCCCACCCCAAGGAGTCCGGTGCACACGGTGACGGTGGGTCCCACGAGGGCAACAGCTCTCAGGGGCACGGAATGCCCATCACCACCCTGCCCATCGTCTCCTGGAAGTGGCACCACGTTCAGGTGCCCTACATTGTAGCCCTCTGGATCTTTGTCTGCTGGCTTTGCAAACTGGGTGAGCGACCAAAACAATCATCGGCTTTGCTGAAAATAAATAATTGGTTTTGTGACATTATATCACTGGGCCTATTTGTTTAGGGGCTTGTATTTCATTCAAGGAATTCAAACTTAATTACTTTCTGGAGAATGTTTGTCTATGTTTTAAAGCAATTTGGGGTAGAGGAGAGCTTATTGTGGACATTTCTTTTTTAAAATTTTTTTTTTTTTTAACCATTACTTGAATTATTCAAATATTATTATTTGAATGTATCGTGGTGATAAACACTAGTCAGTGGCTCGTTCAGTCATCAGACCAGCTCACAGTCAGAATGCAGGTTTGACTGGAGCATTTTTCGTTGCTATATTACCACTTTTTTTGTTGTGGAAATTTTAAGTTCTATTTTGCGCATACCAGTGAACAGAGAATGCTGATAAAGGCAGGACACATGGTACAAATGTTCATTTCCTTTATCGTCTGAAAGGAGCTTGTGTCAGGATATTGCTCAGGTTTAATGACACATTGGAGGACTGCAATAATCTGAAACAATAGTCCTAAAAACAATGGAATTCCTTGAACATATCTCGTGAAAGACATTACACAGTTTGAACGAGTGCAATTCATGTCTCGTATAGAGCTGGTTTTTCATGTTGAAATAGTTTTCGGTGAAGTGTCTTGCACAACTATAACTGAGACTTGAACTTGCATTCATGAAGAGCGTGCAACAGTACTCATGTTGCTGTATATAGTACACACAACACAACAAACCCTTTTCAAGGTACTATAGTATTCTGCTGGAACAGGTACTGGAAATCTCATTGAGACTGTCCAGGGCTTGATCAGGGGTCCCGTTTGCGACAGGTGACTCCCCGAACAGAGCAGAATGGGGCTTTCCAGAAGCAAGGTTGGAGGAAGAGATTGCATGACAAATTTACGAAACACCTGTAAAATTGAGTTGGTGAGCCACATCACCTGGCATATGGCTCTCCGCTGGGGGCATTCACTTCCACAGGTGATTGTTTGGGCTTTCCTACTCACTCTCACTCTCATTAGACTCCTTTAAGGAGAAATAAAGGCTTTCAATTTTATAATTATTATTATCCGATTGAAATGTTTTCAGCCCAATGATGATCGATGACATTAAGACTCACTTGATTACTTCTTGCATTGCTTGTGGTCATACAATCTTCCGTACACAGACCCAGTGTTTACATGCATGCAGTGTAAGGACCAATTAGTCTTTGGCTAAGCACTACAGTTGTGATGTCACAAACAAAAGTGACTAAGCACAAAACAAAAGGAAAAAGGGCTTTTTTTTCTCCAAGCTTACAGTGTGTTCTTTCATCAATCCTCTTCTCTCTTGGCTTTCCCATTCATTTAATTTGTTGGACCTTATATGGAGGACAATGGGGAGAAAACAGGGCTGATGGGTTTACTGTAACTGACAAGGCAACTGATTTATGCTGTTCCACCCATTTCTTGTAAACCTTAAAGGGATAGTTCGGAATTTTGGACATAATGTCTCAATTACGACTTACCCATGATGTAGTTGATTGATGGAAACCATTTTCAGCTAATAACATGCTGTCCCTTCTTTTGGACATACACACGTTGCTCATGCTAGCGCAACTCTGAGGTATCGAGTAGCATCCACTACCAAATGCACTTAAACACTCCACAGTGCACCCAAAGCAAATAAAATACGACGACAGTCTATCGGGGTTATTTTGAGTGTTTATACCATCATTTTTTAAGTCAAACTATCGTTGAATCCTTTACTTTGTGCTGACCTAATATTCTCAGTGGAAGTACGGCGGCGGAGCGAACGTGGCCATTGCAACTTGTTACTCTTCTTTGTTGTTGTAGTCGACCAGTGCCGGCACTACATTCGTAGGTAACGTAAAGCTCCCCTGATAGACTGTCGTCGTATTTTATTTGCTTTGGGTGCACTGTGGAGTGTTTAAGTGCATTTGGTAGTGGATGCTACCGGTTGCCATAGAGTTGCGCTAGCATTAGCAACGTGTGTATGTCCAAAAGAAGGGACAGCATGGAATTAGCTGAAAATGGTTTACATCAATCAACTACATCATGGGTAAGTCATAATTGAGACATTATGTCCAAAATTCTGAACTATCCCTTTAAATGGGCATAATTAGTCATTAAGGCTGGTATTCAATCAAACCTTGTCCATAGCAGATTGAGACAACTTTATGCTTGATGTGTGGATCAGTGTGTTTAGTTTGTTCTTGAAAGGTCCCAGGACCTATGACTCCACCAAAAGTGCTGGCAGGCTTTTTCATATACATTTACTCTGTGAGTGGGGAAATAAATGATTGTGACAGAGTGGAATTTACTTTGAACAGTGCTGTCGGACCTGTTCCACCTTGTTTTGCTAACAGAACTTGGCATAGCTCTCAGGGTCCACTGTATAGCTCTATTGTAAATTAAAAATGCTTAGAGGCTTTTAAGATGAGTGCTGAATGAGATACCCTAGGCAGTGTTTCTTTCCTTTCTGGATTACATTCCCAAATGCTTTCACGTGAAAAAATATATATGTATACTGGCGAAATATTAAATAAGGCAACCTAGATCATCTAAAAAAAAAATGCTGCTCAAGTAGTCAGGGCAATTGTCCATCAAGGAAATGCAGGAAAATGAGGAAATGCAGCTCAAATAACCAGGGCAACAGGTCTATTGGTAGAATAGGATGAAAGAAGCATTATAGAAATATACAGTCATATGCATATATCATAGTTTTTCATAGGCACAGATAATAGGTAACAACTGAAATAGCCAAATAAATTTTCACCTATAAATAAATGGTTATCTAAAGTAAATATTACATAACAGTCCTGGATCCAGAACAGTCAACATTCTTCACTACTTTGATGTGGCGAAATTTAATTATTTGGAAAGAAAGTGTGAATATAAGGATCAGGTAGTTGTTTAACATTGTGCCAGAATGGGTGGGAAATTGATGAAGAATGTTATGTAATAATCCACTGAGTATGTCCTTTGAATTTGTATTGAGAAGGTAAATAAACATATACTCAATCATTTTCTAAACCTGGCCCTGCATGTCACATACTTTCCCGAATACCTCACTTATTCGACGCTAAGTGTAGGTTGCTGTTGTTTGCCCATCAAACCGTTAAACTCACAGTTGGGCCCAATTATGTAGGCTTCTCCAGGTCACCTTCAGCCTTTTCACTCCAAAGGTGTCAGTGGCTCTCCGTAATGGACGATAAAAGCACAAATGGTTCACGTTCTAAACCTGGAGGCAGCGGTAATATTTAACACTGCAAGTGGGAGACTGCTGCCCAGTGTCTGCTTAAAATGCCTGCAGGTTAAATGGGTGAATTCAGCCATTTATAAGATCGAGGACACTTTGAACTCGGGGCCTGACTCACCTTGCTTCATTCCACACAAGAGTCCCAGTTGACAGACAATATACATTTAAAACAAAGGAATCATTGTATTGTTATTGTTAAATGTTTAAACTGGTGCCAACTACTTTAATTACTTTAACAAAATTGAATTGCCAGAGCATCCCCAGATTCACTTGTTTCAGAGTTGTATTTATTTTACATCTTCATTTTAATTTGTAAAACCTTTTTGGAAATGTTTTTTTTATTTTTTATAATCGGATTGCACTAAAGTCCTGTGCAAATATTTGGCTTTAACACATGACTTAACAGCACAGTTTTAAGCTGAAAGACAATGATTTTAGTAATCAAAACCAAAAAAAGATTATTATACAAGGCAATTTTTGATATTGCATTAGTGGTACTATAGTATTGTGGTCCTTTTCCTTGAAAGGACAATCATGTCATTGTAGTGCTATTTTCAGTCACGGTGCCTTGTCAGACCCGTGTTTTGTGAAGGTATATATAAATATCTGAAACAGCACTAAGAGGAAGTTTTTTGCCACATCATTCCAGGTCACTTGGGCTATTGTATGACTTCTAATACGGCCTGGAAACGTGCCACTTAAAAACTCCCAACACCCCAATGAGCATGAAGCTGCCCCGCGAAGCGCGAGTGAATTGTAGGAATGTTTACTTAATGAGGCATCCTTGAAAGGCAGCTGTGGCATCTTAAGGAATCTGTGGAATTTTTTAAAAATGGATTCTGGCAATGTAATGGCAGGAATTAAGACGGGAACAAAAAAAAAACGAGGGCAAACAAAGCGTGATTTGTCAAACCAGCAGCAGACTGAATCTTCCATCTCCATTGTTCAGTGTGAGAATTTAATCAGAAGAGAGGTAACTACCACATGTAAAACCTCTTGCAACATATACTCCGTAACGCTTAAAAAACGTGAAGCCTCCTAATTTCTACACGCTAACTAGATTAAACGGGGAGTTCTGACCGAGGGTACAATTTTAACTGTGAGAAAAGGACAAATCCATCCCAAAATAAACAAAATGCTTCCTATGACAGGAGATGAGCTTTAACCTCGGCATAAGAAAGATTTAACCAAGCTTGTGAAAGAAATGTGTCAATGATTAAGTACAGTCACTGGACGTTAAACCGAAACTACAAGGAAACGCGCGCAAACGTACTGCATTGTTAAATCAGTGAGAAAATATTAATCACAGTTAACTTTGGTACTACATTCAAAGTTAAAGTAGGCTACGTTTATCATTTCACTATAAAGTAAAACTGAGACAGGGGTGGAGAGGTAACTGTTTTGAATTTTAGGACGTAAGGGTTTTCAATACTTTGTTACCTGTTGTTTTATTATGACATTTCCCCTCGTTAAGGGCTGTCAGTCTCAGAGTCTGAAAGGATGAACACTTTACTATAGTATGGTATGTTCAATTAATGCATAATACACTATGTTAAAACGGAATTAACACAATTTTATATTCCATTCAGTTAAATTGTATTCGTATAGTGCTTTTTACAGGGAACTGTCACAAGGACATTTCACAGAGAAACGGAAGGCAAAAACCTGGGCCTGAAAGCAAGTGAGGTAAAAACTCCACCAGTGGCAAGAAAAACACTCAGAGGGAATACACTTGTGGACAACTTCTAGATGTCCAATTGCAGACGTAACTGACAGTCCAAGGAGGTGATGCTGTCAGCACCTGTGTCCTTTAGTGTAAGGATACTACTGTCCACAGGTTACCACTGGCCCATCTAATACTAATGCCAGTATGGGCATGTGTGCAGTGTGAACAGGTGTGCAGTGTGGACAGATGTTCCAGTTTGGGCATGTGTGCCAGTGTGGACAGGTGTGCTAGTGTAGGCATGTGTGCAGTGTAGACAGGTGTGCCAGTATGGACAGGTGTGCCAGTATGGGCATGTGTGCAGTGTAGACAGGTGTGCAGTGTGGACAGGTGTGCCAGTATGGGCATGTGTGCAGTGTGGACAGGTGTGCCAATATGGGCATGTGTGCCAGTGTGGACAGGTGTGCCAGTATGGGCATGTGTGCAGTGTGGACAGTTGTGCCAGTATGGGCATGTGTGCCAGTGTGGACAGGTGTGCTAGTGTAGGCATGTGTGCAGTGTAGACAGGTGTGCCAGTATGAGCATGTGTGCAGTGTGGACAGGTGTGCCAGTATGGGCATGTGTGCAGTGTGGACAGGTGTGCCAGTATGGGCATGTGTGCAGTGTGGACAGGTGTGCCAGTATGGGCATGTGTGCCAGTGTGGACAGGTGTGCTAGTGTAGGCATGTGTGCAGTGTGGACAGTTGTGCCAGTATGGGCATGTGTGCCAGTGTGGACAGGTGTGCTAGTGTAGGCATGTGTGCAGTGTGGACAGGTGTGCCAGTATGGGCATGTGTGCAGTGTGGACAGGTGTGCCAGTATGGGCATGTGTGCAGTGTGGACAGGTGTGCCAGTATGGGCATGTGTGCCAGTATGGGCATGTGTGCAGTGTGGACAGGTGTGCAGTGTGGACAGGTGTGCCAGTATGGGCATGTGTGCAGTGTGGACAGGTGTGCAGTGTAGACAGGCGTGCAGTGTGGACAGGTATGCCAGTGTAGACAGGTGTGCCAGTGTGGGCAGGTATGCCAGTGTAGACAGGTGTACCAGTGCACTGGCAGGTGTACTAGTGTGGACAGGTATGCCAATGTGAACAGGTGTGTGAGTGTGAACAGGTGTGTTGGTCCTTGCTCTTTGGAACTGACACTGCTGCAGTGAGATTATGAGTTGTGCCTGGGCCTTATCAACAGGGGAGGAAAATAAAAACCTTGGCGTTACTTTCGACTCAGCCCTCTCATTTGATGCACACATTAAGGAAATCACTAAGATATCATTCTTCCATCTTCGCAATATTTCGAAAATCCGCTCCCTGCTAAATACGGCGGATGCTGAAACCTTAATACACGCTTTTGTTTCATCAAGACTCGACTATTGCAATGCCGCACTCTGTGGCCTACCCAACTGCAGTATTAAAAAATTACAACTCGTGCAAAATGCTGCCGCCAGAATACTAACCAGAACCAGAAAATTTGATCACATCACTCCAATCCTAATCTCCCTTCACTGGCTCCCAATTCAAGCCAGATCTGACTTTAAGGTGCTTCTGCTAATTCATAAATCATTACATGGGCTTGCACCATCATATCTATCCGACCTCATCATCCCTTATATTCCCCCTCGTGCCCTCCGATCGCTTGATGCTGGCTACACCTTACTCTTCCTAAAATCAAAAAAAAATCAGCAGGCAGTAGAGCGTTCTCCTACCGAGCTCCCTATCTCTGGAACCAGCTACCTCCTACAGTCAGGGAAGCTAATTCTGTTGCAGGTTTCAAATCTAGACTCAAAACCTACTTATTCTCACAATCATATGACCTACAGTCAAGCCGGAAAGTCTGAACACTCCTTTCACCTTCTCCACGTTTTATTACGTTACAGACTTATACTACAATAGATTGAGTTCATTTTTTGCCTCAAACATCTACACACAATAGCCAATAATGACGAAGTGAAAACAGGTTTTTAGAAAATATGCAATTTTATTTTACTGACAAAAATAGGTTATTTAGGGGTTACATATCTGTACACACCCTTAGCCTAATACTTGGTTGCTGCACCTTTGGCAGCGATTACAGCTTCAAGGCGTCTTTGGAAAGAAGCTACGAGCTTGGTACACTTGTTTCTGGACATTTTTGCCCATTCCTCTTGGCATATCCTTGCAAGCTCCGTCAGGTTGGATGGGGAGCGTCGGTACACAGCCATTTTCAGCTCTTTCCACAGATGTTCAATTGGATTCAGGTCTGGGCTCTGGCTGGGCCACTCAAGGACATGCACACTTTCTCCGAAGCCACTCCTTTGTTCTCTTGGCTGTGTGCTTCGGGTCGTTGTCATGTTGGAAGGTAAACCTTCGGCCTAGTCTGAGGTCCAGAGCGCTCTGGAGCAGGTTTTCTTCAAGGATCTCGGTGTACTTAGCTGCATTCATCTTTCCCTCTATCAGGACTAGTCGCCCCGTTCCCACTGCTGAAAAACATCCCCACATCATGATGCTGCCACCACCATGCTTCACTGTAGGGATGGTATTAGCCAGGTGATGAGCGGTGCCTGGTTTCCTCCAGACGTGACGCTTGGTATTCCGGCCAAAAAGTTCAATTTTGGTTTCATCAGACCAGAGAATCTTGATTCTCATGGTTTGAGAGTCCTCTAGGTGCCTTTTGGCAAACTCCAAGCGGGCTGTGATGTGCCTTTTACTAAGGAGGGGCTTCCGTCTGGCCACTCTACCATAGACCTGATTGGTGGAGTGCTGCCTGGATGGTTGATCTTCTGAAAGGTTCTCCCATCTCCACAAGGATACGCTGGAGCTCTGTCAGAGTGACCCTCGGGTTCCACTCACCTCCCTGGCCAAGGCCCGTCTTCCCCGATTGCTCAGTTTGGCCGGGCGGCCAGGTCTAGGAAGATTCTTGGTGGTTCCAAACTTCTTCCATTTACGAATGATGGTGGCCACTGTGCTCTTTGGGACCTGTAAAGCTGCAGAGATTTTTCCGTACCCTTCTCCAGATCTATGCCTTGACACAATCCTGTTTCTGAGGTCTACAGATAATTCCTTTGACCCCATGACATGGAGTTTGCTCTGACATGCACTGTCAACTGTGGGACCTTATATAGGCAGGTGTTGGCAATCCCCAATCATGTCCAATCAATTGAATTTATCACAGGTGGACTCAAATTAAGTTGTAGAAACATCTCAAGCAGTATCAGTGGAAACAAAATGCACCTCAGCTCACTTTTGGGTGTCATATCACATATCTTGTATACATATGATATTTTACATTTTGATTTTTAATAAATTAGCACAAATGTCTAAAAACCTGTTTTCACATTGTCATTATGGGCTATTTTGTGTAGAATTTTGAGACAAAGAATGAACTCAATCTATTGTAGAATATGTCTGTAACGTAATAAAACGTGGAGAAGGTGAAAGGAGTGTTCAGACTTTCTGGCTTGACTGTACCTTAGCACCACTGGCTTGGGTTCGATAGTCTTTCTCTTACCAATCTGATGTCTGTATGAGTGTGTCTGTGCCCAAACATGTCTGGGTTTTGTGCTTCTTTACAACCGATTGTAATGTTTATTGTCTCTCCATGATTCTTTTAACTCTGTTTTATTGCTGTAAAGTGTATTGAGACACCCTGGTGTGATTTTGCACTTTAAATAAACTTTGATTGATTGATTGAAAAATGGCTGGAAATCCCAATTAGATAAATAGGATCAGCAATACATTTAATGTAGTGCATTCTTCTCTGTGTAAGCTACCAAGATATAACATGTTATTAATCCATAATGTATTATGGAAGTCAGTATACTGTCAGTCCGTATAATGTCTCAGACAGTGTGTCATCCATAATATCGTTCACAATATTATAATTCCCCTTAGAATTAGAAACTCCTGATCTCTCTCTCTTCAGTGGATCCAGAACATTTCTTTTCATGTGTAGAAAAATAATAGAAAAAGTAACTTATGAGTAAAATCCTAACCACAGGTTTTTTCTGTGACAAGCTGACCCACCCACCAGTTAACAGGAGAGGGTAAAGGCTGAGCTGGTTTCAGTTCTGCTCTCTCTGCACCACTGATCACAAACGCTTCAGCTGAGCTGCAAGCAGGAGAGGAACCGTTAGCGCTTTCAAGAGGCGGGACGACCACGACTTGCACCCGACGCCGTCGTGCTGTCGCAGATTACCGCCATACTTTTCATTTGAACGAGGGAGAACTGTAACACATCGGCCTCCTCTCCAGCAAGAGGAGGGAAGCTGCAACAAGACGGTATAAACCAGGGGCGCAATGCTAGGGACGGTTTCACAGAGGCTTTTATCGTTAGCAGCTATGCGATGCCACAGGAGTAACGCCGGCTTCTGGCTATTGTGCACCGTGCTGCTCTGCTGCATTTCAGCCACAGCAACTGTGGAACACTCTGCCCCAGGGGGAGAATCGCCATCCAATCACAGCGGTGGACAAGGACCCGGTCATTCAGGGGTCCAGATTGTGTCCTTCAAGTGGCACCATGTGACGGTTCCCTACATCATCGCCTTGTGGATATTTGTGTGCGGAATATCCAAAATGGGTATGTAACGCAGCCGTTATAAAAGCTGGCTCAGTGGACTACATTGTCCAGTGAAATACAGGCCGATGCGAGTTGAGTTGAGTTGTCACTCAGATGCCATAGCCTACTCTTTGTTTTTAAAAATGGTACTGTTCCACAAAACATGTTTTGTTTTCAGACGAAATGTATTTTTCGCCATTGGTCTCCCATGATTTCTCTCGTATTACAGTTTTTTTTACGATTGCTTTGACTCATTTTGCACAACAGAGTTTCAATGTGCAAAACTCTTAACACAGAATGCTATACTGCTCATTTTGGGTTCAAAATGTAATATAGCATGCAAAATAAAAATACCAGTGTCAAATCAGAGAATATTATATGCAAAAGTTTATCACAGCACCAGAACATTAGATATTTCAAACAATGAAGTTAAATCATTGCTGCATTTTCAATATACAACAGTCATCATGAAATAATGCTGCCAAACACAAAATCCTTCTGATAAAAAAAGAGTTTGAAAGTGTTCTTTGGTCATAACATAAAATGCTATACTCCTAATCTTGGGCTCAAAATCATATATAGCATGCACAATAGAAACAACTGAACCAAATTAGATTGTATTTCATGCTAAAGTTTATCATAGTGTCAGAACAGTGGATATGTTCATCAGTGAAGTTTAATTATTGGTGCATTTTCAAATACAACGGCCATTATCAAATAATGCGGTCAAACACAAAATACTTGTTACCAAAAAAGACTATGCAATGGTCATTTCCTCATTAGTACTTGAAATTATGTACAGCAATCATCCCGTGATAGACTGCAGTTTTGCGCTTGTGTTTTGTCTACGTCGCATCTGATGTCTTTGTTGGAAAGACAGCGCTGGTAAAATCTTTTAGAGTGCCTTATCCACCCCTGACACTGCTGGGCTGTAATGTCATCGCATGCCTCATCCATGGCCTGAAGGAGCGTTTCCTGCTCATATGGACACCTATCGTATACCTTCCACCTCCAGGCGAGAAAAACTCCTCGATGGGGTTCAGAAAGGGGGAGTAAGGTGGAAGGAATTGGAATCGGAACTCTGGATGGGCTGTAAACCAGTCTTGCACAGCCAATGCACAATGGAAGTGAACACCATCTGAGCATTTGGCTGTAAGAGACGGTTGTACAGCCCATCCAGAAAATGTATGAGGCGCACGGAGTTGTATGCCCCCAGCAGAGGGTCAGGCTGACCAATCAGGAATGGATGTGTGTGGGTCTGCCCAATGGTCTCAGGGCCAGGTCTAGGCAAACTAGGCATGTACAGTACCTATTACCTATATACTGTATATTTACTGTACATGGTCCTTTGACCATGACCACGACCACGACCCTGTCCTTCGTTACCAACCTCAACCTCACTGACCTGCTCCATGTTGTCACAAACTGCCATTCAGGTTTCTAAGCAGCCTTTCATGTAGTGGTGAAGAGATTATCAATTGTGTTGCAATGCTACTCACCTGGGCAAGGTTGTTGGAAGTACTGAGACATGACTACAAACACCTGTTGAATTGATTTAGTGATCTGCATTTGTAGTAATAAACATTTGAACATTGTTGTAATATTAGGTGGCTGTATTCTGAGAATGGAGCATATGATTTAGAGTTTGGCACTTTGTATTAACAGTTTTGCACTTTGTATGTCAGCATAGGATGTAGTGTCTTAAGGTAAGAATTCTGCAAGTCAGTTTTACACTTTGTATGTCATCATAGGATGTAGTGTCTTAAGGTAAGAATTCTGCAAGTCAGTTTAACACTTTGTATGTCAGCATAGGATGTGGTGTCTTAGAGTATGAATTTTGAGTCAGTTTGGCACTTTGCATTTTGAGTTTTGTACATTGAAATTCTGCAGTGCAAAACGAGTCAAAGCAATCGTAAAAAACTGTATAACGTTATTATCTTAAAATACTGTTCATCTTTGTTACAGTGAGCACTCTAACATATCAATGCTGACCAGGATCACCACATGCAATGGTTTAATGAACTCTCTAGGAACAGAGGGCACCCTGGGAAATGCATCCAGCTAAATAGCCACTCCTTTGGCACTCTGATGTTTCTCATGGACCAAGATCGAACACTGCCTGTGTTAGTGCCAACTGTGGCAGACGTTTTGCAGGGTGATATTAATATACAGTACATAACAAGCCATAGCATTACATGACGGTGACTCCTCTGTGAAGTCTCGTGCCTGCAGTCTTGTTTGCTCCAGCTGTGCATATAATGTAGGCTTTTTAAGCAATAATCCAAATATAACAGGCTCACTTAATTCAAAAGGTAGCACAAATAAATCTCCCGCAGCCTCAGATACACAGCCAAAGAAGCTCCAGTGATTCATATATTGACTGATTTTATCTTTTAAATTTAGAGTGAGAAAGTCTTCCATATGTCCAGTATAACTTTCTTTTATTTTTTATTTATTTAATTTATTTATTTAATAAATTTTTTTAAATTTTTTTTTTTTATTATTATTTTTTAATTTTTTTATTTTTATCCAGTATAACTTTCAATTAACCCCACCTACCAGTATAACCTTATACAGCACTGTAAATGTGTCCCAAGCTTAACGCTTCTTTTTCACCTAAAGATAATAAAAATGACCCAAAGCACAGAAAGGTAAAGGAATATTCAGAGAGAGGGAGGAGTTATACCCTGGAAAGATTCCACTCACATTACACCAACTGAACGTGTCACTGTAGGATTGATGATTGACAGTTATTTAGAAGAAACTGTGAGGGAGGGGAAGAACATTGAGTCCTCTCTAGTATTTAATGCGCACCAGAGATATGAGAAGGAATGGGACGTGTGGGGGCACAGGGTTATTTTGGTGTCACTCACTTATTTGTTTACGTTGTGGCTGAATACTAACCGGTACTGTTAACTACACGGATTTGGGAATGTGTGATATTGTGTGAAAAAATAATTGACAAAAATGTGATTCCCAAACATAAAGGAGTGAGTGAATCTGTAAAACAGAAATTGGGAATTAAATTTCCACTGATCAACTTTAACTGTACTTCAAGTGTTTGTCAGAGTTGTGCGTTTTCAAAGGGGTATCTCTAGTGTCAGAACCTCGATTAAATTTTAAACAATTTTGCAACAGGATATTAACTTATCTACATTTTTCACATCACAGTAGACACTAATAATGACACAAATTTTTTAAAAAGTGAGGTTATGATTCGCAGATAAAATATGAGAACTTTGTACAAATAGGAGCATTAATTCTCTTTTTACCGCATCTTGACCATAATGACCGGTGCATTCATTGCCAGACATGAGATGAGTCACAGAATAGAGAACGTAAAGTCTTCCTTTCATGCGGAAAAGTAAATGATCAAATTGTGTTGCTTCTTGGACTTGGACAGTTGATCATTAACGATTTTTTTTTCAACAATGGTGCCACAATTGCTTAAATATTTTAAACTGGCAAACATTCTATCTTAGCTCTTGAAAAGCATCGTGTTTTTGTTATTTAGGAAAACAGTAGAAGCTTTGTTGGCGTTTCCTGAGTTTTAACTGTGTCTTCATATAACTAAGCCTCTAACTATTTGGACAGCCGTTGAACCGGGGATTCATCCCCAAGTCCTGTGGTCTGAAGGCTTTAGTTCCTCATGTCATGTTCCTGCTGAGCTCACCCTTTCTCAGTCTTTACCACTTGACTGATCTTTGCTGCGCTATGAGATTGACGTAGTCTCTGACATGACAGGTGAAGGGATTGCATCATAGTAGTAATAGGTTATGGCGCCTTATATTGCCACTTACCCATCTGCTCAAATACACATGGTGATTGGGTAACTACTGGGGAATTATATTAGACTACCATATATGAGATTAAACCTTTTCTTTATAATCAACATAAATCATGTATTACTGACAAACACTGAAGGAAAAAAAATTAAATATATACAGTATATATATACACTACTCACAAAAAGTTAGGGATATTCGGCTTTCGGGTGAAATTTCAGGATGAACCTAAAATGCACTATAACCTTTACAGGTGAAATTAATTTGACCTTCTCTAAACTTTTGAATGCACATGTCCAACTATTGAATGTTTCAGTACTTTTTGCACAACTTGCTGTTCTCTAACAAGGAGCTGAACGGCAAAATTCACAACAGGTGTTTGATCCATGAATCGACCAATAAATTTCCTGGTTCAATTAGAATTGGTATTTAAACAGTCCTCTTCATCATGCTGTTCACATTTTGACATCATGAGACCAAGACGACACCTAACAATTGATCAACAGTACCTCGCCATTGCGAGGCTTCAAACAGGATGTTCTCAGAGGGAAGTGGCCACTGAGCTTAGAGTGTCACAGAGTGTCATCAGCAGGTTGCAACAGAGATACAGAGAGACTGGAAGAGTCACAGAAAGGCATAGAAGTGGACGTCCTTTGGCCACATCCCACACTGATGACCGCTTCATTGTGAACAGTGCCCTGCGGAACCGGATGATGAATGCCACTCAACTCCAGGCACATTTAAGGGAGGTGAGAGGCACCCAAGTGTCACGTCAGACCATTCGAAACCGTTTACATCAGCGTGGTCTGCGTGCTAGACGACCTGCAAGGGTACCTGACCACACCACCAGGCACAGGCGTCATCGTCTTGCATGGGCCAGGGAGCATTTACGCTGGACCAGTGGGCCTCAGTGCTGTTCTCTGATGAAAGTCGATTCACGTTGAGCAGAAATGATGGCCGCCAACGATGTTGGAGACGTCAAGGAGAGCGCTATGCATCAGCCACTGTTGTCACCAGACGACCCTTTGGTGGTGGCGGTGTTACAGTGTGGGCAGGTGTGTCTAGTCAATACAGAACTGCCCTACACTTTGTGAATGGTACAGTGACAAGCCCATACTACCTGAATAACATCATTAATCCAGTCATTGTGCCCCTGCATGAACAACACAGGCCTAATTTCATCTTCATGGACGACAATGCTCCAGCTCATCGAGGTCGCATCATTAGGGAAAGGCTGCTGGAGACTGGGGTACCTCAAATGGAGTGGCCTGCACTTTCTCCAGACCTGAATCCCATAGAAAACCTATGGGATCAGCTGACTCACCGTGTAGAGGCTCGTAACTCTGTACCCCAGAACCTCAATGACCTGAGGGCCGCCCTTCAAGAAGAGTGGGATGCCATGCCTCAGCAGACAAGAAAGTCGACTTGTGAACAGCATGAGACGTCGTTGTCAAGCTGTAATTGATGCTCAAGGGCACATGACAAGTTATTGAGACATTGACATTTTTGTTGTGGTATACCCACCACTGTTGTTGGCTTTTGTTTCAATAAATTGTTTGAGATGAGGAAATCACCATTGCATGCTTCTACTTAAATGCCCTACTTTCATGATACGTATAATATCACTGTAGCATGAACTTACATTTTCCATAAATTTCACCCGAAAGCCAAATATCCCTAACTTTTTGTGAGTAGTGTATATATATATGTATGTACAGATCCTTTCCAAAAAATTACAATATCATGGAAAAGTTGTTTTTTTTCCATAATTCCATTAAAAAAGTGAAACTTTCATAGATTATAGATTCATTACACACAAAGTGAAATATTTCTAGCCTTTATTTGTTTCATTTTTCATCATTTTGGCTTACAGCTCCAGAAAACCCCCAAAACACTATTTCAAAAAAATTAGAATAGTGTGTCGAAAATCAGCATTTACTTCAGTTATTTCAGAGAATGAATGTTTTAGACTGAGTGTCACACTCTGTACGTGGTGGTTTTTGAAGCACTGACTCCAGCCTCAGTCCACTCCCTCTGCATCTCCGCCAAATTTTGGAATCGTCTTTGCTTGACAATCCGCTGAAGCCTACGGTCATCTCTTTTGCTTGTGCACCTTCTCCTGCCACATTTTTCCCTTCCACTAAACTTTCTATTGATATGCTTGGACACTGCACTCTGTGAACAGCCAGCCTCCTTAGCGATGACCTTTTGTGGCTTACCCATCTTCTGGAGGGTGTCAATGATGGTCTTCTGGCCAATTGTCAAGTCTGCAGTCTTCCCCATACTGAACCAAACTGAGATAAACTTTGCAGGTGTTTTGAGTAAATTAGATGATAGTGTGACACTCAGTCTAAAACATTCATTCTCTGAAATAACTGAAGTAAATGCTGATTTTCGACATACTATTCTAATTTCTTGAAATACTGTTTTGGGGGTTTTCTGGAGCTGTAAGCCAAAATTATGAAAAATGAAACAAATAAAGGGAGAGTCATCTTGCATTTCAGGCATAAATGGTCTGTCCCTTTTGTGTATATGGGACAATGTTTTGTCCCGCATATGCTGTAGCGGTTTGGTGAAGAACTTACCAAGAACTTCCCATGCAGCACAAATGCAATTCCTTTGCTAAATAGCAAGTATTAACGGTATAAATGGTATTAAAATGAAACGCAACACCTCTGGCCAGCTTTTTTACGAGCAATCATGTTCAAACCCCCCCCCCCCCTAACAATCAGCAGGTCACCTTCAGCATGCGTCACCATGATTTACAATCACAGCTGCCTTTTGTATGGGCTGGAGTACAGCGATGAAGGCAGCAATCATGGCTGCTTACCCTGTCAACAAGCAAGCTGTTGATGTTGCTGGTTGTCCTGTAGAGGTGCGGGACTTCTGCGTTGCTGACGGGAATCTGTTCTGGAGCGTGGTAACCCCTTGCTGATTGGAATCTGTTCTGGAGGGTGATAACCCCTGATGACTCGAACAGGGAGAGAGTAATTATGATGGACTTTGTTACACTGAGATAGATTCTCATTTGACAGCTAGGCCAAAGACCTAGCTCATTAAAAGCAGTGCTGTTGCTTAATAAATTATGAATCTTGTGACTGCTGAATGTTCGGCATCAAGCACTATATTCATAGAGTGAAAGACATGGAGTGCTTTATAATAAAAGACTCATGGGCTTGGGTCGATTTTTCAAGAACTTGCAATGCTTCCTCAAAATTACATTCAGTGAAAGCAATTCACAAGAAAAAGAAGATGTATAATTTTATGTTGTTGGAAATCTGCCCAGTCTGCAACATAAGCTTGTCTTGGACAGATAGCTCCCCTGGAAAACAGTCTTTCAGGAATACTGTTATGGCACATGATTCTCATTGTTCTATAGAATCCCTGCAGAGTGATCCAGAATGCACTCCTCAAAGCTTCAGCGCAGAAGCATGTGACTTGGGAAGAGAATTTGAATAGAACTGAAATAATGTCAAAGAAAAAAAAAAAGATCATTGAAATTAATGATCTGTGAAATGACAGGTTGACAACCTGAACGGCATCCAGTGAATAGACGATTTTCAAATGTCAGCCGGAGAGCTTCAGCAGACGTTGAAAGAGCTCCTTTGCCCTGCATGGTGCATAGGGCGTGTTGAGTTTGTGCGTTCACTGTCGATCTCTCCCATAAGAACTCAATGACCTCGAGTCAGTGCATGTGTCTGTGAACTAACGAGTGTTGACTGACTATGGTTAACTGCAGCTGAATATGGTGGTGTAGACCACACAACATGAACATCAACCACAAGTGATTATCTAATTATGCAATGCAGTAGCTTAAAAAGCACATCCTGGCATTCCTCCTCATCCCCCCTTTTTCCAATGCCCTTTTCCTCTCCTCTCTCCTCAGTTTTTGAGCTGAATCACAAGCTGACCAGCGTCATCCCCGAAAGTGCCCTCCTCATCCTCATGGGCTTCGTCCTCGGGGGGATAATCTGGGGTGCGGACAAGGTCCAAACCTTCACCCTGACGCCCCAGGTGTTCTTCTTCTACCTGCTGCCCCAGATCATCCTAGACGCCGGCTACTTCATGCCCAACAAGCTGTTCTTCAGCAACATGGGCGCCATCCTCACGTTCGCCATCATTGGCACCTGCTGGAACGCTGCCACCGTCGGCCTGTCGCTTTGGGGCGTGTTCCTGGGCGGAGCCATGGGTGGGGCTATAGTTTTTTTCTTTTCTTTCTTTCCTCACAATGCACGTTGTTTGCTACTAAGATACCAGACTGAAGCTTTAACAAAGTTTTGTTTTTGTGATAAATCTGTGGGTATATGATATTTTGTTCACGACCCTCTAGTTGGAGTCCTCCAAGTCAACAGGGCTCACCTCAAGCACAGTCTGGGCCCTATTGTAATGGGTATGAGTCTTGGATGTCTGCTGTTGCAGGACAAAATATTTGGTTATTGCTACATTAGTTCCTCCTAAATTGGTCAGGGTTAGGGATGCCGAAAAATCTGTCAGAGGACTACACAGAGAATATTTAATGTTCTTTGCAATGAAATTCACAGTTCAAAGTTCATGGCCCTTGTGTTTTCCGTCAGAGGTCAGAGTTCACGACCCTTCTGCTCTCCTGCAGGAGATCTGCAGATTGGTCTGCTCGAGTTCCTGCTCTTTGGGAGTCTGATCGCAGCAGTGGATCCTGTGGCAGTGCTTGCAATTTTTGAAGAAGTTCACGTCAACGAAGTCCTCTTCATCCTGGTTTTCGGGGAATCCCTCCTCAACGATGGTGTGACAGTGGTCGGTCACATGTCCTTACAAACCATAAATATCCACTTTCCATTTCAAATGAGTTCAGATATATCAGCACTTTCACTCTAAACTTAATTCTAAACTTCTTTCAGCCCTTCAATTTATTTGTATTTTCTGCTCAGAAGTATGTCATGATTCATAGACACAAAGAATACCTAGCAGTGGATTTTTAACATACATGTAACACACATTTTTAAATAGGTTGTTTCACTTTTTCTAAGAGTACAAGGATGCAAGATAGAGCTATCTGAAATAATTTGATACAACCGAGATGTGCACCCTTGGTTATATGTACTTTTTCCAATTCCTTTCAGGTACTGTACAATGTCTTTGATGCTTTTGTAACTTTAGGAGGGGAGCAAATTGATGCTGTGGAAATAATCAAAGGCATAGGTAAGGGGACAGCATTGAGTTACGTGGCATTTGTGCGCTCCGTTTGATTCACTGGGCCAAAGTAACTCATAATGCAAATATGACAACATTGTTTGCTCTAGATGAAGGATTGTGGTTCACGTAACCTGTGTAAATTCACCATAGCTTGTTTCATAAGCGCTACAATAGACGCCATTTAAGATGACAATGGCCCGACTGTATCCACCAATGAGAAGGACTAAGAAACTAACAGCCTTAATGAGCATGTCAGTTCAAAGGCTACTCTAATAAATGCATCCTTTATCTATCCTTTAATTGTCGCGCAAAAAAGCGTGACATCACAAACAAAATGGCTACATTGTCTCATTCTCTTCCTGTTTATTCATCCTCTTTCAGTGTCTTTCTTTGTGGTGGCTTTTGGCGGGGCCCTCATTGGAGTGGTGTTTGCCCTCCTGCTCTCCCTCCTGACCAGGTGTACTAAGAACATTCAGATCATCGAACCCGGGTTCATCTTCGTGGTCTCCTATCTCTCCTACCTCACAGCGGAGATGCTGTCTTTGTCTGCAATCCTGGCGTGAGTGTCGCCCAAAGTTCAAGTCAACATAGTTGTTATTTTAATAGTTGCTCTAAGCAAACATTTCTTCTTAAATGCCAGAACCCATCACCCTAGTTTCAGTGCTAATGACATACACTAAATTTGTTTATCCGTCATATTGGATTACAGCTTAATTGTTAACATAACTGTTTTAAGTACAACGAAGTGCAACTGTTATAGTTTATAGTTACATTTCCAGATGACACAAAACTCGTCAGAAAACAGATTGGATGTTAGTAAAATTATTCAATAAAACAATATTTGGCCTCAAATTTAATTTTAAATCACAAAATGTAAAGTCCTTCATGCCAGCAATTTAAGGTAGGATTATAAAATGGTAAAGTAGAGTGCTGAGGTAATTTCTGAAATAGTTAAAGTCAATCTGGTTCCAGACACTTGTTTTCATTTCACAAAATTAGACAGACTTGAAAGATTAAAAATCTGATTGTGCATGTTTTAGGATCACCTTCTGTGGCATTTGCTGTCAGAAATACGTCAATGCCAACATGGACGAGCGATCCGTGACCACGGTCAGATACACCATGAAGATGATGGCCAATGGATCGGAGACCATCATCTTTGTCTTCCTGGGAATCTCTGCCATCGATCCCAGCATATGGGTCTGGAATACTGCCTTCATTCTCCTCACCGTCCTGTTCGTCTTGGTGTACAGGTTCATAGGTAGGGCTGTCTCTCCCCGTGCTCTGCGCTTCAGTCACGCCGCTTAACCCTCAATGCAGTTTTGTGTGCCGACATTTGAAGAGAACATAGAAAATGCCTATTGTGCGGTAGAGTCAGTGTTTTCAGTCTCCAGTTGTATGTTTTGTGGGCAGACCTTTTTGCCGTCGCTCGCTGTAGTGAATAGGTGCAGAGTTGACACAACGAATGCCACAGTACCTGAATAACAGGGGTGTCGTGTAGCATTGGGAGAGGTTCCATCGAATGGAGTCTGAACCCCACCACAGTAGAGGGAACAGAATGTGTGACGGTGATACTGCATCTGTCAACACTGCATTGTGTCATGTCCATTTATTGCCCGCAGTGGTCTGGCCGGTTTCCACCTCCTATTATTATTATTTTTCTTGCGTAACCCGTTACCCGTTTTGGCGAGCCAGGTTGTACGTACGATCTAACCGCTTTTCGCCTTTGCGTGTATCGCAGGGGTCTTCGCCCTCACCTGGATACTGAACAGGTACAGACTCGTTCCCTTGGAAGTGATCGATCAGGTGGTCATGAGCTACGGCGGCCTGCGGGGGGCAGTGGCGTACGGACTGGTGGCGCTGCTGGACGGGAATAAGATCAAGGAGAAGAACCTCATGACGAGCACAACTCTGATAGTGGTGTACTTCACTGTCGTGTTACAGGTGAGGGATATGCCGTATCAATACGCTTCCCACAAATGCAACATTTTTGGCCATATTTCACGCTGATTGATATTTAGAAAAATACTTTGTGACTGAAGCTATTGTTCTGCAAATGTTATGACCGAGACTACTAAATGAACGTGTAGAGCCTAAAACTACAGCATGGTTGAGGGTTACAAGCGATTGTAAACACACCTTCCCTCTGCTGTAGGGCATGACCATGAAACCTTTGGTCAGGTGGCTGAAAGTGAAGCGGGCAGCCGAAAAAGATCCTCAGCTGATCGAGAAGCTTCAGAACAGGGTAACGCTGACGTCCAATCCCGTCTGTCTGTCCAACGGCGCTCATTCTTATTCTTAATCCAAATTAATATTTAAATGTGTATATACTGTACGTATAATTTCCTTTTTGTTTTTTGCTGTTGCTTGTTTCTTTGTTCAGGCTTTTGACCACATCCTCATAGCAATCGAGGACATATCAGGGCAAATAGGACACAACTACATGAGAGACAAGTGAGTGAACGCTGCACTTTTATTGCGCGGAATTTCAGGAACTTTCCATGCGATTCTGGAATTCCATGCGACGTTCTGTTTTTATATTGTATCGGAGAGGCCGATTTGTCCATGCACCCATGGTTTTGTGGCGTTGTAACTTTTGAGAATGTTATAGTGGTGAAAATACCACCCCCTCCTCTTTCAAGGGACGGATACTGAGGTGGCAAAGGCTTAAATGTTTCAACTTGATTGACCTTAAGCACACATTTCTGGAATTCCTTGCAAGAATCCTTTTTTTCGGAAGCGACAACAGGAAAAATACTGCGCTGCTCATAAAAACGCATTTCGTATTTTTGTGAAAAGTTCATGCTAACATAATTTCCTGTATATATTGGTTGGTTTTGTAGCTATCTGTGCTGTGCCTGTTTTTGGTCATATCACCCCTTTGCAAATATATTAAATATATATATATATTTTTAAAGCTGTAGTGTTTATTGTGTAATGTGACTCTACCCCCCAATAGGTGGAACCACTTTGAGGAGAGGTGGCTGTCTGCATTCTTGATGAAACCAAAGGCTCGCAAGACACGGGATTATCTATTCAGCATATTTCACCAGTTGAACCTTAAAGACGCTGTGAGCTACGTCAATGAGGTGAGAGGGACAGCAACACCACGGTACATGACTCATACGGCAGGTTTACAACCTGCCTCGTAATAACACATGGGAATGGGTGTGAGTCTGTCACAGAAGTGTTACCTTACTCTACAGTATATGTGTAATGCTAAAAGCCAAAACAGCCACCAGGTGCTGTTATAAAGAGAATAGACTTTGCAAAGACTCACAGCAATCCCACTGAACTGTCCATAAGACAAGTGTGTTCAGAATGGGCAAAATATAACCCATTCGCTTATCACAAGTGTATTTCGAATGAATGTTATTATATTTCACGTAGTAAACCAAAACTGGTATGAGTATGAACAGGATTAATAACGACTACATTTCTTATCTCATAATTAAGGGTGAACGCAGAGGATCTCTGGCCTTTGTGCGCTCCGAAACTGACGCTAACGTGAACTTCAAGAAGATATTTGGCAATAATATTTCAGACGGAATATGTCAAGTGTCAGACTCGGATTCAGATCACGAGCCAGTGTCTTCTATTCAGTAAGATCTATTCTGTTTCTCTTATTATTTGAAGTTTTCAATACCAACTTGAGAGTGAAGATTCATCAACGATGTAATAGATGAAGCTACAATGGATTGCAATTTACTGATTGATTTGAACCACTCAAAAGACTTTCACTCTCCACTAAATTGTTGCAATTAACCCTGTACGGTGTAAGATCACAAATATGTGATTACAATGTTCTAAACTGAACGTTCCAATGCTGATGTAACAATCACTACTGGTATTTGAAAGCATTGGAGTTCTAGAACAGTCACTCCAAAACATTCCAAAGAAATTACTCTTCAAAGGGTGATGATGCGCACTCCGATCGCTAAGTAAATGTGTGATGGACATATACTGTTGAAATCCACCCAATGGTGGTTTTAGAGAACAGTCCATAGTGTTAAGTGTAACTGTCGAATTACAAATGAGTCCTCTTGTCAATGTGCATTTGAAGACGGGACAGCGTGCCGTCCGTGTGTCTGGACATGCACGAGATGGACATGAGGAGGCAGAGCATGAGGGAGCCGGAGGACGTCAACACACACCGCCTGCTCCAGCAGCACCTGTACAAGGCCAGGAAACAGGTACGCGCAACAGAGGAACCGCCTTCATTGTGAGAAAGAGCACTGTCTTAATAAAACCTCCAGCCCATTCCTGCCCATATAATTTCAGCTTTTTTTTCCACTGGCTTTCCACTGAAAGTCTCAGTTGTAATGAGCCAGAAGCCGTCCGATTTTGGCGACTCACCAGATATGACCACGGTCTCATATAAACACTCTCGGGTGTTAAATGTACACCACCATTTTTTGCTGTGTGCTTATAATAGACTACTTTGCCTTTTTGCAAATGAGCAAAATGATTGACAGGCTGATTCTCCCCTCCTGCCGACCTGCCCACCTTCAGCATAGACACAGGTACAGCAGGAGCCACATCAGTGTCAACAAGGATGAGAACGAGGTCCAGGAGATCTTCCAGAGGACTATGAGGAGCCGCCTCGAGTCCTTTAAATCCGCCAAAATGGGCGTCACCCACAATAAGATCAAGCACCCCAAGAGGGATCAAACGCTAAAGGTCAGGCATCCATTACCGAAATATCCAGAGCATGGACACAGTGCATCCATTACTATACACTGTAATGCATCCATTTCCCTATACTGCATTTCACCTAAAAAATATCCCCTGCTCTGCACTGCACTGCTTCAGCCATTGCGGTGTGTTTACTGAAAACATCCATTACCGTTGTTATCCATGCACTGTCCTGCATCCATCACCCTACACTTCATTGCACCTGGATTCATTCATTATCAAACCCTGCTTTTATTTTTACCAATGCGTGTTTATACTGAAAACATGACTAATGTTTCTGACTTGTTCTCTGTTTGTTCTAGATTCCAAATGGAAAATCAGTCAGTAAAAGTAAAGGGCATCCTTTCATAGATGAAGGTAAATTTTGCTTGACATGTTAATTTTTTTACTTATAAGTAACACACATTCCGTTTATATATTTTAACCACTGGAAGATTACACGTTGTTTAACAGACTCTGGCTTTAGGGTAGTAGTTTCCATGGTCAGCATTAAGGACGACAAGCTTTAAACTCCCATGTTTTGTGACTCATAACCATCTCCTCTGATACTAAGACCGTCTCATGAGAGACTAGTGTGAGTAACAGTGGGCTAACGCTGTACGTATTGACCCGTTTTCCTCCAGATTTTGAGTTCTCTGATACAGACGGTGCCTACATGGGCAACACTGCAGACCACAGGGCATCAGAACGAGGAATACCCATGACTGTATCATATATGGCTGGAGGTAAAAAAAAAAATCATTAAATAATGTCTCTCCAGGAAAACGTTGCATAGATAGCATATTTTTATACAGTTTAGAGGGTTTTATACTATTTCATATGTTCTTATATTGTTTTATAGTTATTTTAGACACAAAACCGAAGCTACCATAGCTGGCGATCTAAGTTTCCACAGATATAATTTACAAAGAGGGTTTGTGCTGAGTGATGGAATTTAATAGTAGCGATCAAATCTGGAAAATAAAAAGTTAAACATTTTAAATAACAAAAACAGAAAACAGTATAATTAACCTGTTTAAGTTAGGATTGGGTAAAAAAATACCTTTGAGATGTCAGGACAATGAAAAAAAAAAAAGTACAAACAAGATGCATCCTAGCCAACTCCTACAAGTTCTAATATTGTTCATAGATTCAAAGAAATTAGAAAAATAAGTTTTCTCAGTTGGGCATGATTGTCCTCCTCTTCCCTTTATAGGGGGAATAGAGAACCCAGCCTTCATGCCGGACGCTGACCCCATGGGCCCCATTGAGACCCCCTTGTGGGACGCCCCCCCCTGGGAGGCCCCCCCCTGGATGGCCACGGCTCAGGCGGAGAACGTGGTGGCCCCCTCCCAGAGGGCTCAGCTGCGACTGCCCTGGTCGCCTAGCAACCTCCGTCGCCTGGCACCCCTCCGCATCAGCACCCGCTCCACGGACTCCTTCCTCCTGGCGGACGCGCCTACCACAGAAGAGCACTCGCCCCCTTCCCAACCTGACGGGACACACATGTAGCCCCCGTCCATACACTGCACTAGGACCCGTATAGTACTCCACCGTAAAACTCTTACAACATAATCCACCAGTCCTGAGCCGAGAGCAAAGCAAACTGGTGTCCACACAGTCCACAACTCTCTAATGCAGTTTCTTTGTGACACAGTGCATGGCCTGGACCTTCCCTACAAACACAGCGTTGCTCATACGTCCCTGCAAGGTCACTTTTGCAATGTAAAAGTGCAATTCCAGCGTTGCAGCAACGTTGATATGATGCGTCATATTAACAATGTTGCACAGACGTTGTAAAATGACCTTAAAATACACGTCGCATTTTTAACGTTTCAGCAACGTTGCCGCAACGTACTTACTAGTAATGTTGTAATCCTGATGTTGCAGTAACGTCGTACCATAACTTCGTACTTCATAAATGAAACGTCGAAATCACGACATTGCAGGGTCATAGTGTGTTTGTAGGGTTATCGCTAAACCCCCGGAGAGTAAATGGGTATTATGATGTACAGTAAATAAATATGTATTATGTATCCAAATAAGAGAAGATATGCATATAGAGGGACAGACAGATTTATTTTTCAAATTGCTCACTTGTGTAATTGTTGGGGAGTTGTTTTATTGTAAATTAGACAGATCTGTAATGGTGATTTTGAATTTCTTGCCTCTCGATCTGCACATAAGGCTCTGCACTGTCAAGAGAATCTTTACCAGAAATTATATTTTATTCAAATCCAGTTGTTACAAATATAATTTTTTTATGAAATAAATGTGAAATGCTTTTTAAAGCTCTAAACCAAGAGTAAGAATGTATGAATGTACATTTATTTTGTGTTTCTTGTGTAATAAATTAATGTTATTTATTCAACGATGGCCTGCTTCTCATAGATAAAAGCTCTATAATAAACCTATAAATATAATAAAAAGGTAAAAGTGCTCCAACAGCAATCACAAAGTCCACCATGAATCAAGACCTGACTAAAGGTCCAACAAATCACAGGTAGAACCAGTAGTTGGTCATATATTATATATATATATATATATATATCAGCTAACAGAGGTGAATGCACGCTTCCCAAAAAAAACATCAAATTCACAGGGCCCTCTACAGCCAAAACTCATTTGTGAGTACTTCCTGTTGTCTGTGGACCACATGCTTCTAAGTTGTATATATAACTTTTGCACTCCCTAGTGTCGAAACCCAATCATTGCAAAAAAATTCATTATTACAGAAAGGCGGTACTTTTCTGTCTTGCTTAAAGGGAGTTCACTCTCCGGGCTTCCTATTTCAGTTTTAGTTGATGTTTTCAATTGGCTCAGTCAGTTTTTGTATGTGATGAAGAATATTTTAGGTATTTAGAGTAGTATCTGGTGACCTGTCTGCTTTACAATGGCATGTATAGGACATTTTGAGGACCATGGTCTAAAGCATGGATATCCAAATCTGGCCCTGGCTTTCTTTCTCCCTAGTAATTAACTAAACAAATAGTCCTACTAATTGGCCAGATTGGTCTTCACATCTGACTCCCAAGTTAAAGGGATAGTTCGGACATAATGTCTCAATTCCGACTTACCCATGATGTAGTTGATTGATGGAAACCATTTTCAGATAATTCCATGCTGTCCCTTCTTTTGGACATACACACATTGCGAATGCTAGCGCAACTCTGAGGTAACTGCTAGCATCCACTACCAAACGCACTTAAACACTCCACAGTGCACCCAGAGCAAATAAAATACTGGTATAATCACTGAATCACTGAAAATAACCCCGATAGACTGTCGTCGTATTTTATTTGCTTTGGGTGCACTGTGGAGTGTTTAAGTGCGTTTGGTAGTGGATGCTACTTGATACCTCAGAGTATCGAGTAATTAAATAGTAATTAAATCGTTTCCTTCCCTCTGTCTTTCTTGGTTGTAATAGAGCCTCGGCTAGCTGCTTGGTAGGAGAAGAGGTAGGTCTGTCTCCTGCGATAGACCAGCCCCCCCCCCCTCCCCTTTCAACTATCCTCACCATGCTGCAGTGGAAGTAGCAGGCCTCCTGACCACGGTCTGGGTCAGGGCAGAATTAATGAGGACCCTGCTCTGGAGCGTTTTCCGACCGATCGAGGCAATTTCCCTGAGAATATTGACAATGCCAATGTAAAAGGTACATTCTTCAAACTGGCCCATGCAAACCTAAAGGTCAATTTCCCATCGATAATGACAACCGCTGTTTTTTGGAAAGCTATTATACATCCACCACTAACGTTGGGATGAAATTGCCACGTAGTTGGCTGTGCTATTCCCCCAAATTAGACTGCGTTTACTGCAATTGAGAAGCATGAGTCTACTCAAATACATCTCGGTGCATGCGTTGTCTATGAACAATGGAAACTCAATGGTACGATAGACGCTGAAATTGAGAAGAATGTGCGAAGCGCGGCACACTTTTGGAGACAGGTGCTGAAGCGTATAATAAATGTAACACTCACCCTAGCTTCATGCAACTAGGCATTCAGGGGGCATAGAGAGGTCCTTGGTCAGGGCAGTGCAGGCAACTTTTTGTCAATAATCAAACTGTTGGCACGCTACGACCCCGTCCTGAAAGAACTCATAAACCGACCAGAAGGATCTGTAAAATACCTCAGTCACTCCATTCAGGATGAGATTATTTACATATTATCTCAACGCGTGAAATCCGACATCATTGATGAGATTAACGGAGCCCCATTTTATTCTGTTATCATGGAGACGACCCAGGACGTGTCCAAGCTAGATCAATTGAGCCAGGTGTACAGATATGTCACCGTTGTTAGGAATGACATGGATATAGCTACAGATATACATATAAATTAAACGTTTTTGGGATTTGAAGTGACTGTAGATTCATCAGCTTCAGAGCTTGAAAGCAAAATCCTGGGCTCTATAAAAAAAAAAACAGATTAAATCTTTCCAAGTGCCGTGGACAGGGGTACGACGGGGCTGCGAATATGAGCGGTGTGTATTCGGGCGTACAAGCAAGAATAACAGAGAAGGAGCCCCTCGCTCTTTACGTGCATTGCGCCGCTCACAATCTCAATCTAGCACTCAGTGACTCCGTTAAAAACGTCCCAGAAGTGAGGACATTCTATGACACTATAGAGATGCTGTACAACTTTTTCGGGCACAGCATCAAACGATGGGCTTTGCTCAGTTATTTTATGACCCCAGAGAGCATGAACATTACATCAAAGCGCCTCTGACTCTGTCCCACTCGCTGGTCCTCCCGACATGATACTCTTGTTGCGTTAAGGTATAGGTAATTCAACAAAGAACTATGAACGGACATTGTTTTTTTTTTAACCGAACTAGTAGTAAACTGCGTTATACAATTAGCATTTAGCATGCTAGCAAGCGTCGCTTTCATCAGTGCAGTTTTAAAATAAATCGTCATTTACAGGAACCAAAACATAAATGAGCTTACCTATTTGAAGAATTGTGATTTCAGACACGATGTAGTTGGCAATTACACACAGCAGTAGCCTACTAATTATCATACATATACAATGTTCTGAAATGCAGCAACATCTCTCTTCCTGCTTGTGGAAACTAGCAGGCTACATTGATTAGCCTGCAGCACGCGCGACGTGCTGGCGTAAAACAGGAAGACTGCCGTAGACTCGTAGAGCACTGATCAACTACTGAACAAAAAAAAAGGACGGACTTGTGTGACTTAATTTAAGTAGAAATACGTGCATAAAGGTGGCCTACTACGAAATGCATCGCCATTCTGTGGATAGGTTACATTCACACTGAAAAACAATTATTTCCCACTGTAACATATGAAATCAAATGTGTTGGTAATAAATATGTCCTTTGGAAACAGTTGGTGAATAAATTCATGCATGCATATTCACGTAACGTTACTGAAACAATGATAGCTGCCAAGACACAGCATACAACATTTGAAGTACTTTGGTCATTTAGTTATAGAGTTATGGGCAATTTCACATTTTTGCATGCAATAGTGCCACCTATTGACGAAGCAAAAACATTTTTACAGCCAGCCTTGGATTGACATGCCAAACATAAATACAAGATGGCGCCGACTCATGTAGTACATATCTATGTTCCAAGTCAGGGTTTTTGTCAGTGTAGCAAGTTTGAAATCTCTGCAAAGGAACAGTGATTTTTAGTGAATTTTAAAATATATTTTTATATTTGGATCTCTATAGCGCCACCACGTGGCTCGATCAGGTTAAAACTGCACGACTTTAATTTTTTTCTTAATAAAATGTCTGCGTTTGTGTTTCTTCTGAGCCCTTTCATAGCGTTGGCAATAAAATACTTCTTACAAACTGACAGTGGAAGCACGCACAGAACAAACTGTCAAGATGGCGGACAGTTACAGCCAGCACCAGCTATGCTGAAAGCCGACATTTGGAAACATTTAGGCTTTTTTGGGCACCTTGCAACACTAAATCCAACCCAGCCAATGTTTTACACTAATTCTGCCCTGTACTGTACCCTGTAAACTTTGGCTACTGCTTCTTCAATTATATAGTTAAGGCCTATACAATAGACTTTTACAATAGACTACTGTTGTACTCAAATAGACTGTATGCGATCAGATTTTTTCAAAAGCAAAATTCACTTTCCTATGTGTATCGTATCGGGATATGTATCGTATCGCGACTCCCATATCGACGTACGTATCGTGAGTTACCTGCCAATAGGCTACCCAGCCCTAACAGTCACACATCTACGTGACAGTTACATAGCATTTCCGTCCATTCTAAGCTTTCATAAAACTGCCACGTTCACCTCTGAGGTGTTCCCCACTTTTCTGGCTTGCGTGGCGGGGGCGGAGCTCTCCTCAGGCCCCTCCTCTGATTGGCCAGTCGGGCCCTCCCCCTCTGCCAGGGCTCTTCTGTATACCTCGGACAGCCCCTGCTGGAAGCGCTTGCGTAGATCCAGGCCCATGAAGAAGTACAGCAGTGGGTTGACGCTGCTGTTGAAGTAGGCCAACCCTTTGGCCAGCGGAAGGCCTATCTTCACCGCCCGGCTCTTGCTGTCCACCATCTTGACTAGCAGGAGGCAGTGGTAGGGCGCCCAGCACAGGAAGAAGGCGCTGACGAGGCAGGCCAGGATCTTGAGGGGCTTGGCCTTGCGGGACAGGTTGGTGCGGCGTATGCCCAGGGCGGCTAGCGGGTAGCAGCACAAGATCACCAGGAAGGGGACGAAGAACCCGCAGAGGAAACGCAGGATGTACAAGGCCGTCAGGGCCGAGATTTCTCCGTCTCTCTCTTTTCCTTCCACCGAGCACTTGGACAGGTTGTTCTTGCCGGGGTACGTGTTGTGGTAGTAGAAGTAGGGGGGCGCTGAGGGCCACGGAGAGAGCCCAGACCCCCACGCTGACCAGGCGAGCGACCGCCAACGTGCGGCGCTGCTTGGCCAGGACGGGCCGCCACACGCACAGGGCCCGGTCCACGCTGATGGTGCTGATGAAGAAGACGCTGCAGAACATGTTGGCGTACTTGAAGAAGCCGTTGAAATTGCAGAGGAAGACTCCGAAGGGCCAGTGGTCGAAGAAGAGCTTCTTGACCAGAGAGATGACGCGGGTCAGGCCGAAGATGAGGTTGGCGGCCGCCAGGTTGACCAGCCACACGCTGGTGATCGTTTTGGGCAGGCGGAAGCCCCCCATCCAGATGACCACAGCATTGCCCGTGGTGCCCAGGATGATGGTCAGCGTGTACAGCACAATCAGAACGTTGTCCATTATGTTGTCCACAGTGTCAGCACCTTTTACCCCCTGGGGTTCAGGGAGGGGCGAGGGAAGGGGGCTGCTGGTGGACATCTGTGTGTGTGTGTGTGTGTGTGTGTGTGTGAGAGAGAGAGAGAGAGAGAGAGAGAGAGAGAGAGAGAGAGAGAACAGAGTGAGAGGGAGATTTGTTACTTCATCAATATCAGCTGTTTTATTATTTTTTTTAATTAATTTCTTCATAAAGCAGCGGCTATGTAACCCAGTCCCACTTGCAATTTAAGTAACTTTTTAAAGGGTTTGGTGTGAAAGCAGCTCATATAGGCACGATTAATTCAATTCAATTCAATTTTATTTATATAGCGCTTTTCACAGACTGTCACAAAGACGCTTTACAGAACAGAAAGGGGAGGAAAGGGGAAATAGGAAATGCCAGCTCTAAGCCCCCAGACAGAGATCTGGGACTATTAGTTCCAGATCTTTTCAAGACAGCTCAAGCTTTCTTTGTGGGCGTTCTCTTGTGGCCTGTTTGGTGGCTTTGGGTGGACCTCTGCTGTGCCAAAGTCTACTAGCATTATTGCAACACTACCCATGTAATATACATGTTGAAATGCTCCAAATGTATATGCTCCAAAATCTACATCGGTCAGACTAAGAGAGCCCTCAAACTTAGAATTGCTGAACATAAGACCGCGATCAGCTCCAAGAATATGGACTATGCGATTGCGCGACACTACGCTGAAGCCAATCATGGTTCTGTCTCTTCCCTAAAATTGAGAGAGTCACTTTGTCATCCAGAGGCGGAGATATTATTAAGCAATTGCTCTGCAGAGAGGCGTACTGGATACATACACTTAATAGTGTGGAACCCAATGGGTTAAATGAGTCTCTGAATCTTGCATGTTTTTTGTAATTTGTGGATAGGCTATTTGATTTTCATTATATATTGTTTATGCCATGCTCATAATAGGATATTATTCAGTTTAATGACCTATGATATTTGTCGGTCTTCTCTCTACCCTGTTAAAGAATATAACATTATGTATTTGGAATCAATGACGAGATCTATTAGTCCCACACATGCGCACCTTACTATGTGTAATTGATGGGAGGGTATTTATATACCTCCCGGTGCGTTGTCTGTATTTCCTTTTGACTCTGAAGAAGACGTCGTTGACGTCGAAACGTCAGTCTCATTAAATCATTTTTTGCTCTGAGCTCTGTGTGCTCCAGTCCTCCTTATCTCGGGTTAGTCCCAGCGAAGTGGTCCGGGTAAGGTATTCTTTCAGTTCGCTGGTCCTTTTTTTGAGCACCTACAGTCCTTTTTTATATAGCCGGCCTGTAGCGTGTTTGGGATTTCCCCCTTTCTACTAGCGTTAGTTTCAGATACAATTTCAGGCCTTTCCGTTAAGAGGCAAGACCAAATCTAACTTTAACGTTTATATTTGGCAACAGTTTATAACTAAGGTCATATCATATCATATCATCATATCAAATACCGTGGTGTACTACAAGCACAGTTATCGTGGTGGGGGAAAATGTATACAAGAATTCTGACACCGTGGTATTGTGGTATACCATTAAACTTGTATACTGTAACATCCTTAATTTATGCTCAAAACATCTGACAACTTTTGTTTTTTCGATTCATTCCTATAAAATTATATTCTATCCCTACAAAATTATAATTTTTTTCATTCTCAAATCAATTTGACATGTTTGCAAGTAATGTTGTACTTATCCACAAACCATGTCGCATGCTTGTAAATCCTTTTCTCTCTCTCTCCATGTTATCATAGGGGCTATGCAAGTCAATGTGGGATGCAGATTGAAACTGAACAAGCCTTAGTCTCCTCAAAACACAAATAAAACAGGTTTTATCTAGATACATGCTGACCTGTGAGCAAAATACTGAAGGATCCCTTTCTCTGCCTAATTTGTTGTCCTGCTTTTTACTTGTTATTCCATCATTGTTTCCCTATGAAAAAATGTACCATGAATTTTATAAAAAGCCATTCTGCATTGTAAAATCATGTCTCCCTGTGTAACATATCCAATAGGATTCTTTAAGAAATTGTCATCCATAGCAGGGCCTACACATAGCTATTGTAGTTGTCCACATTCCACATAGTGAATGAACCAAATGTCAAATTATTTTGTAGTGTTCACCTCACCAAGTTACAAAAAAACACAAAAGAAAAATGCTAAATGATACATAGCTGACAGGACTCAAACTGAATTTTGACACAGCGAAAACCACAGCTCACGCAAAGGTCTTTATGATGCTCTTCACATGCTCCATACCTACTGTGTTTCCATAGTTGCCGCACACCTCCCCTCTTAAATACTTAAAATATAACTTCACATGATATTTGAAATATTAAATATTGTTAGGATTTTAAACTATCTTTACTGCATATAACCACACATATTGGTGAGATAAACAATAAGTTACATTGTCAATTTACACTTTCTCTGTGTGGTGTGTTCCTGTCCAATGATGTAGGATTATTCAATGATACATTCATGCATTAATGAATGAATGAATTTATGAATGAATAAATGAATGAATGAATTAATGCTTCTCTTGGAAACAGGAAGCTGCACAGCACTGAAAATTTACTGAGAATTGACCCCTTTGAACAGTAGATTTTAGATTGCCATCTCATATCACATCTAATGCGTTCTCACAAAATAAATTTGACTATGAATGCAAAACATCATATTGCACGAACCTACCTGCGCACACATACGGTTGCTATGCTAAATATCCGTGTTTCGTTCCACCCACTTAATATACTGGAGAGATCCCACTGATTACTAGACAGACAGACCTGACCTTCTAACAGGTAAGTACCATTTCTGCATACATGGCTCTTGTGTTATACTATATGTGTGTTTGCCTGTGGGGGTTTGTAGCATTAATCCTAACACATTATCTGTAACACTGCAGCCTTGCATTTGGCATGCTCATCACTGAATCCAACAGCCTAATGATCGTAGTGTTATGCGCTCATAATCCCTCAGAACAATTCACCGTAGTAGATAAAGTAAAGGCAATAAAAAGTCAACAAACAAAGAAAACATATAGTAAAAGTACTTCAATTCATAAATAAATTAATTTAAACCAAAAACAGTCTTAAATTCCATGAGAGTAACCATAGAAATTAAAGCTTTAAAAAATTATTTCTGCATTGAAATACAATTAAAAACCAGTTAGGGTGTTACGTAGTAGTGAAAATGACAGGAAGAATAGCCCTCATGGTTTATGTTAATAGATTTTATTTTCCTTCAGCTATGTTTTGACTTATCATTTTAAAAATAATATTACTGCATTGCTTTTTAGTTACTGCAATTATAAAAGATAACTTGTATGTTCATTTTGTACACTTCATGTTGGGATATTCAAACCTCAGAGATTTCAAATCACTGTCAGTAATCTACCATCATTTACACACATCTTGCCGCTGACCGTTTCATGGTAGCCATGGCTCATAATATGACTGTTGCAGGTCATAAAACCTGGCTTCCGAAAATACAGATGCGTTCACGGCATAACTTTTAACACGTAATCGTCCAGCACCTACCCAATTTCATAATCTTGTTTGTTGCTCTTCACGGCTCAGATACCTCTCAAGTCTAGCGCAATTGCTTGTCCGTTGCTTATGGTCCACATGTTCTCGCGCAATTGCAACAAATGCAGCTCAGTATATTCATTCGCGCAAACAGCGTGTTTACTCCGGTGGGCGCCAGACAACTTTTCACTGAAAAGTTTTCAGCTGGGGTTACCATGACAATGTTGGACGCTAAATAGGGTATTGTGCCCAACGCTATTTTGGTAATCCAGGTGCTTCTTGATTTGGGACGTAAGAGGTAGGTCGAATGTGCAACCTAATCCCTAGTACGAGCTAGAAATGCAATCCCAGTCCCATTGGTTATGTTTTGTGTGGCTATTTTATTCATAAGTGTAGCCTACACAGAAAGTGGATTTCATTATTCTGTCGATTCCCACTTTCATGGTAGATTGTGCGTCTCTCTAGTTTAAAAATTAGGCCTATAGCAGGCTGTAGTTACATTTGGAGTATTCAGAATAAGTTATTTTTTACTTTACCGTTATATTAAGTTGTTTTGTTGTGTGTCGTATTTAGATTGAAAAGACCCTATTGCCTTGTAGCCTAATGTTCAGCCAGCAGTGAAGAACCTTTAGTTGCGGACGATGGATTGGCTGCGAAAGGCTGAGTTCTTGTCGCTTGCAATCCTTTGCCTTTGGAGTCTATCGGGTAAGGAGAACCACTTTATACCAATATGCTACTTAATTTGATATTTAATTGAAATTAATTTTATGTTGTATTCGCAATTTTTACACTTTATTGTGCATTATGAAAAAAATAGCAAAATTCAGTCTGCATTGGGGACACAGGAGTGGATGGATTTAATCAACATTTCACTTAACCTGACTAAGTATTAATAATAGTTTTTTAATAATAGCTTTATTCATTTAACACCATTCATTGTCTGTAACAGAAAGAATGATTGTTATTAAAAGACACAAAACAGGGATATGCCATACATAAATAATTGAATGCACCCCCTCTGTCACGATCCTGACTAGGGCTGGACCTAATTGCACGACTCAGAGACAAAGGGGAACAGAAAAGGGAGTTTATTGAGGGAAAGCTTGGGGCAGTCCCAAGCTGTACATAGGCAAAACACTAACACAAGGAATGAGGTAGTCTTTAGCCACAGCTACGTGCTCCAAGCCGGAGCTGGACAGGAAGACCACTCAAGTTCCAAACCGGAACTGGACTGGAACTGGAACGGCGGAAACAGCAAGCTGTTCCAAGCCGGAACCGGACTGGTACTGGAGCTTGGACTGGATCAGGACTGGGTAGTCCAACGGGATACTGGGGCTGGAACTGGACTGGACGGAAGGCACCGTAACACAAACAGGGAGAGGTACACAGCTACAGACTGGCAGGAACAATGAAGGGTGGTTAACAAGACAGGCAGTTTACAAACAGGAAAAAACCACAAAACGAACAAGACTGGAGCAACAACAGTAGGCGGTGAGCATTTAAGCCCCTAGACGGAACCTAACTGAAGTTAGCAACAAGGACAGAGATAACAGGAACAGATTTCAGGAGCCGGGTACAGAGAAGCAAACAGGGTAAGGAAGGCAACAAGAGTAATGATCCAACACTGGAGGGGAGACAGCAGGTGGGTTAAATAGGGACAGTGTGATTGGAAACAATCAGGAAAGCGTGAGGAATGTAACCGAGGGGGATTGACTAATTGCACAGGTGAGGAATGCAAGCAACGAGAGGGGAAGGCGATAGGCGGAAACTAAAGTGGGAAACAAAGAGAGCCAAACAGAGGGGAAACGCCCAGCCTGAAGCAGAGGGGAAAACACGGACAAGGGAATCCAACAAGACACGGAGGGACATGGCAAAACCGGGAAAACGGACTGGATGGGAACGGGATGTCACACCCTCCTTAAATTAAAGTATTTTTTCTTTACAAAGAAAAGAAAAAATAAAACTCATATGGGTGATTGCTGAACCCTTCAAAATGTCTGTGGAAAAAAAAACTATGTAGGTCAAATTAAGGATATTTGAGTCCAAGCATTCAGTATTAGGAGCCACGATTCCTCAGCAGTTATTAAACATTATTGTAATCTGCATTTACACTGCACGTACTTTGTGCTTCAGATGCCCAACGAGTCACAAAGCTGACCCCGAAAAAGGGTAGTTTGAATGGAGCAACACGACTGACCATCGAAGGAGAAGGTATGATTGGAGATGCAAAATTCATGAGCACTGGGTACAGAACCAAAGCATTCTGCCCATATAACAGTTTTTTTTATAATTTGTGAAAAGGCTTTGCCCAAGAAAACCAGTTTACCCTCAATGCCAACAAAAAGGACTTTGGGAACAGTGTATATCTGGTGTCGGACACACGATCGATCCCCTGTGATGTGGAGAGGGACTCCACCCACGGTAACCAGATAACATGCTACACCAGGTAAATCTCTACGGTATTTTATATGTGCACACATATCTCCCACACAACTTAATTTGTGCTTATGATACAAATAATTTATGAATGTGGTATGACTTTCCAGGCCTATGCCCTATGGGACTTATGTGGTACGGGTCACTGTGGATGGCGTCCCCATTCCTCAAAGCCGCATCTGCAACGGGGCCAACAGCCCGTACTGGTGCACCTTCTATGTGAGTGAACATCTTATGCTCCTTAACCCTTTTCTCCCAAATTTTAAATGCCCTATTGTATGATATATATCAGCACTCATTACTTAAACCTCTGCTACTGAGTTGAGAGAGCGCAAATAGGCACGTGCGAAGCACTTCGAAGCACGCAAAGTCTCGGCCGCTTCTTATCACAGAGAAGTTCACACGTCGGGACACCGGGCTGTGAGGCCCTAGAACAGTGGCTGGTCAGGATGACCCACCCAGCTGCCCTGCCAGCAATCTTAAGTGTGTTAAACATCGAGGTTTCACACAAATCCTTGCACTTACGTACAGTGTCTCTCATTGTCTTCATTTCTAAATGGGCACCTTCCTTTCCAAATATCTTGTATTGATTTGTTGCCTAATTGAGGAAAATTGCAATATTGTCCAAATGCAAAAATGTTATCTTCTGAGTTACCTTCGTACATTTATTTACAGCCCCAACCCTACCATTCTCCAACAATCACCAGTGTTACTCCCACTTCTGGTTTGCCAGGTATGGTCTTTAAACACACACACACGGATATACATACGTCCACACGCACACACACATGCACAGACACACACACACACACACACACAGATACACAACCCCAGTGTGCTTAAGCTATGCTTTAGAGACTTAAAAAATAATTTTCCTTGTGCTTTTCTGTTTTGTCTTTTTCTGACAAAGCTTATTCTTTCCATCAGCATGCCTGTGAAGTATGAAGTATGACCATTTCTTTAAATATGCAGGTGCCCTGGTGACAGTGCGGGGGCGAATCGTCACTGATGTTTACGGGAGCAACACTGACAGGAGCTCAAACGGTCTAGAGGTCAGAGTTCTGAGGTAATGAACCAATGTCAGTGGTGAATGAGTCTCTGTCCATTATGCCAGACAGATTTAAAATGGGGTAAGCCCGATTATTGGGGTCCCTGGACAACATTTTAAAAAATCAATATTGTATTACAAGTGGTCTTGACAACGGATAACTAAACAGCTAAAAACACTTGTAAAAATCAGTCAATGTTTTGAGATTTTCTTTTAAATAATTATGTTGATATGATTGCATTATTTTCATTCATAGATTAGACGACAATAGGACACTAAAATACAGGCACAAGGACAGCAGCTGCTGTTGATATCATGGAATGCAGCTAAAATGTCTAAAATGGGCGAATTAAACTATTAAGAGCAGAAGTTGGTCTGAAACCCAGAAACAGATTTGGCCCTCCTTGCCCATCTCTGTACTATATTAGGGCAATATGCTTATGATTATTATATATCACAGCCTAACAACGCTCAGCCTAAAAGTCAGCGTCTTCATAGAGTACTTTAATGATGATGTCCGTACACTCGCCTCGCTGGGAATGTTGCTTGGCTGATGCTCATATGTTCCCTGGACAGGAGCGTGTGCTAAGTGAATGTAACGTGCTGTTTTTATATGTCCTTTACATTGCAGGGCGTACATGGGTGGCATGCCGTGTGAGCTTCTGAGGCCAAACTCTGACGACCTGTAAGGCCGCCCTCCTCATATACTTTCTCCACCGCTGTCATCTGAAATAGCGTCGCATCACAAACTATTTTATGAATTTTTGTACCTACTCTTTTTCAGGTACGGCCTCAGTTTAGACTCTGAGCAGAGTCAGTGGGGAAAAATGACATGCAAAATGACTGGGACGTATGTTGGTAAGGATCTGTATACTGTATCTTCCTATCACAATGTTACATAAGTTATCTGTACCATATATTTAAAAAGAACATTTTATAGATGTATTTTTAACTTCCTGGTATGGTAGAAATTCATGCTAGACTAAAGTATAAACATACACAGCAAAATGTCCAGTGTTAATTCAACTCTAGCAGTGTACATATGAGCCTGATCTGGCCAGAGTAGGCTCATATGTACACTGCTAGAATTGAATCAACACTGATAGAGTTGAATTAACACTGGACGGTTTGCTGTGAATTTACTGTGTATTGTTTTTTCAGGGCATCACAATATGAGTTACATTCTGGACAGCAGCTTCGGAAGGTGGGCATAATTGGGTGTTTGTTCTTTGATAGCTTTAATTTGTGTGGATGTTTATAGATCACTAAAATCTAACCAAGTGGATATTTTCTGGTTCAGGAGCCTGCCAGACAAAGCCTTGTTTGTGTCGTCTTTGAACAAGCTGGCCATGTTTCAGACCTATGCAGGTACAAGAAAAACAATAAATTACTGCGCAGCCATTGTTTAAACTTTTTAGTGAGGTAAAATAAGGCTTAACTTCATCTTTTGCTTTTCAGTGGTCAACGGGGTTTCTCCCTCAGCGGGAAGCTCGCGAGGTGGAACGATTCTCACCATCGACGGACGCCACTTTGATGAAACCGATCGCCCAGCAACCGTTCTAGTTGGAGGTCTCGACATAAATGAATGTTTTAACAAGTCTACATTTATTATTCAGCCACCCACAATTTAACAACGATGTAACTATTTAATAGACACATCCAGTAAAGCCCTGTTTTCACTTTCACTAATAATTCTTCGTAGTAAAGCGTTGTTGAATTAAAAACATTTATTGGAATTTACAATTCCTCCAGAGAGAAGCAGTGATAATAACGTATTGTATTGAAAAAGCTGATAGCAACATTGCGTGTGTCAGTCAGTATTTGATGTTTGAGCACAAAAGACCCAACTATTTAGCATGTGTTTGAAAATGAACAACACAGTAAAACACCAAAGCTATTCTTACTGTTTAGTTTCTCTGTTTGGACAGGGGGGGATTTTGAGGATAACTGATGGTAGTATAAAAAACCTATATCTTTATTTGTGAATATTTGGTTTCAGCATCTGTTTTTTTGGTGACTGAAAACTATCCATTGACGAACATATTCACACAAAATTCTTATTGTAATTTAAAATGTCATATTTGTACATCGCAATATCAGTTAAATAAAGTCACGGTTTTACATATTTTTATTATCCATAAGGGTATTTTTAAACTAAATAAAGCTTTGTATGTTTTTGATTCTGCACTGTGCTTCACATGACTTAATCAGAATAAAAATTAATTTAGGTAAATTAGTTTGGTTAAAACACAAATAAATACTTTTGGGGATGTCATTAACAATACTGTACATCATTAGAATAAAACGAATAATTACTGACTCAATCACCTGACAACTCCCATGATGACCAAGTGTGCCATCAAAGTGAATTGTTTACTTCTATTTTAGGCCAAGACTGCAGAATCCTGAGCTTATCTGATGAGAGAATCACCTGCGTAACCCCGGAGTACCAGATAAACAACATGACCGTTTTTCCAGGTGAGATTCATTATAATCAGTCAAGTGGCAGTTTTGTGTCCTCTTTTTTGTTTATTTTTTTCATTTTGGCTTCTGTGTTGCGCAAAATTTCACTAACATCACAAACGGAGAGGAATTTCAGGCATTCGGTGGGGTTTCAGGTACAAGAATACCTTGTTTAAGAAGCATGATCTTCTCAGCAAACCCTGAAGCCTTTGTGATAGCCGTTGATGTTATCAGGATAAGAATGTAGCTACAGTTGTGAGTTTGCGCCAAAGATCACAAGGTGTCAAAGCAGGCTTCATCCCCAAGGGAGCATTATGATTAAATGGAGAAAACTGTATTTACATAATGATGAAATGTAGTAGCTAGCTGTTCACACCGATTAGCTTTATAGCTAGCTAATTACCTTCTACTCTGCTTAAATTCAGAGAGACAGGGATGGTAACATGCAATGTGAAATTTAGATAATATGATACTTACTGTAGTCTCATCTGAACATGGAACCTTCCAAAGAATTTCCATTGTTTAATAAACAAACAATATATAGTGGCTTCTCCTTGTGGATTTCTGTGTTAGTAAAGGTGTAGAACAACATGTGCATTTCTGTGCAGCTGAGCTACACTTTTATTAAGACAAGCCCGGTATGTCTGATGTACCGTATAAAGCGCTTGGGACGACTACAGCAGGAAGTTATTGTGCATAAGCAGTGCTGAATTGTGTTGTGGTAAACTGCACAATATTAAAGAGTTGCCGTGTATAAAAGTGAGAACCCTGAAACATTGCATTGTATAGAACTGAGAACCTTGAGACATTACAGAGTTGCATCGTATAGAACAGAGAACCTTGAGACATTACAGAGTTGCATTGTATAGAACTGAGAACCCTTAAACATTACAGAGTTGCATTGTATAGAACTGAGAACCCTTAAAACTTACAGAGTTGCATTGTATAGAACCGAGAACCCTGAAATATTACAGTTGCATTGTATAGAACCGAGAACCCTGAAACATTACAGAGTTGCATTGTATAGAACCGAGAACCCTGAAACATTACAGAGTTGCATTGTATAGAACCGAGAACCCTGAAACATTACCCCACGTTGCCTTGTACAGACTGAGCAGCCTCAAGTGCATGCTGTCTCATCATGTCTTAGTCATTATGCTGGTAAGATGCTATTGAAGGAAATGATTTGGACATGTAGGTGGCAGGGGTCTGAAGATGGAGGTATGGAACGACAGCAGACCCGGTGATCTAGATGAAGCGCTGGACTATGATGGGAACAGGACGGGGTACTCTGTCAGCTGGGTGGACTCCCTGTCCCACACTTGGCCTAGGGAACTGGAGTACTTTGTGGCTCGACTGAGTGGCTTCATCGTTCCCACGGAAACGGACAACTACACCTTCTACATAAAAGGCGATGATCGCTACGCCCTGCACTTCAGCCACACTGGTCTCCCTCAAGACAAGGTATAGAATTGCTCGCACTTATGCAGTTCTTTTTACAAGTGACAATCTTGGTTTCCCCTGCGGGGAACAATAATGTTTTTTTATTCTGGTCTGTTCTACAGTAACCAACAACAATTTCCTGTAAAATGCATAGTGAATAAAAATGAGTGGCCATTTTTGTAAAAGGAAAAAAACTTTTTACAAATCTTTAGTACTACTCTTTTCTTTCTTATATTCTTATATGCAGTCAGTGTATCACAGTGAGGTATATATATATATATATATATATATATATATATATATAATTACTTCACTGTATTTTAAACCTACAATGTTTTGCCTTTTAAAAAGCCTTTTTCGTCTCATATTTATTTTAGGTTAAGATTGCCTACGAGAATTATGTAACTACTCACTTCTACAGAAGCAGTAATCAGCGCTCTGAAAGAATGTATCTGGAGAAAGGGAAACCGTAAGCAACTGCCCTAATTGTTGTAATGATTAAAAACTTATTATTACAATCCTTTATTCATGACATACATTATTCAATGCAATATATTTGTGTTTTAGCAGCAGACGCTCTTGTCCAGACTGACTACAAAGTTCAAATGCAAGTGTTCACGCTAGAATTAAAAATAGCAGAAATATGTTAGCTGAATGGACGTGTATTTTTTCATGACCAGGTACTACATAGAGGTTTTGCTGCAGGACTACGCAATAGTTGGCTCTGTAAACGTTGGCTTTCTCAAAGAAAAAAGCCCCTTCACAGCACAGCAGTCTGTAGAGAGTGTCAATGAAGTACAATTGATCTGGACCTCCTATAGTAAATACCCAGAAACACAGGTGGGTGACAAGTTTTTTGTCTTGCTCTTGAGGGACGGGTGGGTGTTCAATACCAAGCAAGCAGATCATAAGATTAATTTCAGCCGCTTCTGGTGTTTATTTCTCAGATTCCTCTCTGTTAATTTCAATATTCTCTCTTAACCAAGGTGGTCAGCTTTCAAAACTGGACTGCTGCAGAGCCAATCAAAGAGGTGCAAATGGTGACAATTAACAGCAGCTGTTTCAACCTGAACAGCTGTGCCTACACCTTCTACAGACTGAACTACAACTCCCACAGCACAGGTACTGGCACAGGGTGTACTGTTCATTAAGCACTGCTGTATGTTACAAAGGCAGTAGAAGAAGGCAGAGTCTTAGCTTCCTGTTTTTGCTTTCCTCTTAACAGTAGCTAGAATTTGTTTTTTTTAAAAATTTAAAGGTAGAATGACACATCATAATGCTTCTTTGCGCCTATGTATTAAGGCATCGCATGTTGGTAACTGTCAACATTTTTTGAGCAGGTTAGATCTTTGCTTTGTACTGAATAATAATGGATTCCAAGTTTATACAGGAAATAATAATAATTTTTTAAAAGTTGAATCTTAATGCTGGGCTGCAGAAATGGTCACTTACAGCATCTGTTTCACAGGCCCAATACCAGTGAGTGCCTCTGCAGCGGACGTACAGAACGCCCTGAACTCACTCTGGTCAATAAAACCAGACACGGTCCAAGTGACCAAAGTGGACTTCAGCACAGGAGCCACATACACTGTAGTGTTCAACTCCAGAAGAGGTAATGAGTATGTCCATGAGTAGCACCATTGTCTTCACGTCAAGTTGACTGGCAAATAAATATTAATTATAAAAAATCTGAACATGAATACATGAATTAGCAGTATTGTGCCATAAACTAGGATAGTTTTATGAGTGTAATAAGGACCATTTGTACTCTAGTACTCTTAATGTACTCTATCAGAGTTGATTTTGCACTGAAGAGTTTGTGTATGATTGCTTTATTAAATTGTATATGGAAGATAATAGCCAATGATGATTATGTTGTTCATTAGCTGAAAGTTAATTACTAATTATAAAGGTTATCTGCTCTTGATTGTAGGTGACTATGAGAGCCTCCGCTATGAGACTATAGCAGATAGCGTAAACATCACAGTCACTGAACTCACCAAGGGGAAGCCCAGCCTGGAAACGTTCACACTGGGGTGGGGCGGCATCTACTCCAGGCCTGTTGACTTCAATGCAAACGCATCAGAGGTATGAGGCCCTTCCGCCCTCATACTAAGCTTGGGTGTGGATGTTTGCACACCTGAAGACAGAGCCGGCCCGACCCAATAAACGACAAAGACAGCTGCTGAGGGCCCCCGCAACCACCAAAGGACCCCCTAATTGTTGTAAAAGATATAATATTTAGGGGGTGGATGGGTTTCAAATCGAATCCTGCTTAGGGACCGTCAAAGGCTAGGGCCGTGCATTGCCTGAAGAACTCACACGGTGGGCTTTGGGAAGATAACATCAGAACGACAATCAAACAACCTCCTGCTCTCTGCTTCTTTAAAATTAGATTTTAAACTTGATTTTCCACGTGTGTACAGGAGTTTCCATGATTTCCTCATGAACACCTAAATGCCTGTATCGCTTTTATTTATCTCCGCCCTAACTATGCCTCTTTGGGCAGTTAGTAAAGGGATGAAAATCTTGACCTTTCCGAAACAGGTGCAGTCAGCATTGGAGGCCATGTTGAGCGCAGAGTGCCCCAGCGAGATCTTGGCCACGGAGGAGGACAGGGATGTGATATACTTCAGGGATTACGAAGCAGACCAGCCTTTCGTAAGTGCAAAAACAACCCATAGTCTGTAGTGACAGGCAATGCAGAGATAACCCAGTTGGTCAGGGTAGGCAAAGTAGACACACTATAGTTTCGTAAAATTAATGTCAATTTGCTGAACATTCACTGTGTAAAGATGAACAGTAAGAGCTTTAATGGCAAATTATACTACATTACCTATAGCACTGTAGCATATTGAACATGTCCTTGGATGTTGGGCATAGTGTCGCATGAGCTGGGAAGGGCTTCACTGTTGGATGTATTCCTCATTTTGAAAACGTGTAGTCCACTGGGTCAAGAGAGGAGGGATATGAATGATCATTGTTATTGTTCTGTCCGCATTGTTTCCAGATATATACGGGAAAAGGCAAATAAAACGCAAAATAAAAAAAGCCAATGATTTTTATTTTTGCAAAAAAACAAACAACAGATGTGTGGCATTTTGTCATTGATCTCTTTTCCTGTAGCATTCGCGCTACAGCAGCGGGCGTCGGGTGTTGGACACGGAGGCGTTCTGCGGCCGGGGGTCCGTCATGAACCCCGGGCGTCTTTTCATGTCCGGAGTAAAGTGGGATTCTATGAAAATCTATAATCCAGTGTCCCTCCGGCAGTACAGCACGGTGAGTGAACCCTTTCCACTTCCATTACCCTCTCTCATGAATTCTACCCGTACGCAGAGCTATACTTCACAGTGGACACCTTCAGCGTATTCAACCAGCTACGCTGTTTAGCACGAGGAAGCCGATTAAAGGAAATTAACGTCAGAGTGACAATGGCTTTGAATGTTTAACTAACTGTGCAAGCAGGGAATACAGAAAGCGGATGTGTGTCATTATTAATAACAGTAATAGGTATGAGCGTCGATGGCCCACTGATGTAAATTAACATGCTCCACGAAACTCTATTCCACAGCTCTGCTTTGCATACAAAGGATATCTGAGGAATGAGATTGGGGTCGTTTTTTCTTACGCAAGAAGTACAGGTGGCACAAGAAGAGAAAGTTACAGAATCCCGGTGATCTTAAACCAGGGATACGAGTAAGTTTCCCTCACTCAGACTGTTTAATAGGAAATTAATCGAGTCCTCGATTCAGTCGACATTTTCCCCATTGTCAGTTTGACCACAATTAAATGCAAATGTATTTTATGTTCTACAAAAGCAGTTTTTTGACTTGTGCGGCATTCAGAAAAATTCAGTTGCCAAGCTGCATTAGGGAAGAAAACTAACACTTTTATTTGTGAGTCAAAGTTAAGCACAGTGGTTAATTGAATCCAAGTCTAAATACACATCATCATTTTGGTTGGACACCACATTGTATGTTTATCAATACATAGTGCAGCATGTGGGTAACAGCTACTAATTTTAAATATGTTCATTACAGTTGGAGTTACATTTGTATCGACCTGCTGACTCCACTGCAGACAGAATATTCTGGAAGTGGCTACAGCCTCACGGAAATCAAAGTGTATAGAGAAACATCTGAGGATATCTATGTGGATGCTGTTCATCTTGGGAGAAGGGCCACAACAATCAATGTCGATGGTATACAAATGTTTTTTTTTTGTGAGTTACCAGAGGTAGAACTAATTCGTGAAATCAGCTGGCTGAGTTCATGGGTGGAAGAAAAACATGGCAGTACTTTTAGTTTCTGATCCTTGGACTTCCCACCTCTGCAAAAGACCTCTTCTGATTCGTTGCAGTCATTTCTCAAACCTTTTTATGTCACTTGGAGAACTAGTGGCTTCCCACGAGGCAGAAAATAAAAAAATTGAAATTTGAAATTATGAAAATGATAAAACCACTAGGTCTAGTCCTGAATTATAGTACAAGTATAGTACAAGTTTGTCTTTAGCTTTTACTCACAGTTAAATGCAAATAATTTCTTTCTTCATAAACAGTTCAGCAATCATCAATGTACTTGCGCCAATCGACTGGATTTCACATTTAATCACGAGTCAAAGTTGAATACAGAATTTGGCTTAATCCTGCCTCCTGGGTTTGTCAAAAGGCATTCCAGCCATGATGTTCATTCCTTAAAGCAGCCTTGTGTTGTGAACGGCAGGAACACACATAATACACGTAACAATTAAATGGCACAAACACTCAATGTGATGCAAAGAGGAGGTTTCCATAGGTGGGGCAGCAGAGAAGAAGCAGTTGGGAGAAAATTCATCACGCCTGCCAAAAAGAGGAGACTTAACAGCACTATTCACTGAGGAACTGAAAACGTGCTGGAGGGGAGGTGTGGCTTTGTGCCTGAGCTACAGGACAGCTGCTTCTGCCCCATTATGTCTCATGAGAAGCTCCTCTATCTATCTCTGCTTTTCCTTCTAAACCCCACTCTGAGAAATCAGAGTGTGATTTGAAAAGCAGTATGTATCATATACAGTAAGTCCTACCCCAGTCACAGGCTAATCAGTGCAGCGTTACAGAATAAAACGGGCATCTGAAGGCCAGGTAGATTATATCTGTTTCTAATCACAAACAGGCCAGTTCGGGACTATACAAAGTTATTGTGAACTACCTGAAAAATAGACATTCTGGAGTGATGAGGGACTTGATTGCACATAAAGCAACCCATCGTATGACGATTAATTGACCTAACAGCTGATGTTATATAGACAACAACAAGCTAATTAATTAGACTGGTATCTGGCTAGCTAATCTTAATTGGCAGCTGAAGACTATTTCAAGTATTTGTTTGGTTACATTGTTGTTTGTCAGCTTTTGCTACGATAACATATTTTCGCTCATGATTTAGCAAAAACCGCTCTACCTACATAACTATGTAAATCTATTTTTAATAAGAAAGAGGGCACCTGATACTGTGGTATGTACTGGATTTGGCAGGTACCGTAGTAGCTGGCTTCTTTCTGCACGCTGAATTTCATAATACTGTTTCTGTGCCAATTTTTTTTAAATACAGCTGTGGTCCAGACACGAAAGCCCCCGGCTCTCGCTGGCTTGGGACTTTTTGTTCAGCAGATCTCAGTTTGGAAAATGCCGGAAATGGAGGCCTCGGGTGTCAGCTATCAGGTCACTGCCAGCCCTTACAACTGCGGCCATGATTTCCCCCTCCTCTCTGTCGGGTTCCTCCAGGTGAATACATTGTGATAAACTCTCACACACTGGAGCTGTTTTCCATTTAATTAAACAGCTGGCGATAGACAGATGAACGTAGATATGAATATTGATATGATATATGCAGAATATATCAGGGATGGGCAACTCCAGGCTTCACGGGCCGCTGTGTATGCAGGTTTTTGCTGCCACCAGTTACCAATTATTTAATTAGCCCAATAATTTACATGATCTGATATTTTAGCTAAATTCCGCGATATGAACAGCAGAGGATGAATGTTCTTGTGCCTGTATGCATGTATTGTAGCGTTTTATTGTGGTCTAATTTATGAGTGAGTTGGTGCATAAGGCTAATTGGCTGATTGAGCCAGGCTAACTGGTGGCAGCTAAAACCTGCATACACAGTGGCCGCGAGGCCTGGAGTTGCCCATCCCTGGAATATATGTATATAGTGTATGTATTATGTAATGTGTATATGTTTCACGTGTGTGTGTGTGTGTGTGTATTTTGTGTTTATGTTTATGTCAGTCAGGGGCCACTAAGGCAGCGCAGTGCATTGTAGTGTAATTTAGTGTACTCTACAATCTTGCTTTGCGTTATCCTACTGCATATTTGCACTGTGACGCACAGTTATCATAGAGTGGCTGCAGGTTGCAAAATGGCTGCTCACACCAGTTCCCTCTCTCTCCTCAGCGGGCCTCCAACAGCAGTAGTGAGGACACAGCACTGTTCAGCGAGGGTGGGGCGGGCGTCACGGTAACCAGAACTCAGAGCGCCAGCCCCCCCATGTCCGGAACCTTTGATGCTGAGATTTATGACAGGCGCATCGAGGGTAAATATGTACAGAAGGATCATTGAGAAACAATAGCAGGGTTTACAAATGCTCTAGCTTCCAGCATTACGATACTTTAACAGAAAATTTTTCCAAGCAGTATTTAAATGTCATTCTCCTCGAAATTTTACTTTGACATGGCATTACAAAATTATAAAGTAGAAATTATTTTTTAATATGTAACAAATGCACTTGTTGTTAATCCTTTCGACCAACCCCTGGCACGTCATTAAGATGGGTGTAAAATTGAATTTTTGGGTAGCTCAGCTTTAAAATCAGCTTGTGATCAGTCCTCGAGCAAAATCATTTTCTGTTTGTCATTTTAGTATACATGTTCTTTTCTTTTTTAATTTATCCAATTTTGAAAGTGACTGAATGGAGACAGCGTAGAGACTGCTCTATGAATATTGGGATGTGGATTGAGACCCCTCTTGCCCTGTGTGCGATGTGTAACCCTGGCAGGCCTGGCGGTGAACATCACTGGCGAGGAACTCAAGTACTCCCTGCAAGGCATCCCAGAGATGGGTGAGCTCAGCGTTTATCGGTACGGAAGCTGCGTCGGGTACAGATGGAGGATAGAGTCGCTTTCCAATCCTGGAGCGCAGCCCCTCATCCAGGTAGTTTCAGAGTATCTTCAGTGCACTGACTGTGGGCAATAGTCATTGACTATGCAACTCTGTATTCATTGACTCAGTATTTTTTTTATTATTAAGATGCTTAAGGCTTTCCACTGTGATGACGACGGCTCAATCCATATGAACTCGCCATTGACTTTGATACGTGCAAATGCTGTTTTTGCTGAACTGGAAGCTGTCTGCTCAAAAATAAATAGCCCTTGCGTGTATCAAAATTACCGGCAAGTTAATTCAGTTGAGCAGTTATCTCTAAAGTCAAAAGCGGTAAACATCTTATGCGTCACGCCCGGTGCCTAACCGTTGTTGTGTTCCTCCTAACTCAGATCAACGACTCGTCTGCTGTGGGAATAAACTCCAGAGTAAGGTCCAGGGTTCAGAGACGAGGAGGCCTGTTGAAAAGCACAATTTTGGGGGATTTCCTTCGCGTTCCTGAAAGCAGACCTCAGGTACGCAAAGTGACCGCGCCTCTTATAGGTTGCGACCTCTGTAGCACTGCGGCCGTTTGCTGTTGATTGCTACAAGACCGTGAAAGGAGTGAACCAGGTGTATTGAACGACCCACCTGAACGAATCCAGCAATTCAGGCTGAATACGTGGGAGGCCCTAAGCTTCAGTGCACTGGAACGTACTGAAGCGATGGAACACCGTGTGATGTTGAAATAACCACGGGAGATTAGATGGTCTAATTGGTGATTGAGTACGATTGCATAAAAGGCCGCCAATGTATTTGTTTGTATTATGTCATCCTGACGTTGAGAAAGAATTTAACTCGTTACATGTGTCCGCGGGACTATGCAGCTGAATCAAAAAGCCTTTGCTGTAATGCGCAGCAGACGTAACTACATTTGACAAGCCTTTTTTTGTGGCCTGTTTATAGGTGGAGGTCTTGATCAATGGAATCCCATCTAAGTGCTCTGGTGACTGTGGATTTGAGTGGAGCGCAGGTAGGACCCCAACTGTCACAGGAATCAGCCCCACACAAGGTTAGTTACAGACGGTCTTACTGCTGTTGAGCAGTTCAGTATTCCTGAATACTTTGATCGTTGGTCATTTTCAAAGCTTTTTAGGCAACCGAGTAAACAATTTAGCATTAAAAATTATTTTTGTTGGTTTCAGGATCACACACTCTGAACACAGTCTTGACCATTACGGGGTCTCAGTTCCCCAGTGACAACGCCACGGTTCTAATTGGAGACGTAAAATGCCCTGTTCTACAGATGGACAGTAAGTTAAATTGTGAAGTCTGCAGTTAATTGTGAATGTTAATTTTCCATTTGTAAAAAGGGACAGGGAGAGATTATTTTCAACTAAAGCCCAGAGTAGATCTGGAGAATGAGAATTAAAGGGAGTGTGAGATTTGGAAGAGGCAACTACTGGATGACAGCTGAATATCTTAGGCTTGGATTCCAATAAAAATTCATCCTTCCAACATTTTTTCTCCTTTTTTCCTTCTTAAACACAATTTGACACTTTTAGCTATCAACAAATTAAACTGCCAAACTAATAGTTGTGAAGAGAAGCAAAAGTCTTACATTTATGTGTAAGCCTATATTAGGGAGAAAGGCTGATTGAGCTCAGGCCTTTGTTATTTGGAGAATATGATTGGTTAACGGCCAGTGAGCTAATTGTGAATGTGTTTCCAGGTTCCTCGCTGACCTGCAAGGTTGGCAATGCGAGTGCCGGCACCTACCCTGTCTCTCTCAGCTTCCCTAGCCTGGGCCACGCCCAGTACAGCGGGATGACTGAGCTTAACTTCACCTACCAAATGGGCGTTGTCTCCATCGCGCCATCTTCAGGGAGCATTGCAGGTACTTTCACACAAGACTCATTTTCTCCCGGGGAAAGATATATGAATCCCCTGTGGTAACACAAAGTAGCCCACACACTGGTATAATGATCCTGTGTAGGCTTTTGTTTTTTCTTTTTTTTTCAAACGGTTGGGACATTTATAAAGACACAGATCATTGACATTATTTTGGAGACTATATTCTGTGTCTGAAATAAGATGCCAAGGGGTGGAAATGTTGCCTGTGCAGAGGAACATGAAAAACTGCCAGGGAGCATTAGAGTGTTTGGACTTCCTGTTTTCATTCTCTGCTGTGTTGATGGCTTCCTGTAATGCCTCCTTGTGAAAGTGTTACTTTAAGAAGTACTATTCAGATAAAATAGAATTCAATTACATCCTGTTCCAACCGCAAAATGAAGGAAGTGTGCAAGTTTACGTGTCTCTTTTAATTAATTTTTTTAACTCACTCTGATCGACTTTCTGACGATCTGTGGCCGTTACCCTTGTGTTGCGCTAACGGTGATTTTTTTTTCTCCATCCGATTGTGTAAAAAAGGAGGCACGCTTGTGACGGTGACGGGGTACGGCTTCAGCAATCGCACCACGGTCCTGATCGGGGCACGGAGGTGCGGTCACGTCTCTGAGGATTTGGATCAGCTCCTCTGCAGGACTCCACCGGTGAGTTAAAACCTTTGTTTTCTGTCCTGTTTTGTTGAGGGGATTCAGGAGCGCACTCATCCACAGAACTGTGCAGTCAAACAACAATTTCAGGAAGTAAACGGGAATTAAAAACTACAACTTGCAGTACAAGACATTACAAGACAGTACAATAACATCAAAAGAATTAAGAATTTTCTGGTACTCTTACAAGCGATACTATAACGCCTCTGCATTTGAATGGATCTCTATGGGAATGGGGGTGGGGGGGTGGGACAATATTTAGCTGTAAATTACACTGGAACAGTGTGGAACACATGGTTGGCTAAATGGCTCTAAGTCATCAAGGGTCTGACGTATCAAACAAGCCTTAATCCATCACTCTGCTGCCAGAAATACAGTAGATATGGATGGATAACTTGAAGGGTTTCTTCTCCTGACTTATTTTTCCATAGAGTTCAATAGGAAAATTTGTCAGGAGAAACAATCCTTAAAGTGATCCATCCATGTCTACTGCATATCTGGCAGCAGAGTGATGGTTTGAGGCTCGTTTGATACCTCAGACCCTTGATGACTTACAGCCATTTTACCAATCATGTATTCCATATGGTTCAAGCATAATTCACAGCTAAATCTAGTCCCACCCCCCAATTCCCATAGAGATCCATTCAAATGCAGAGACGTTATAGTATCGCTTGTATGAGTACCAGAAAATAAGATATCAAGAGTATTTTGATGTTGTTGGGTCACAGACATCAGGAAGTCATGGCATGCAAAGCCAATGGATATGCGACCAAATATAAAAAATTTAAAGGCACAGTCAACTTAGTGTATGTAAACTTCTGACCCACTGGAATTGTGATATAGTGAATTAAAAGTGAAATAATCTGTCTCTAAACAATTGTTGGAAAAATTACTTGTGTCATGCACAAAGTAGATGTCCTAACTGACTTGCCAACACTATAGTTTGCTAACATGAAATCTGTGGAGTGGTTAAAAATGAGTTTTAATGACTTCAACCTAAGTGTATGTAAACATCCGACTTCAACTGTATCTGGCAGCAGAGTGATTACTTTATTCTATATATAAATGCAGGGGTGCCAATAATTGTGGCACACGTGGTTTTGTTAAAAATAATTATTTCTTGATGAGGGATTTTTCTTTTCTCATAATAAATTTACTTCAATTAAAGGTTGTATTTTTCTAATTTTTTCAGTGTGAGATTCAGCTAATTAACCAAACAGTGAATTTTTTATAACCCTTTTTACTCCTCTTTACCAGGGGTGCCAATAATAGTGGAGGAAACTGTACATGTCTATGGTACAAAAGCGGGACATATTACAAACTACTTCCTCACTAGTTTGGAAAGAGTTTTGCTGGATTTATTTTGCACATTCCTTGCAAAGTGAGGGGAGAGGGCACATAGTAAACGGGTCTGAGTGGACAGGGGACAGGGATCATATTCGGTCATGGCCCGTGACTGCACGTACTTCTGAAATGAAAGAGCTCAGCTCTGCTCGATCACTGCTAGTGCTTTTATACGGTATGTTTAATATTTTCTCTCTCCTGTGTCTGATCTGCAGGGAACTCCAGGGTCCCATACCGTGACGTTAGAAGTGGGGGACATGAGTGTGTCGGCGAGTGACCCCTTCGTTTACGATGTAAATCTGACTCCGTTGATTACAAGAATGAGTCCGCTGAGGACAACCGTGTTGGGTGAGTCCAGTTTTGTTACACCTGCACAGACGTATGTACATTACATGTTATTAGGGCGTTATTAGGTTATTAGATCTTAAGATTGTCTGCCAGGTTCTGTTGGAAAAGGTACAATTAAGTCATGTACTCACTGTCAACTGCCAATCGACTGTCAACTATCAACTGACTGGAACGCTCGAAATTCTCCCCAAGGAATGGAAGACTACCGTGAAAAGCGGTTGTGGTTTTTAAATCTGCCTAATCGTATCCTCTTCTTTGTTCTGCCTCTATGGTCTTCTGAAGTCGCCATGAAAACCTCTGACATTAAAGACTTATTGTTTGTGTCATGCACAACAGATGTAATGCTGAAGAACAGGTTTCCCCTTTTTTCCTAATCATCTCGCCATTGTAAGCGCTGACAATCTGGACCTGTTGTCAAATCGGCCAGGGCCAGTATTGTCTCACAGGTGGCATCTATGTTGAAAGACAGAGTTTCCACAGCTATTGGAAAAATACAACAAAGAATTTAATGTAGAGTGCTATTAAATTGCCATACTTAGCTCAGGCACGAACCTGGGGCTGATGCTCGTTGGAACGATTTGTCGGAACTCACGATTGCGTCGCTTGTGAATCTTGTGCACCTCAGGAAACGGGAATCTGAACATTCAGGGGACCAGCTTCCAGGATCGAACCAACGACAGCTCAGTCTTAATTGGTCAGAGAGAATGCAGGATACTGCAATGGTTTTCCACCAACATTACCTGCCTCCTGCCACAGCTTCCGCCAGCCCAGTACATTGTGCATGTACAAGCCGGAAACTGGGGCTATGCCATAACCAAGTAAGATACGTACCAATATTATACATAATGTTGGTCAGTTGTACAATAATAGTTATTTAAACACATCCACTCATGCAAACATGCACACGGATAAGTATTGGTGAGTCACCGCTTATTGGGGGGAAAAAAAGAATATGATTTGTCACGGAACACAATTATGAAATGTTTGCTTTTAAGATTTACAGGTATCTGACAAATATAGGTTCAGCAATGAATAAAAGCATTCAAAGAACAGCTATTGTATTTCATATTCCTGGCATTAACTGGTCTGTAACTTGAAGAGAGTTGTTCGACTTGTATTGTTCACCTTTTATTTGCTGTATGGCCCTCCTCTTGCATTTTGTTCAGCAATGGCACAAATGCCACCATAGATTACGTCCTGGAGGTCACCGGCCTGTCTCCAATGCGGGGCTCCCTCTACGGAGGCACAAAGGTGACGATCACAGGCTCGGGGTTCAGCTCCAGCATTCCCGAAAACAGAGTCTCCCTGGGTAAGGGCAGGGCGCCACGTCCCAGACCGCAAGTCTTGTTTGAGTCTTGGTGAAAACGTCACCTCGTCTTGAGCTTTGTGTTTGTGTGTGACTCGGATGTGTTTCTCAGGAGGTACCCCGTGCGAAGTCACCTCCTCATCGGAAAGTCAGCTGGAGTGCGTTACAGAGCCTCAGGAGACGACCCGCGTGGTGACAAACCAGGGCTCCCACACACGTAGGTTTGACTTGAGGCCCCTCTCACTGTCCTCTGGTGTTAACTGTCCTCTGGTGTTATTCATTACATTACATTACATCCAGTTACATTCATTTGGCAGACGCTTTTATCCAAAACGACGTACAATAAGTGCATGCCGAAGGTCACTGAAGCGACTACAAACAGGTCAGATAAAGTACATTCGTACATTTGTACTTTATCTGACCTGTTTGCAGTCACTAGTCATCACTTGTGTTCCATGAGTGTTAAAGAATTAAGGTGCAGGATACAGGCGGAAAACAACAAGTGCTATATGAAAGTGGTGATAGATTGGTGGGATAGTCAAGGTATCGTGCCAATCAGACCTGCTGAACGAGAGGCAGAAGAACAAATAAGAATGAGCCTACAGGCACGTTGGCCTTTTCTGCATTGTCAAGCGCTCTTATGTTCTTAAATTCTTAATTCTTAACAATGGAGCAAATAATTTCACGTTCAAAAATGATTTGTTTGCTGTTTCCATTAGCCTTGAGGTGTTAAGCGCTTAGAGAGTTTGGCACGAGGAAGACAAAGGAACCTGATTATTATCTCTCAACAGCTCTTAGTTGTTAATCTTAGATTAGACGTGACACCTTGTGCACCATCAAGACAGTGTTCGAAGCGCACGCACACTGCACACAATGAGAAGTTCCAGGACTTAGACCGCACCCCGTGGTTTCAGGTTTCGGGGAGGGTTACGCGTGGAGCCCTATGTCCGTGACGGTGTCTGTGGGGGACACGGTGGCGTGGCGCTGGGACGCCCCCTCCTTCATCCCGGAGTTGGGCTACAGGGTGTTCAGTGTGGCCAGTCCCAGCAGCACCACCTACGACGGCGTCTTCACCAGCGGAGACACTAAGACTGCGTCTGGTACGGCAAAGACCTCCTACACGTTCCTCCTACACGTTCCATCACTGTGACATGTGCCAAAACAGTCTTACACAGAGCTAAATGTTCAATGCTAAATCTGCTCCGCTCAGTATGGCCAGAGTTTAATGATTTAAGGTTAAATGCACTCGATTAGAGTTCATTTAGCACTCTGATGGTTTTTATGTGTGTTGGATTTTTAATGTTTCCTTGACATATAAATGGTATATATATATATAACGCTGCACCATTTTACAGCTTTAATGTTTACTTGTTTTTTAAATTATTATTACAGAATATAGTACATGTACAGTGCAGTCAGTGTATTGTGAAATACCAATATTAAAAATACTTGCCACTGCCACATTTGGTGGTGTACTTTCAGTAGGTCTGTCCATGATTTAAAAATAATTATTAAAATAATTAAATTACAGCTAAATAAGAATTCATTATTACAGTCACATGTATGTGTAGCTGAAATTTGATGATTTAAGGTAGGGAGTTGTGAAAGCTTGTTCAAAGCGGTTCATTGTCAAAATTCAGGCTATGTCTACCTGCAGTTGTGAAGCTGTTACGTACCATACATGACATTGATAATAATATTTAACAAAATATGAAATAGTCAAGTCACATGGCAGAGAAAGGTTTATACACTTGAGTTTACACAGTTAAATTATGTGTGTATCTGGAATGGCCGTAGCAACATCTTTCAAAAAACTGAAATGGGAGCTTTGAACAAACCTTGAATGTAAAGCTATGTTTGCATTTGGTTGTCCATTTTTCATTTGGTGACAGGGTTCTTCAGTTACCGCTTCACGGCTCCGGGTGACTACTACTACAGCAGCGGGTATGTGGATGCCAGCAATCACAGATTCATGCAAGGGTTGGTGAAAGTGCAGCCTAAGGAAGAGGAGTACGGCTCGTTGAACCTCACTGTTGGAGGACTGGAGGCAAACTACAGGCCAGGTACATGCGCCAATTCGCTTCACAGCTCATTTTGAAGAGAGGAGATGGCTTGAGTTTTTTTCCCGCTGTTTTTTTTTTGATGTTTTTTTTTTCTGTTGTGCTGCTGTTTGGTTGTGATTTTATCTCCCGCTTTTTTTTTTTTACCATTGTGCTAAATCCAGCCAAATTTTGTGCTGTTTTGTTTGAATCCAGCCATTTCACTGACGTATAAATCCAGCTGTCTTGGCAGTCAAATTTAAATCTTACCACTTTTGCCATTGCGTTTAAATGTTAAATGTAGGAGCGCCACACCGCAACAGCAGGGCGGCGATGGAGTGCGTCTCTTCGGTTCCTGACTGCTCCCAGGCCATGGATTACCTTCTGCCTGTAGACGGGCTCTACTTCAGCTTTCTGGACTGCTACTCCCCTATGGTCTACCACATCTGGCCAGGGAGTGGCACAACCTATGACATCATCTACATCGAGGGCTTGGGATTCAGCAACACCAGCTGTGCCAACGAGGTGAGCCCCTACTGCGCAGTCACAGAATCTGTTCAGTGCGAAAAGAAATTCAGTTTATTTTTCCACCTCATTGTTTGAATTTCAATTAATTTTTTTAATTAATTATGGATTGACTGAATTCAAATGGAACTGATCCCATCTCTGCTACACAATACATGAAAATTAGATGAAATGTACTTTTAAAATTTTGAAATTTACTTATGTTCTTTTATATTTTGATAAGTTTCCATATTTATAGTCATTCCCTCCAGTACGTTTTAGCACGACAGTGTTTTGTCCCGTTCCGTTTTAAAACAGGTTACAGTTGGCGGGAGCCCTTGTCAAGTGATCAACAGCACCATGGGCCAAATAAACTGTCGTCTGTGGTCGGACAGCGGCTTGAAAGTAGGCGTCGGCCATCCCGTCTCCGTTCGAGTCAACAACATCGGCGCGGCCATCAACGTCGCGCCCAACGAGTTTGATCGGCGCTTCGTGGTTCTGCCCGTCATCGACTCCTTGAGTCCCAATGCCGGTGCCACCACTGGATACACCAGGCTCACCATCCAGGGCTCTGGGTTTTCGGCGGTCCCAAAAGAGACGACAGTCACCGTAGCCGGAATGCCCTGCCACGCCCTGTCAGTCAACTACACCCAGGTCATCTGTGATACGTCCCCTGCCTCGGCACGCAGCGGCGAAGCGGCGGTTAGCGTGGGAGGAATCGCGGCCTCCTGCCATTATAGCTGCGCCTTCCAGTACTCCGCCCAGCTCGACCCCCAGGTCACGGGCATCTCCCCCGACGCCATCAACGGCAGCTCCACCACGGTGACGGTCACCGGCTCTGGGTTCGGGAGCAGTCTGGACGACGTGGAGGTCTTCGCGGGCGTCGTGGAGCTGGAGGCCACGGCCGTGACGGACGGCAACATCACCCTCGCCGTGGGCCCCATGCCCGCCGGCGACCACGTCCTGAAGGTGGTGATCACGAACAAAGGCCTGGCGTCGGGGTCCGCCACCCTGCGCAGCGTCACCCACGCCTCGCTTGCCCCGAGCGCCGGGAGCACCGCAGGCGGGACGGCGTTGCTCGTAACGGGAAACGGCTTCGTGCCGGGGAACACCTTGGTCACTGTTGATGACGCCGCCTGCTGGCTCCAGTGGGTGACGCCGGGTGAATTGTCCTGCCTGACGCCGGCACACCTAGCGGGCAGAGTGGAGGTGCAGATCCGCGTTCTCTCTGTGGAATACCCGCCGCTAAACTTCACCTACTCCCCAACGGAGACTCCGGTGATCACGGCGGTAAACCCAGGAACAGGTATGAATCCCAGCTCTTCCTAAAGCATGACAGAGTAGCAGCGCTGATCTAGAATCACCTTTGGCTTTTAGCTCATGATGGGCAAATGTGTAAGATCCAGGGGTCAGAAAGTAAAAGTCCTGCCATGTGTTTCTTCCACCCATGAACTCAGCCAGCTGATTTCACTAATTAGTTCTACCTCTTGGCTGAAGAATTGTCAGCACTCCTAGGTCAGCACTCCTGAGGTGCTTTATAAAAACAGACCCATTGCTCATATAAGCTAGTGGCTAGGCCACTTTACTCATCCCTTTGATAGACAGAATATGATAGAATACAGCTGTATGCTGTAAATAACCTCAGTTGTTTTGGATTATTCTTCTAAATGTTACAGGATCCGGGGGAACAGCGATCAACATTACCGGGTCGGGATTCGGCGCGGATCTCCAGCACGTCTCCGTGACCATAGGCGACGTGCGGTGCAACGTGTCCGCCCTCACCGACGCCGAGATACAGTGCGTGGTAGGTGAGCGTGCGGGGGGCACGTTTCCGATCGCGCTCCACCATGCCGTCAAAGGCAACGGGGATTCGCAGGCTTCCTTCGAATACCTCTGGGCCTTCACCAACATTACACCAAACCAAGGTACAGAAGCGCACGTATCACACACTCAGCCACTGATATGACCGTTGGGAAGCTGAATTACAGACTGGTGCTCGATAGGTTCGCTCGACCTGCGCGACTGAAATTTCTGCTTTTTATGTGTTTAGGAGGCTATGGCGGAGGCATCATTTTGAGGCTGAACGGCTCAGGGTTCGACCCTCACTCTGCGCAGGTGCTGGTCTGTGGGAGAGAATGCGCAGTCCAGACGGAAATGTCAATGAGCACTCTTCTGCGCTGCACGGTTCCACCTATCAACAGTAAGGGACAAATATGCACATCCGCTCACTTGGGAATGGGACAAATATGCACATCCGCTCGCTTGGGAATGGGACAAATATGCACACCCGCTCGCTTGGGAATGGGAGAAATATGCACATCCGCTCGCTTGGGAATGGGAGAAATATGCACATCCGCTCGCTTGGGAAGCACAAAACAGACATACGCCTTGTACATTCACAGACAAGCTTCGGCTGCGTGGGGGGGGGGGGGGGGGGGGGGGAGGGGAGGGGGGGGGGGGGGGGGGTGGAGGGGGGCAAACGCAAGTCCCAGAGGGCCGTCGTGTCTGCAGGTATTTCTGGTTCCTTTCAAAAAGCAGCCAATTAAAGACTTGAATGCAAGGTGTGTACATTCTTTAGTTGGACATTAAACACCAGTGACATTAAAGATCTTTAATGTCTGTAAGCCATTCGGTGAATAGCAAAAAGATATCTGGATGTTCGCCTCAACTTTCTTTGGCACGCTTCAGTTCTTTGATGAATGACATTTGTAAATAACAATGAGTATTTATTTATCCCTTGAAAGGAACGCAGAAAACACCCGCAGGGCTACTTGGCTCCAACGTGTGACCCAACGGTTGGGTGGTGTTCGGGTGGCGTTGCCTTCTGCTCAAGAGCGAATGCCCTTCTGTCTATTTCAGCCACCGAGGAGCAGCTGGTCTGCACTGTGGAGGTTTTGCAAGCAAGCGATTCGGCGTCGCTGCCAAACGCCTTCTCTTACGGATTTCTCCTGACCCCCGCCATTATGGAAGTGTCGCCCCGTAGGGGCGGGACGGCCGGAGGCACCAGGCTCACAATTACTGGCTCCAATTTCAGGTACCTCCCGTCCCGACCATGCATGCCCACAAACAGTACGCCCCACACAATGGGGCGAGATGCCACAAGCAGCGCTCCCCGTGGGTAACCAATGCAATTCAAACACACTCCGTTGTTTGCGGAACCTGTGCACATTTTTCTCAGGTTACACGTTACGTTTTGTTGCTTTTTAAAGCTCCTCCATAATCATTACATTACATTTCATTTTAGTCATTTAGCAGACGCTCTTATCCAGAGCGACTTACACAACTTCTTATTACATGTATCCATTTATACAGTTGGATATATACTGAAGCAATCAATTCAGGTTAAGTACCTTGCTCAAGGGTACAACGGCAGTGTCCTACCTGGGAATCGAACCTGCAACCTTTCAGTTACAAGTCCAGTTCCTTAACCATTATACTACACTGTAATCAGGTAACTTAATATGGCACAGGCCTTCTGGGGATCTTTATAGGGCAGTTATTTTCATGCTTATGAATGCCTGAGTTAATAAAGCCTGTCTAGTAATTATGATTAATACAAACCAGAGAGTGGACAGTCAATAATCCTGACTATTTTCCGTTCTACAGCTCAAACAGTAGTGAAATCGCGGTGACAATAGCAGGCTCTGTCTGCGACATCGACTCCGCCAACAACACGCACATCGTCTGCATTACGAACCCCCAGCCCAGATCCCAGGAAACCAAAGTCCAGGTCCACATCAGGGACAGGGGATTTGCGAACACGGTGAGTGTACCAAATTCACAGCACCCAGAGAACATCAGTGTAGCCCAGGGGTGTCAGACTCCAGACTGACTCCAGTCTCTGTGTTGACACTATGCCCCAGAATACCGGCGTGCTTTGTTAGAGACTTTGTGTGGATATGCACAGTTGCACAACAAGGTCTGTGTTAGAACTCCCTTCAATGTTGTGGACCCAACCGCAGGACTCGGAGACAGACTCAATGATAAGCTCCGTGGAGCATGTTTATGAAACACACACGGGGGAAATAATAGGTGAGGGTCTGGAAGTGGGGTTGGTTACTAAGGGCAGGCTGAAGCCGCAGGAATGATGGCGGACAACAACCGGGGTATTGCAGCAGCAGGAGAATGCGAGTGGAAGCTGAACAGGAACAAGCAGGCTGGCAGGATACGGAGACAAAACCGATAAAGTTAACAAACAAGCAAGCAAACAGAATACAGGAAAACACTGGCCGAGTACAAGATTCACGAACAAACGAGAGTACGAACTGACAACGAGACAGACAGAGAAGGGAGAATATATAGGCGGGTAAATGTGGTAATTCATGCCTAATGCATGCTTGAATGAATGAGCAGCGTGTGGAATGTGAGTGAGGATGGCGAGTGATTGGTTGAGAGATAATGCAGTGGAAAACGGGGAAACGAGCAGGGAAGCCACGCCCAGCCTGCACAACAGGAAAATACAAGAAACAAGGAACTGAGACATGGAACGAGAGGGAGGAGGAAAACACAGAGAACAAAAGGGAAGGTGAACTGGAAGGGCGGAGGCGATCGTGACAGTCTGTGGACGTTTGCCAGTAACCGTGTCATTATATTTGGAAAGAGGCATTTCCTTAGATTGTTTTTAGAATGTAAATCTTTGGCGCTTTTGAGCACCACAAACATTGGAGACCCTTGTAACTAGGTGATATTAAGGTGAGCTACAGCGGATATCTATGAAACCAGTTAAATCTCAGCAAAACTATCTGGCTGGATAGAGAGCACCCCGATATTACCTAATGCCAGACTCAGTATTAGTGATCTGTTTAATTATTCAGTTTGTACATTTAATTAAGCATTTCAGTTAATGTAGGGTGTTGATTCACTTGGGCTGCTCGCTCTCTCCTTTAGGACAACGCTGATTTCTTCTACATCGACGTCTGGTCCTCCAAGTACACCTGGGGTGGCCTGTCACCGCCCGAGGCGGGAATGTTCGCCGTCGTCACTAAGGGTCAAACCATCCTGCTGGACACCAGTACGCCAGTGCTGAAGATGCTTCTCATTCAAGGTACGTTTTAATTCAGTCAATTCAAGGTGAAGTTCTATTGGATTTGTTCGTATTCGGAATACTTATTGTATAAGTATCAAGAAAATGCTGCCATTCCACAGTAATGATTTATTTCTTTTGTTGTGTGTGCAGGCGGGACGTTGGTGTTCGATGAAGCGGATATTGAGCTGCAGGCGGAGAACATTCTTATCGTGGATGGCGGCGTTCTCCAGGTGTCGTATTGATCAGTCGCCGCTTTCAAACATTTTGGTTCATACCGCGGTCACAGCGCATTGTGATTCCGCTCTACTGGGTTCCCCTTCAGGTCGGCACAGAGGCCGAACCCTTCCAGCACAAAGCCGTCATCACGCTGCATGGGCACCTCCGCTCCCAGGAGCTCCCTGTGTACGGCACCAAGACCCTGGCCATCAGAGAGGGCACTCTAGACCTGCACGGTACTCTCCGCTCCTCCCCCAAACCAAAAAGAAACGTTTATATCTTTTTGTATGTGGATCAGCATATTTAACACCATGCTGGCCCTGCTGATGACTCAACACTAACCTCAAGAAACTCAACCTCCAGCAGAGTTGTTATTTAATCACATCCATTAAGAGCACAGGTATAGCACTGTGTGCCAGAGGACTTTCTCTGGGTTAATATTGAGTCAAGAAGTCATGAAAGCCTTGTGTTTCTTACTGTCCTAAAATGTCATTCCAGACAATAGTGGAAAAGCTCTCTTGAGTGCCCTAGATCTCCCATGTTCCCCAGGTATACCTGTCCCGGTTCCCTGGACGCACCTGGCCAAGACAGCCGCCGCTGGATCTGCCACAGTCACCCTGAGGCAGTCCGTCACGTGGAACGTTGGGGACGAGATCGTCATCGCCTCTACGGGTGGCAGGTACTTTTCAGTCTGCTGGGAAAAGCCTCGTGCTAACCCATTTTGCCAAACCTAATCGGGTAACTCGAATATGACATCTTTAGGTGATTTGAACAACAAAAGGAAGAAATGCTTATACTGTTCTATAAGGTTTTTTTTTGTTTTTTTTTTTGCAATTCATTCATTGAATTTGAGTCAGTTTCCTGATTTGACTGTATTGAACTGGAATTGACATATTGTGCAATGCTGAGGAGTTGAATCATTCCTTGTTACAAATCCGTCTTGCAGGCGCAGCCAAAGGGAAAACGAGGTGAGGCGGATAGCCTCGGTGTCGGCCGACGGAAGGACCCTGGGCTTGACGGAGCCTCTGACGTACACCCATCTGGGGGTGTCCGTCACGCTGCCCGACGGGACGGTGTTTGAGGGGAGAGCGGAGGTTGGCCTCCTCACCAGGAACGTTGTTGTCCGAGGCTCGAACAACCTTGAGTGGAATGATAAAATCGAGGCCTGCCCGGACGGGTTTAACCCAGGTACAGCCTGCAGGGAGAACCACTCTATCAGCCGTCTCAATTAGGCATATATAAAAGGCCGATATTAAAATTTCACAACACGATTATCTTGGCCAACATTTTCACAATATACAATATTATCTCGAGAATTATTGATACAGGTGGTCTTAAAACAGTATTAAAACGTACTTAACTTACTTAAAAAATACTCATTTATACCAATCAGAAAACATGTTTTATTGTTAAGCATTATGTAAAAATGTTAACATTTTGCTCATGCCAATAACTAGTTTTAACAAAATAACGGAAGTAAATACAAAACATCTTTTCAACAAAATAACGTGCAACTTACTGAAGTAAATGTAAACACTTTGACGGGGACAAAGCTCCGTTGTTTCTGGTAACGTTATCTTCCGCTGCGGTGATGTATGACCTCTGCCACGGTACAATGAAAACTTCCTTTATGTCGCTGCGTCCTTTATGTCGTGTCAGAGAATAAGAAGTGCTCCCCACGTGTCCGTAGCCTGTTATACTCTTCTTCTTCAGTTTTATATGACCAATGCTAAATAGATATTTCGGTATTATAAATTTATGACAATTAAATCATCTTTAACGGTTTTTATCGCAATGTACAGTTATATTGATTATTGTCCTATCCCTAGTCTCAGCTCAGGAGTGATCCTTCCCCTCCACTGTCACCTCAGCTTCTCTTGATATTATGAAGGCCTTGACGGCGTTTATGCTACATTTGCTCTTCATCCCTTGCTGTTGCATTCTGTTTGAATGCAATACGTCCTGGTTTATAAACATTTATGTATAAAATGAATGTGCATTTAGGGAAATTATTTCATTTTGCGTTTCTAGGGGAGTTTGCCACCCAAACTTGTTTCCAGGGCCGGTTTGGTGAGGAGATAGGTAGCGATGAGTTTGGCGGCTGCATTATGTTCCACGCCCCAAGACCTAACGAGAATCTGGCAATTGGAAGAATTGAACATGTGGAGGTAAACATTCATATTCATATTATATCAAATACTACAAGATTAAAGCCTTCTTCTATGCATTTATTGTTGATGGTGCCCTGTGCAATAGCGTCGGTTAGGGGCGTGTTCTCCTTAGGCAGCTGTTCCATGGTGAGGAACTTCTATGTCCAAGGGATTATTGACCCAGATGGTTTTAACATGAGTACAGTAAGAGGTACCCAACTGTCATCTTTCAAATAACTAGAAAATTCTCTTCCTCAGACTGGACTCCTCATACCAGTCTTTAGTTACGTAAGCAAGATTAGAGTTAGAGAGGAGGGGGGGTTCTGATTTTTTTAAATTATTGGAGAATAATTGAAACCTTGAAGAATGCAGTTGTAGGTTCAGTAAGCCATGGAGTCATAGCCCTTTGATCTCACCTCCCACTAGGTCTTCCATGCCGGCCAAGCATTCAGGCTGGGCCGCTACCCCATCCACTGGCATCTAATGGGGGACCTGCATTACAAGTCTTACGTCCGGGGCTGTGCCATCCACCAGACCTACAACCGAGCAGTGACCATCCACAACACCCACAACCTGCTGGTGGAGCGGAACGTCATCTACGACATCAAGGGCGGGGCCTTCTTCATCGAGGACGGCATCGAGACCGGAAACGTCCTGCAGTACAACCTGGCCGTGTTCGTCAAGCAGAGCACCAGCCTGCTGAACGACGACGTCACCCCCGCCGCCTATTGGGTCACCAACCCCAACAACGTCATCCGACACAACGCCGCGGCCGGCGGGACCCACTTCGGGTTCTGGTACCGCATGCACACCCACCCGGACGGCCCATCATACGACCGGTACATCTGCCAGAAGAAGGTGCCCCTCGGGGAGTTCTACAATAACACGGTGCACTCCCAGGGCTGGTTCGGCCTGTGGATCTTCCAGGAGTACTTTCCCGTTCGGGGGGGCAGCTGCGGCTCCCGCAGGCCGGAGCCGGCCGTCTTCCGAGCCCTGACCACCTGGAACTGCGAGAAAGGAGCCGAGTGGGTAAACGTGGGGGCGGTGCAGTTCAGCGACTTCCTGATGGTCAACAACGAGAAGGCGGGCATCGAGGCCAAGCGGATTCTCCCCAGGTACGTGTCCGGGTGGGGGGAGGAAGTGGGGGCGGTGGTGAAGAACTGCACCATCGTGGGGCACGTGGACGAGCTGGGCCTTGGCGGCAGCCACTGCTCCGCGCGGGGGGTCGTCCTGCCACTGGACGACGGCTTGAGCGTCCTCTCCACCACCTTCCTCAATTTCGACCGGCCCTCCTGCGCCGCCATCGGGGTGGCGAAGATTACCGGGACGTGCATGGACCGTTGCGGGGGCTGGAGCGCCAGATTCAGCGGGATCCAGTACTTTAACTCCCCCAACAAAGGGGGGTTCAGCTGGGAACACGAGGTGGTGCTGATCGACAGCGATGGCTCCCTCACAGGTAACCGTCACTACGGCAACACACGACACAAACACTACAGCGCTCTTATGCAGAGCAACTAAAAGGACGGCGGCCTGTGTTCAGTTCAAATAGGCCTCTCTATCTGAGAGCTCTTATCTTTTTGTGTACATGGGCATGTAGAGTCAAACAATTCCCGGTTTCGCTTTCCAAATTCCTGAACATGTGGAATTTTGTGTTTCTGACCGCACATCCGATTCCCATTAAACACTCGTGAAAACATTAGTATTCTCCCCACATTTCTACTTTTGCTCAGGGATTCTCAAGTCTCTGTATAGACATACCCACTGTATTTCAGAGCCAAACAATTCATGCTTTTCTCACTGATTCTCTTCAAACTATTTTGAATTCCATACCTCTTTCCAGATCTCAACTTTGACAATTACCACTCATAAAAGTGTCACCATCGAGGCTTTACCCCTACTCTTATTAAGTGATTACTGAGTCTGCACATAGTCAGGGTGTTGCAGGGCATTAGTAGGCTGTGACCCAGCAGTGTTCTCAGTCAGTGGATTTGCTTGCTGCAGGCAACGCTGACCAGAAGGTGGTGCCACTGAGCGGCCTGCTGGACCCCGCCCATTGCTCGCAGGATGGCGCATGGAGCGTAGGGTTCCCAGGCGCCATCTGCGATCACACGGTCAACTTCCACCGTCTGGCCTTCAACAGCCCCTCCCCCTCTTCCCTGCGCGCCAAGGACGTCATCCTCACCAATTCATACGGTACTGAAACGTCTGTGTGCGCCACCAGACTGCATGTTTGGCTCCGTGTTTCTGTTAGCCCTTTCTCATAGTCTGTGTTAATGTTTGGAATCGTATAATAACTTCCATTAGCTGCCTACTCTCTGTTGCCAATCGTTAAACTGACTGTAAAATACTTTCTCAATTTTGATATTTTAGCTTCCTGAAGTAACGTGTGTTTTCCAGAATTAGATGATTTATTGCATACGTATGTTGTTTTTTTTGCGCTGATGCTATTGTTTGTGAAATAAGAAACCGGCCTGTATTCATTCAGCACTCATTCCGAGTAAATGCGAGTGTTGGTTGTTTTCTTCTAGTTGGGACCATTGATTCCCTAAATTAACTCACCAAGTGTCTATGAAATAAAAAACAAACACTTCAGTTTAAATTGAAGGCTACAGTTTATCATTAATGATTCAGTCGGTACCAGTAGCCCTGTCTAATGGTTTTCCCCCCCTGTTTTCTCTATAGGGTCCAGCGTAGTCCCATATTTAAAGAAAAGAATGACCCACAAGCTAGGTTGGATGGCACTGCTTCCTTCTACAGAAACCTACAACTGGTATTTTGACCGAGCGGATCACCTCACAAACATCTCCTATTCCGCCACGTTTTATGGATTCAGGGTAGGTGGACATCCTGTTTCAAAGACTTGATGTGAGAAACAAGTATTATAAGACATTGTCAGTACAGTCTGTTTTTCTCTATATTGCTATTATTTACTTTCATACAGTATGTACTTGCATTAAAATATGATACACTGCCTGGCCAAAAAAAAAAGTCGCCGTTGCACCCGTCATGCGTAGTGCCCATTGTACAAGCCTCTGGAGGCAGTGTTATGATCTGTGGTTGCTTCAATTGGTCAAGTCTAGGCTCAGCAATGTTATGCAGCAATAAAATGAAGTCAGCTGAGTACCTGAATGTACTGAATGACCACGTTATCCCATCAATGGGCATATTCCAGGACGACATGGAATAAATTTGAATTTAAAGGGCATTTCTGAAGCACATATCAAATATGAAATATTAATTTCCAATAGCTGAAATACTACACATGCTTATAATTTTTTTAAGACAGTGTTTTTAACCTGAATGATTATAAATGATGAAATCAATGAAATCAGCAAAGCATAAATGAAGCTCAGTTGTGTAAATGGTCGAGGAGCTCTTCCTTGATAGACACCCAGTTTAGCAAGCAGATTATGCATAAATGTTTTCCAATTAGTGATTCATGTTATATGTAAAGACCAACAGCACAATGAGTTTAATTAGATCATAATGCAGTAGTTTATGTTCATGTAAAATTCATCCACAAATTACCCATATTCTAAAATGCTAAATGCTCACATTTTAATTTTATTTCATTATCCTCTTGCCTCTCAGCAACAAGACTACATCATTGTGAACCACAACCTGACCCAAACTCCAGACAAGTTCCGCATAGTGGATAACAGAAACGGTTCTGACAACCCTCTGGACTTCAGCACAAACGAGAACGGGGACTGGTACTTCAATGAGACCTCCAAAAACCTTTACTACATGGGTGAGTCCTGCTCTTTGACTTGTTCGCACATTTGTGTGTTTAATAAATCAAACTGCTTTTTATCCCCGTCTCCGTCCATCAATCTTTTATGATTATTTTAATGTTCTGCTAGCCATGTTTGTCACAAGATTAATCCGTTGATCCATCCGCTCAAATTCTACAAATAATGTCCCTGCTGTACACTGTAACGACAGACTGTATTTGAAAAACCACAGTTGCAAATGGTAAGATAATAATAATAATAATAATAATAATAATAATAATAATAATAATTGCTTGCATTTATATAGCTTTCTCACCAGCCGGCGACTCAAAGCGCTTTATAATGATGAGGGGGAAGGTCAACTGTATCACCACCAATGTGTAGCACCCACCTGGGTGATGCAACGGCAGCCATTTTGCGGCAGAATGCTCACCACACATCAGCTGAGGTGGAGAGGGAGAGAACAATTTTTTTTTAGACAATTAAACTGGGGGACAATTAGGTGGCAGATTGAGAGGTTGGGAATTTAATCGGGACAAGAGCATGCGTGAGAGTGATATTACTGTCCCCCTCGATGGTTTAATGGCGGACTCTACCTCCATCTTCCAGTGTCTGGCCAGCGCAGCCAGAGGAGGCGGCGTTCCAGCGTGGATCGCGCCATGGTAGACGTGAGCGTGGGCTTCCAGGTGTACCTCTGCTTCTTCAATGACTGCATCCCGCCGCCCCCCGCCTCCCCCCGCCACCCTGCCGCCCATCCCGTCCCGAAGACCCGACGACTTCATGTGTGTCCCTTTTACTCGGTGTTAAGTTTGAGTTCCAATATGAACTAAATGTAATTGATGCATTTGAGAAATTAAACGACAGACCTCGGCATCCAACGTTTTCACCAAATATTTGTGGAGCTAAGTGAAGATTTATTTTTTCACTGTTTCTAGTTATTGGTCCAATGAGTCTTTCTGGAAGTCATCCCCCGAAAATAACTTCAAAGTGCCAACGGAAGGATCAGATGTTGTGGTTCCTTCAGGTAACATGGAGTATCCCGTTCCGTTACCTTTATAAATAATTTGTGTAAATACAAACGCAAATGGCCGTTGTAACTGACGTCAGTAAAACCCCTTTGTTGATTTCGATAGCGATTTGGCTTGTTATGGATATCGGCGTTCCCACACTGGGGAATGTCACTGTCTTCGGAGTCCTGGAAATCCCGGACACCATGAATGAGACGATCGCATCGGGAGCCGGAGGTTCTCCCCAATACAGAAGAATCATTCTGAGAGCAACTTACATCTCCCTTCAGGTGAATGATTTTCACGTGTTGATTTTCCTGTAACAGGCCATTGATCTGCTGAACAAACAGCATTGTGCTGATGGCACCCGTAGCATTAAGGTTTTGGCTCAACCCTTATATACTATAAATCTCTCTGCTTGTACTGCCTACACTGCAAAAACAAAATCTTAACAAGCATTTTAATCTAAATAAGACAAACTATCTGCCAGTGGGGTGAGATCGTTTTACTCATTTCAAGATTTGCCAGTGGGGCAAGATAATTTCACTTGTCAAGCAAAAAGTAACTTAAAACAAGCTAATATTTTCCACTTTTGAGAGAAAAATAAGATTTTAATCTAATTACAAGACAAAAACACTTGTGAAGACAGACATTTTTTGCAGTGTATTTTACCAGCATTTACACCAGGCCGGCTAGTGGAGGATGGGTTCCCGCTCTATAGCTGGATTCCTCCCGAGACTTCTTTCCATTGGGCAGTTTTATCTCACCACCGATTGAGTTTTTTTTTCCCACTGGGCAGTTTTTTTTAAAAACTCAATTGCTCGGTCTTTAGGGGTTCAGGCCTGGGGCCTCATTTATAAATTAATCTTGGAATTCATCCTAAATGTGAGCGTATGATCGTTATAAATAAATAAATATTATGCATGCGCGTGTCTAATATGTCAATTTGTGAAGGGATTGGTAAAATATTCTGACATCTGAAATAATGTGTTCGTCCTGCAGTACAGCTGCATATCCACAAGGACATGGTCGTACGGCTACTCTAGAGTTTGGCGTACGCATAAGGACGTTTCCACATCAGTTTCGAGTTTTATAAATATCAATTTGTGCGTCGATTCCCACGTAAGATCAAATCTAGTGAATTTAAGATCAAATCCGTGCATACGACCGTTTCATACATGAGACGCCAGGTTTTTGCCCAATTTGTTTTTGTATTTCCTCTGTAAAGTGTCTTCATGACAGTGTCTCTGTAAAAGGCGCTATACAAATAAAGTTGCATCGAATTGAATCCTAACAGGGAGGAAGGCTGATCGCGGGATGGCCTGATGAACCCTTCAGAGGCGAACTGCACATCATTCTCAGGGGTAACCACCTGACCCCAGAATGGCCGTTGCCATCGGGGCCTAACCAGGGATCCAAGGTGCTCGGTAAGCGATCGCCCCCGTTAACTTATCCCAGCCCCTGCTCCAGAGTCATGGGCAGTCTTTGCCGTAAGCATTCCGCATCGGTGAGCCTGGTGCTGTGCGCTGTATTCCAGGTGTCTTCGGATCGCTGGACCTCTACGGGATGCCTCACACAATATACCGCACGAAGCTGCGCAGCACTGCTCCCGCTGGGTCCGCCACACTCTCCCTACAGGAGGCCGTGGACTGGCAGGTCATTATCACGATATTAATTATCAGGATATTAATACTGTACACTACTGGAACTACTTCACATTACTGTATGATCTCACTCACAGAATTTCTCTCTGTTAGTCATGACTGTGCTATTAAATACATCAGGATAATGTATGTAACAACCACTAGCCTACTGTATATACTGTTAGTAATCATGTGTAGTTGGTGCTATAGATCTTATATTGTTCAAACTGTGGAGACAAACTGATTTGATGTGATGGGTTGATCTTAAAGCGCATTCTGAACGCAACTTACGTCTCCATTCTTACGTCTCCATTCGAGTGTTCCTGAACGTGCGGACGCTGATACTCCATTTCTCCCGCGCACGCTCCACTTTAGGTGGGGGACGACATCGTGATCTCGACCACAAGCTACGACCCCTGGGAGACGGAAACTCGGAATATCGTAGCCGTGACGGCGGACGGCCGGACCCTGACCCTCAACCACTCCCTGTCCCACGCCCATATCGGTCAGTTCATCCGAACGTCGCCGCACAGTTAGCGGCAGCCAGCTCTGGCCCAGTGGCCTTGGAAACGGATAAAGCCCCTTGAACTTGACTGCATTCAAAGGTGAATAAGTTCCCTCTGTCCTTCCTGGCCACAGGTGAGAGCCACAGCGTTCAAGGCTCTGGAAGGAACTACAGCCTCTCAGCAGATGTTGGTCTGCTCAGCAGGAACATTAAGATCATTGGGGAGGACTACCCAGGCCTGTACAGGGAGTCCTTTGGAGCCAGAGTGCTGGTCGGCACCTTCTCAGCTGGAGGAGCCCAATACAGAGGTACTGTTCAGTTATGATGATTAATAATCATTATTATTTACAAACTACTGTTTCATTAACTGCTTCTTTTAAATATGTACTAAAGTATATTCTATTTTATTCTTCTGTTCTGTTTTATCATAAGTAATATTATCTAATCATTATTATTCATTAACTACTGTTTCACACTGCGAAAAAAAATGTATGTCTTACGTGTTTTAGTCTTGTAATGAGACTTAAAATCTTATTTTCTTTCTCTAAACTGGAAAATATCAGCTTGTTTTAAGTTATGTTTTGCTTGACAAGTAAAATGATCTTACCCCACTGCAAATCTTGAAACGAGTAAAGCTATCACAGCCCACTGGCAATCCTTTTGTCTTATTCAGCGAAAAAAGTAACAGAAATAACATTCTAAAGTCTAAATATGAGATTAAAATACTTGTTAAGATTTGTTTTTTGCAGTGCATTAACTGCTTTTAAAAAAAAAAAAAGTACTTTGTCTCCTTCTGGTGGCAAGGTGAACATCTCCAGTGGTGACCAATAAAGTATATTCTATTTTATTCTTCTATTCTGTTTTATCATTAGCACTTCAAAAGCAGTAGAATTACAATATTGTACGTAAAACTGTTGTTCATTTCACACCAGAACACATCTGTTCCTACCAACAAGCTTGTTGTTCTTTCTACTTTTGGTTCATAGATCCTCATGTAATGGTAACGTGTCCTTCAATTGCAGCACATTTTCATGATTTATTGTCTGTGCTGCTCATCTTGCATCCAAGTTAAACATGTAACTTCTTCCTCAAAGACTGAACATTACATTAAAGATTACATTCCTGTTAATATTAATATCATATTTTATATTGTCAGATAAAATAGGCCCTTTTTGTGTTTTCTATGTTCCCCTCAGGAAGAGCTCAGATCAGGGATGTTGAGTTCTATCACACGGGCCAGGAGGGTTACCGGGACGTTTATGATCCACGATACTCTGTGGCTTTCCTCGATCTGGGTGATGTGAGTACTGTATACCCCGCCCTCTTCTGGCCATGTTAGGAAGTACACGTGTCCATGCATTTGTACATGTAAAAAAAAAAACACTAAGTTGGCACAGTGCCAATATCTCAAACTATTTGTATTTTGAAAATGTGCATAGTGAGGAAGTGCACCAATGTGCTCTAGAGCACCAATAGTTCATCGCTGTCTTTCTCTAAGATCTCCAACAATGAGTCCTACATCCAAGGCTGTGCCTTCCATCGTGGTTTCTCTCCTGCCATTGGTGTCTTTCGAACAAACGGCCTGAGTGTGGATGACAACGTCATCTACTTCACTGTCGGCGAAGGTAGCTTAACACTTAATTTGTGGTTCAAAGGGGAGATGATTTTCTTCTTTAAAGTTTTAAATGAATGTTGAACAAACAATGAAACAATCTCATAGACTCGGTGGTTCTTCTAGGACTCCATGTTGTGCACGCGAAGATGGCAGCCGTTATGCACCCTGCGATGTGAGCATCGTTTGTATTATGCTTTCGTTCGCAGGAATCAGAGTTTGGGGCAATAACAACAGGGTCCGAAGAAACCTAGTGACCATGTCTCTGTGGCCCGGGTCCTACCAGGGCCGACAGGAGGCTTTCAACTACGACTGGAACGCTGCCATCGAGGTCAGTGCCTTCCGGAACATTCTGTAGCAGCACTCCACCGCCGTTTTCTCTGACTTGTAAATTATGACTTGTGCCACATGTAACAGTGCTTGGCCCGGTAACAATGGAGCACTGTACGTTTTTGGTGGGATTACTACTGTGATAAGCTGGGTAGTGACGGCATCATTTGTATAGTTTATTTGTAATCACGCAGTCTGACCACATTCTGCACTCCTGTACGCCACAGCAGGGTGTGAAATTAACAGCCACCTCCAGCCAAATGCTGGTAAAATTTCTATTGTGGCTGGTAAGATTTTTATTCTAGCAGCCACTTTGGCCGGTAACCAACCAGGATGTGTTATAATGTAAAAGGTATAGGATAGATCCATTGAACAAAGTGTTAAAACAAGTAGGCGGATCAGACCAGAGGGCTGATGGGACATTTTTTAAACGGTGCGTGCAGCCACCCTGCTGTTAAAACTCTAACATGCCTTGGTCGTCCACGTCTCGACAGGTGAACGAGGGAAGGAATGTCGTGCTGCGGGACAATATCGTGGCTGGTTTCGAGAGGGTTGGGTACCGCATTGATGGTGAACCTTGTCCAGGTAACAGTCTCTCACGACATGCTGTTCCGTTGCTTTATATTCAGAACACACCGTAACTCCTGCCACTACATAGTGACCTTAAAGCAGTGGTCTCCAACCCTGTTCCTGGAGATCCACCATCCTGTAGGTTTTCATTTCAACCCTAATTTGGCACACCTGACTCTACTAATTAGCAGCTCAATGAGATCTAGCTGTTGAATGGGGGGTGCTTTGTTGTGGTTGGAGTGAAAACCTACAAGGTGGTAGACCTCCAGGAACAGGGTTGGGGACCACTGCCTTAAAGGCTTCCTCCTTAATGCGGAAAGGTTGGAAAGAAGAAAGAATGCAGTTGTGTTAGGCACACTCTAATAGAAGACCAGGTGTGCAGCTATTGGGTAAAGGCTGATCTTTGTTTGGACTCCACCATACGCAGTAAAATGTCCAGTGTTAAATCAACTCCCATAGGAACCCTATGTACTCTGTAAGAGTTGATATAACACTGAACATTGTACAGTGTAGGGTTTATCTGTAGTTATTCACAAGGCTGGCAATTGTAGGAATGGGGAATCCGGTGGAGATGTGGAGCCAGAACGAGGCCCACGGAGGCCTGTACGGAGTTTACCTGAACAAAGACGGGCTGTCCGGCTGCTCCCTCATCCAGGGCTTCACCGTCTGGAGGTGCTTCGACTACGGGATCTACTTTCAGGTAACAGTGTTCAGTAAAGCCACGGTGTTCAGGAAGGCCTTGTTGTCCTGGCAACCGAGCAAAAACACTGAAAATCCAGATCAGGTTTGTCTCCCTAAATTAGATTCCAGGAGAAATACATTGAAAGCACTTTTCATTGTTCCAGATTACGACATTTTAAAGGTATTTGAAATTTGCCGGTATGGTAGTAAGATACATAAACTTTATAATTTATATAGGGAAAATATAATGTGGTGCTATAGGCTTGTATTGTATGCTAAAGTAGGTACTGCAATGCGGTAATAGAATAAGTATGGTATGGGAAAATTATACAGGTAAGGGATGTTACTGTAGGAATGATATTGTAATAGAATAAGCATGGTATGATATCGGTAAATTACACATGTAAGCGCTGTTATTGTAGGTGTGATATTGTAAGAGTTGATTGATTAGGCTTGGTGTGTTATTCAGTTGATTGATTAGGCTTGGTGTGGTAGTAGGAGAGTGAGCCAGTTGAACGCCAACCCGGAAGAACGTCAGGACAGGGTTGTTTTTCCAAATCCACGGTTCCTGAAGTTTAACGTTCTTACAGGTGGCCATGAGCGTCTACGTCCAGGACATCACTTTGATCGATAATGGAATGGGAATCCTGCCCATCGTTTTCTCCCCCCCCTCCCTGTTTCACGAATACTCCGACAAAGCGGTCCATGTTACGGTGAGCATGCCAACGCACCATTCCTCTGTCACTGGACTGTCTTGCCGGTACATTCCAGAGAATCACTCGCCCTTTTCTCTCTCTCTCTCTCTACAGAATGCTCTGATTGTGGGCAGCAGCCCTGAATTCAACTGCACCGAAAGCCTCTCGTCCAGCAATACCAACATCCTGCTCAGCAGCCCTCACAGATCCACCAGGCCTCCCAGTGGTGCTCATCTCTAATACGTTCACAGTGCTTGCAGTATGAATGGGCCTGGGGGATACCGTGTTGCTTTGCTTTCAGGTTCTGTAATTGGAGTGTTTTTCTTTGCGTGTAACAGGGGGAAGGAGTGGGATCTGCTCGCCAACTTTTGCGTCAAGCCACAATCATGCGCCAATGAAGCCTCACGCCGGGTTGATGAGCTACAATGCCATCAGTGGACTCATGACAGTGACTGGTGAGGGCTTCGTCAGTTTGGTCCATTTCTGTGGAGGATTTAGACATTTTGTGCGAGCATAAATGTTAGTTAGTGAACGCCAATAGGTCCCAGTAGTTTAACTCACGTAGGGTCTTTTCACTCCATGCTAATAAAGACGTCTACTAAAAGCACTGGAAGCGAAAAGGGGTCTGTGTGTGTTTACGTCTGTCCTATAGATACCACCTTCGTGGGATTCAAGGGCGTGTGCTCTGGGCAGATGAATGTCATGTTCATGACCAATCCTGAAAATGAGGACCTGCAGCACCCCACTCATGTGGAGCGGGTGACGATGGTAGACAGCGTGGAGGACGGTAGAGTGTTCCTCCACAGAGCGGATGTGAAGTGAGGAACTTTTTTTTGTCGTAGGCATTTGCTTTATATTTCTTTCGGAGCAAAGACTGCTGAAAATATTTCTCTGCACATCACTGGTCCCCAACCCTGTTCCCAGAGATCAACCCTCCTATAGGTTTTCACTCCATCCCCACAAAGCACCCCTCATTCAAAAGGTCTTATTGAGCTGATAATTAGTAGAATCAGGTGTTCTCCCAAGATCTCCCGGAATAGGGCTGGGGACCACTGCTGTAGATCACAGTTGTAGGTTGGATTTATCTCTTCGATTGTCTTACGTGAGGTAGTTGAATGATGCGTGTGTGTGATGCACGTGTGTGTGTCCCTCTTGCAGTAAAGCCAATCCCTCTGACTGCGTGGACATGGACTGCGACGCCAAGAAGAAATGCCTCATAAAGGACCTGGACGGGTCCTTCCTGGGCTCCGTGGGCGCGGTCGTGCCCCAGTCAGAGTTCGAGTGGAACGGGGACAGGAGGAGGGGCGTGGGAGACTACAGGATCCCCAAAGTCATGCTTACCTACCTCAACGGCAGCCGCATCCCAGTCAACAAAATCGCACCCCATAAAGGTGTGTGCCGTTTTAATCATTTCAACACTTTTTAATTCAATAGCTGTTTTTTTTGTTTTTTCATTTCTTTGTGGAAGAAGTCCATATGACAGTATTATCCAAAAAATACAATTAACAGGTGGGCTGCTATTCCCAATAGTATTCTGCATCAATAGAACGCAACATAAGGCACACTCAGTAAAGCTAGTCTGGCAGGTTCTGTTCATACTTATTATCATTCAGATTTATCTTCTTATTATTAGTTATTATTTATAATTTTTATTTTACTGGCCAATAAGGTGTTCAAAATTAAAGGGTAGCACATAACTGTTGAGTGATTCCAGCAGTAAGTGATGAGTAAGTAGTAGTAAGTAGTTGGTAAATAGTTATAATCTAATGTAATCAAAAGGCAGATACACCTTCCTAGGATGAAAGTGAAAGTGCAGGAAGCCTTGAGTTTGAGTTGTAAAGTTTGATCCGATCACGGTCTGGAATGATTTTCAATACTTCTGTTCAATACTTCTGTACTTTTTTTCAGGTTTAATAATAGTGTTTAAGGTGTAAGATCACAACTATGTGATTAGAATGTTCTTAACTTAACATTCTACTGCTGATCTAACAATCACTACTGGTATTTGAAAGCAATTGAGTTCTAGAACACTGATTTTGAAAAAGGCATTCCAAGAAATAATTTTTTTTTCCAGGGATAATCCGGGATTCCAACTGCACATACATGTCCCGATGGCAGAGCTACAAGTGCTTTGGCCTGAACTATGAGATGCTGGTTATTGAGAGTCTGGATGCGGACACAGAGACCAGGCGCTTGTCCCCAGTGGCTGTGCTGGGAGACGGCTACGTTGACCTGCTGAACGGTATGGCTCACGCACTTCATAGATTAATTTTAAATTAAATACTAATGCAGCGGGCATACTGGTCTGCTTTTTTTAATCCCTTAATTACATTTTTTTTTTTTAACAGTTTCCTTTGGTAAATATATTCACGACGGTACGGTCATTATTCATACAGATATTTCACTATGGTCATGGTATTGCATTTAGCAGTTGTTCAACATAAGGGCCCAGTTTATAACGTTTTGTTCTGAAATTATTTGGATGGAAACCTAATATCTTTATTTTCCAAAATAATGAGTAAGATGGTGTAATTATTAGACGGTTATGTGCGTGTTGTGTTGAATAGAGGATAATGAGTGTATTTTTCGGATTGAAGCATTAAAGCAGTGATGCGTTTCCTCGTGTTAATTTGGCCCAGGTCCCCAAGACCACGGCTGGTGTGCCGGGTACACATGTCAGAGGAGAGTGTCCCTCTTCCACAGCATCATCGCGACGAACAAGTCCTTCGACATCTACTTCACCAGCACGAGCCCTCAGAAACTGCGGCTAATGCTGCTCAATGCCGACAACTCGAAGGTCAGCCCTACGGAAGCACGTTAGCACGATGCTATCACATAACGGCAGGCTTTACCGGGGGGGGGGGGCGTGTGCCACGAGTGTTCAAGCAACTGCTTTCAAAGCAAGTTGCAGTACAGTGAGAAGATGAATTGCCTGCGGTTTATTTCAGCAAGAGCTAACGGAATGTTATTAAATGTCCTTCCACTGCAAAAAACGTTCAGTGCTAATTGAAGTGTAATAGCGTTGTTTTGAGTCCAAAAGTTATAAAATGTAAACTTTGATAGTAAATTCTACTATATCGGAGTTAACACTAAACATTTAACTGTGTACATTACATCAGAAAAACATATAAGGTATACATATAGTAGGATATAAAAGAGTTTCCCAGTATACAGTTTGTTTAATATACAGCTGAGGCTGATTAGGACTCACACTTTGCAAGTGTCTCAAGAGGTTGTTGTTTATTTGCAGGCCGTCAGAGTCGCCGTGTTCTACTCCAGCCCTCAGCGTCTTGATGTCTACGTTGACAATAGTCTGGTGGCTCCGACAAACGCGCTCTGGAACAACGATCACTCTGACTACACTCTCCAAGAGCCATCTTTTGACGGTGCAACATTTCAAACTTTTAACAAAAACCGTTGAAGCATTTCAAACTTTCGGCGATTGTTTTGGATGTTTTTTTGTTTGTACGGACATGCTTGTTTTGTAATGTACAGCAGATTTTATGGGGTACTTTTGAAACCCACACGAATGATATTGATAAGTAAGGTAAAAGGGGCCAGGCTCACAAAGCAGGATTACTGAGTTAGCTGGATAACTGCACTGAGTAAAACCCGGAATCCTCCCAAATCTGGAACATAGACTGAACTAAAAAGAGCTGTTCCAGATTTTACTCAGCGCAGTTATCCGGCTAACTCAAGTAATCCTGCTTTTTGAAACAGGGCCCGGGATTTATCTGGGTTTTCTCAGCCTTGTGGCAGGGATGTGAAGATGTACACATCACCAAGCGGCTTTTCCTCTCACCGCAGGGCAATACGTTCCCCAGCCGAACTCCGGAGCCCACGGGTCCAACTTCTTTGATGGCACCTACAAAATGATGAACGTCCTCCTGCGTGGCTCCGCCCCTGCGGAAATACACACCTCCCCTCTCCTCTTGATCTCCTTTGCGCTGCCTGCCATGACCGTCGACGAGTTCTACGGCATAAACCTGGTGAGCAACCTGGCCCTCTTCTTGAAGATCCCGACCAACATGATCCGGGTCACCAACGTGATCCGCGAGGACAGCGCCCGACGGCGCCGGCGTGCCACTGGCCTGACGGTGGAGGTGGAGATCAGCCAGCTTCCGGAGCAGCAGATCTCCAACAGCACCAGCGGTGAGAGGAACCGGCCAGTTTGGGACGAATTAGACCAAAAAGGTCAAGGAGAAGCAACACACAGTGTGTAGCATGTCTGTAGGAACTTCTACAGTAGTGTTGGTGTGAACTTTCAGAACCATAGATAATTTGTTTTGCTAAATAAAAGGTGTCTATTTCTTTTTTTTCTTTTTCTTTTTATCTCTGATTGCTTGAAAATTGTGGGGGTGCTAAAACATTTGACCGGTAGTATAAATGTGTCTGTTTTCTTTTTTCCACAAACACAGTTTGAGTTTGAGTTCAACAATTACCAAAATTAAGTTGCCAAACTGTATTTGTGAACAGGAAAACTGCATTTATTTATAAGTCAAAGTTAAGCTTGACTGGATCCAAGTGAGGCCAATTGATTGCATCTTTAATTGAATCATACTAAAGCCTTTGGGTCCATAAGACTTTTCACAGCACATTTGCTAACATCCTGTCCCCCTGTGATCTGTGTTATTAATAGCAGGGCTTCCACATACCATTTAGTCTTTGTTTTTTAGCAAATGTACTTGTGTAATTACTATTATAACACGTTTTAAGTTAATGGTGATCATTTATGTTTTAAGAGGAGAATTTCAGGACCTTGCAGAACATTGCCGATGACTTGGGCAAGGCGGCCGTGTCTGGCAATCTGAGCCAGGCCACCGGGATCGATATGGCCTCCATGCACATCCTACCCCCAACTCCCCCACCCACTGATCCTGCGTGGAGGATGGTGAGACACCATAAGAAGGCATCCATAAGTTTTTTACACAGGAAGCTTGATGATGCCTCTCTTTCAAATAACAATCTGTGCAGGTGATGACCGTTATTTTTAGCTGTGGTACTTACGGCTTTAAAGGCATAGTAAACTTTGTTAGAACATAATGTTGTATAGCTATCTGGCCCCGATATGAGTCGTAATATTCAAGCTCACCTTCATGACTTGCTCCAGTGGTCAGCAACTGGCTAACGAAGAAAAACATTTTTTTTCTCTCCATTCACTCCCATTGCATGGCGAAACAGGTCTCAAAAGCACACATTTAGCACATAAACAAATGCAAACAACGCGGATTATGCTGATATACAAAATCACGACATCCGGAATGTTTCAGACTGATCGTTTGAAACTTTTGAACCAATTTTTGATTGATTTTCTGAGAACTAGCAACTGTTGCTAGCTTCTTTGCTGCTCGGTTTGTTTGCTAACGCATGCCTCAGGAAGTGAGAGGGACCATTACGGGGACAAGAACAAAACAAGGAAGTTAATAAGCTATGACCGGATCTTCTTCCAAACCTTTGTTTGGAAAAAAGTGTAAAATATCATGAATGGAGCTTGGTTCTGGATGTCGTGATTTTGTATATTGCCATAATCCGCATTGTTTGTTTGCTTTCGTTTATGTGCTAAAAGTGTGCAGAGAGAAAAAAAAAGGTAATTCTTTGTTGCCCAGTTGCTGACCACTGGAGCAAGTCATGAAGGTGAGCTTGAATATTACGACTCATATCGGGGCCAGGTAGCTGTACAACATTATGTTCTAACAAAGTTTACTATGCCTTTAAGGTGTTTCGCTTATGACAATGGCCAGGCTAAAATGAGTACTCTAACATTAAGGTAATACAAGAAAGGTTGAGAAAGTTTGGTGATGAAAACAGACTACTCAGCCCGTCTAGCCTTGTCATCCTGCTAACTTTGAAGAGAGCATCTATTACTGGGCCTACTAACCACACCCCCAAGGGTTTCTTCTTCTATATATTTATATAACCTCCTGACATCACTGTAAAATGTATCTGCAGCCAATTTCCACCTTTGCCAGCTTGTTCCGCAGACCTGAAACCCAAACCTGAAATCCACTTTACTGGGGGGGGGTATAAGTCAATGGGCAGGTTCAGGTATTGACACTGTGTATTGGTTTTCGCGTGGTTGCCAGGTTGCTGATGTGGAGGTGACCAGGGAGGACCCAGTGCCTAGCTTTGTGGCCAGCGTGGCCAGACTGATGGTGATGCAGGAGCCCCTACCCAGTGATCATGGAGGTCCACTCATCCAGCAGCCCAGCCTCAAAGCCCTGGATGAAGAGGTGAGGATGAGGGCATGTAGACACAGCATGCATGCACAGTAAAATGTGTTGGTGTTAGTTCAACTCCAACAGAGTACACATGGGTTCAATAGAGGGACCATATGTACTCTGTAAGAGTTGTTTTAACACTGAACATTTTCCTGTGTGCTGCACATATAAGGTCTACATTACTTAATGTTTCTGCATTTGCTTAGCAGACCCCGCATTCAAAGAAATTAACAAAGTTTTCATTCTGTAACACATTCATAATATTGCACTGATAAGGGATAAATTAATGTAAAGTAATGCAAACCATAGCTGCAGTGTGTATAAGCCCTTAACCAACCACCACTTACAAATGTAGCATGCAACTTTGTACTTTCTCATGAATGATGGTACCTCGGATAAATGTATGCAAAACAAAAGCATTAGTTCAAACATACTGTATGTCCACTAACTTCTCCTTTTAGCGAAATGCTGAGGAAAACGTGCTTAGACTCAACTTTATTGTCCACTTAAATTAACGCTCTTCTTTTGTTTCACAACATAAAGAAGCAGAAAGCTTAAAATAGACAAACGATGCAAAACACTGCCCACAGTTAACAACGCGCATTTCTCTGCAGGGTAACTGCGTGTCAGTCGGAGTCACTTCACTCACGCTCGTAGCGATGTTGAAAGGGCCAGGCGGCCTCAGTTTGCCAGGACTGCAGGGGAACACCACGGTGCCGTTTATTAGCTGCTGGGCCAACTACACCGACCTGTCGATCAACACCACCGGTAGGTTCGGTGCCACTCTCACCGACTGCTCTGGTCCCAGCATGCCACTATGCTGTGCTGTGCTGCCATTTTTATTTATTGGTTTTATTTATTTCATGTTTATTTGATAGGGACACATACACTCTATTCAGTTTGAATAGAGAATTGCAAGATACTTGTCCAATGTAATTCATCACAGCAGTCATAGCGTCTGCTAATTTCCCATGCCTGTCCCTAGATGGATCTTTTTAAAAAAATGAAAAAAAAAGTTTTTTTGCAATGACATGTTTGCATATTTTCATAACCCCGTCCCCAAAACCATTTGACTTACAAATACATTTAGGTCTAATTTTCTGACAAAGAACCATTTGTTAAGTAACAGATGGTGTTACAAATGGTGTTTCCCTCAAACTGTATTTGTGAAGAAAAAAGGTTGCACCTGCACTTGTTAGTAAGACAAGGTTGTTGTATTTATATTGGTGTCCAACTAGTAATTACATGCACTATGTTGAATTATGTAATATTAATGTGATGTAAATACTGTTAAATTTTAATCTCACTTGAAAGAATCCTGGGTTACTCGGTGGAATGACATCTATTGGACTTAGTCTTCATTTTACATACATAGTGTACTAATTTAAATTCACTGGAAGCTTTATTTACCCATATAAAAACATTTGGGAGCTTTTAAAAAGTGGTCATTTGTACACAACTTTAGTTTAATTCACACTCCAACAGATCTCCATTGCATTTCCCAAATGTACATTTTCTTTAAATATTAATTCCCTGATAGTAAAAAGTGTATATCAATGAGTTTTACCACTCTGGTGATTCAGCAATACTGCATATGTCAGTAATCCTGTATGCTGTTCTATGTTTTTGTTCTACTGTAGGTGAGAACATGACAATGGTTTTCTATTTGAATTCCGTGAAAGTTCAGTCCCGATCCATCACAATAAAGGCTGCCACTACTGTAGGCCCCACTATGGACCCAGACCTGGACTTCCCCAGCATCTTTGACTCTTTGTGTCCCCAGTGAAGTCGAGCACTCTGTACTTATTTGCACTGATTCTCTCTTTAAGCCTCATGCTTTTAAGGGTTTAGAATATGCTTTGATTAAAAGGTGTGGGTGTCGTACCGGGAAAAAGTACTGGTGACATAACCGTATGAATGGGTAAGATGATGTTATATTTCCTGTCTGGATTTCTACATATTTACATTTGCTGCTACGTGTGTTCTGTGTCAAATAATTAATCTATTACAGTAATTCTTCAACTCTGCACTGTTTTCTGAATAATCTTAGAAATTGGGAATGGAAAAGTTGCATCTGAACAATTTTACCTTTCATTAAAAAAAATTATTGTTCTATTTTTTGAGCCGAATAAATGACCTATGAAAGTACTTTTTCCATCTTTCATTTTTTTAAATTCCTGCCCAGAAGCAATGCATAATACACCTAGGCCTTAGAATTCGACCCCAAGTAGAATGCACAAAAATGACCTATGGAGATCTGGTCCCTTCACCAGTGGACCGGGGAACCCGAGGTCCATGAAAAAGTACCTCAGAAAATGAAAATAAAACCACTGAAGTAGCTTTTACCGCAATATTATCCAGAGGCTGTGCATACAAAATTTTAGTTTATTCACAATTAAGAACCTAAATACCAGCTATATTGTGCTGGCACAGGTTACTTGCGCCATAGGAAATAATTATAAACAAGAATAACATTCAATGTAAATTGTTTTTATTTAAGAATAACCAAGTACTCAGTACACAACTTCTGGAGGCATAACATCGCTGTACACAGTGGCGGAACATCGTGACGCCGGGCCCTGGTGCAGAACGCACGAACGGGCCCCACCCACTCCAACCTACTATGCACACAGCATAACAGCGCACACAGCCAGCGGTGATGTTACCTCATTAGCGAAAGTTCAGCCCCACTGACAGCGATCACAGCACACAACGGTAACGTTGCCAGATTAGTGACAGTTCAGCACCACTGACAGAAATCATGGTGTTTTGTTAGTTTGATAAATAAGCATCAAAACACCTAGTGTAAATTATTAGAAAAATTGTCCAATAAAATCAGCACAGCGGCATATTAATATAGACAAAACATTGGCACGGCGGCCGACCAGTTCATAAATATATCAAGGCTACTCACCACTATTTAAAAGGCACTCGACGAGCCTCATCGACAATACGCCCTATGTCCAACTTCTTGGCTCGATCATTTTCGATTGACAACGTGGCCAATCCATTCAGTCTCTCCTGTCCCATTGTGCTCCTCAAATAGTTTTTAATTAATTTCAGGTTGGAGAACGAGCGCTCGGCAGTCGCAACGGTGACCGGAAGAGTCAGAAATAATAGAAAGGCCGTGCAAACCTCACTGAATGTAGAGGCCACTGCTGGGTGGTCTACAATGAGCATTTTAGCCACACGGACGCATGTTTCGGTATCTGGTCTCTAAAACACGTTCTGAAAGAAAGAAGCTGACCGGGGAAGCTGGGGGCTATGTCACGGCTGTAGTGCTCAGTAAGCCGTCGGGCAGCTTGGTGTAACTCCTCGTCCTGTTCTCTGCTGGAGTGTGTTGGGGTGAATTGCCTCAAACATATGAGCAGTTGCATTTAAGCTGGTGAATCTTTTGGAAAGTTGCTGGATGATTATGTCGAGACATGCATAGAAAACGTTCACTCGAAAGTTGTTCTCTGCGTCATAAAGGCGACTGTCTTCACAAAGTTCATCGTAGTGACACTTAACTTTTCTCGCCCTGGTTTGATCGAATTGTGTTTGACTGCCCCATTTAGTAGCTAGAGCAAGGGTTGTGGACGTGGCCTCATCAAATTGTTCCCTGTAGCCTACTCCACCAAAACTCTGATGGAGTTTTTCAGTAGAGTGGAGGCTTTGAGAATGTCAGTGCGTTTCTCTTGCATTAACTTTGACACAGCGTTTGTGCATTCCAAAATCTTGGTCTGCATGTTTAGCAAAAAATGTGAAGGACAATTTGCTGATGGCCTTTTTAAGCACATCAGCTTCGTCGCATTCATCTCTTTTGTCACTGGTAAGCGATATTTTGTTAAGGGCTTTTATAATGTCCCAATATCAATGCCTCACTGTTATTGCATGCTACAGTTTATGAGGAACATGTTTTTATAAATGTTTTATTAATTGCATCGGCGTGCCTAGGTCCTGGCTATTGGGCTACCCCGGGGTCTGAAGAAGGCGAGTCGCCATGTGTAAAACGCAACTACTCCACCCCGCCCCCTATCTCTCTCTTATAGCCTACCCCTTTTAGAGCCGTATCCGCTTCTGAAGCGCTCTAACTCTCTATATAAAAAGATTTGAGACGGGTAGATAATACCGATACAAAATAGAACGGTTTCAAGTTAGTACAGACTAGTAGGTGGTTCAGAAGCGCTTCAGAAGCGGATACAGCTAAATATGAAAAGTCCCGACATTTGAAGCGGACTAAACCCAATGACGTCACGAACAGGAAGTTAACACCGTCGTCGCGAAAGCTCGAAAATGACTCGTTTTCTTCTTAAATCCCTTCGGAAAGAGTGATGCAGATCTTGAAGCAATCACCTACAAAGACCTAACTGAACCACAATCACCGCGAATATAAGCATTGGTTCCACTTCCTTAACTTTATTCTGCTTTATTCGGCAATCTCCACTTTAAACGATCATCGAATTTGACAAAACATACACAGATACACATAGCCTACGTGAGGCACACAGTAAACCACTCGAGCCAGGTTAGCTAGTGTAACATGAATCACGCGCGCAAATTATTGACCTCTTGTTCTCGAGCCCGCGCTTACGTTTTCTGCCGCGTTTAACGAGACAATCGGTTACCATGACAACAAGTACGTACTAAAATGCGTGTATATAAAATGGTCCGACAGCCTTGATCCGCATTTTCTGGGGCAATATAAAAAGGTTTGTGACGGACTTTTTTGATCCGCTTCAGAAGCGGTTCAAAATCAGGGGTAGGCTACAATATGAAAGGGGTATTTTAGTCTCTTACCCACACGCAACGTAGCCTGCTGGCGGGATGGATTAGGCTAAGTTAGTTGATTCGGATGAGACGATTGAAAAATGAAAAAGGTAACCTTAACATTACAAGACATAACATAGCTAGACAGCAAAGATATCGCGTATTACATAATAGTTATTATTACGATATCCGTTTTATAACTTTGTACTGATGAAACGTCCTGCTGTGGCCAGTCGAGCCATGTTCTCGTTGCTAGCTGTCGAGTTAGCTTATATTGCCACCGCACCATAGCCTACTCAAACAAGATCAACCACCCAGAAGCAAGTGCGTTTTTATGCACATTATTAATGTTAATGTCATTAACTTTATTTAGTTCCCAGGGTCACCGTTCGCTTGGTGTTCCAACTAACGTTAGCTAGAAACCAAATGTGGGATGATGGTCGTCTAACCGATGTTAAAAGTGTTAGTTACGTGTATGATGGCTAACGCGATAATGCATAACGTTAATGTTTGGTTATCATGTGTTCACTAACTCAGATAGCGTTAGTAACGTTACCCAACCCAGTATTTAAATGGCAACAGAATAATATCTAATAATAAATACAGCAGTGATGTAATTTCGGTATGGCAGAGTATGGCTCCTGCCATACCCAGCCTCCGGTTTCAAAGGCGATTCGGGCGCCGCTTCTCTGCTGTCCTGCTACTCTGCCTGGTGAGGGAGATCGCACCTTCTCAATCCCCCGTCCCAGTTAAAGTCAGGCAAAACACTAGCAACAAGCTTAAGGCTTACCCATTATGCTACTACTGTTGAAATATTTCGCTCATTCGCTCAGAATTGGCATTTGGTTCCTGCAAATCACTTTCCCCAGCACGTTAACTGCTAACGCTAGCGAACTGTTAGTTGACCAGCAGCTAGCTAGCTAGCAGACAGCAAAACTTTACAGGTGAGTCCTGAAAATCTTGCTTAAAAAAATTAAGTGTATAATTAATTAATTAACTAACATTAGTCTAATGTGGGAATTGTTTTTTATTGCTGCAAGAAGGGAATAGGAAAAATGAGCTACGCCTACATATGCTACCCATCTAGCAAGTGCATAGAGCAGAGACTAATGTCTCTGAAATGAACTTGTTTTTTGCTCATTTCAAGAATGTCAACCTAGCTAATCATACATTGTAGTAGCCTATGTTTTACCACATTATAGCTAAATGCTAATCGCGATTAGTTTACAACTAATGATAGATAATTTTTAGAATAATCTTTTTTTTAGAAGTCACCAAAATCCACTATTTAAAAGGCGTTTTTAAAAAATCGCTCGAACATTTCACCCCCCAGCTTACTTGCCATGCTGTACTGTTTGCTGAAATTACGCCACTGAGCAGGTGATCCAGTGACATGAGAAAAGAGAGGGAGGGAGATTTTGCAAGAGCGGTGGCAAGGTGGTGCTGTGGTTAGCGCTGTCGCCTCGCAAGAAAGAGGTTCTGGGTTAGAATCCCTGTCCTGGTCCTCTGCGTGGAGTTTGCATATTCTCCCCGTGTCCGCGTGGGTTTCCTCCCACACCAAAGACATGTATGTCAGGTTAGGTAAACTCCTGCCATTGTCCTTGACTAAGGCACTGGCATCAGAACTGGAGTTGGTCCCTGGGCGCTGCACTATGGCTGCCCACTGCTCCTAAGTAGTTAGGATAGGTCAAATGCAGAGGATAAATTACCCCACGGGGTCAATAAAATATAACTTAAAAGCACAAATTAAAAACATTTTTTTAAAGATTTGCAGTAGGTTATTGTTAGCTCGTTTGGAGTGCTTTTGTTTTGCGTTATAATTTTTTTAACATCAGATTAATAAATACTGTTCTCAAAAGGCACTAGAAATTAGCATTTAAGTTTTGTTTTTCAAAAATGTTCTTCCCCGGGGGGCATGCCCCCGGACCCCCCTACCACTGAAGTGTCCTCCACAGATGCCAAACCACTCCTACGCCCTTGGCTCTTTTTATTTGATTTAAAAATTCACATTTGTACTGTTATTGTAGAATTTATTTGAATCATTCATCTTGGGTGTCGTCTAAGAGATAAGAGATAAAGAAGAGATAAGCTGCTGCTCCGTTTGTTTCGGAAACATTTCATATGCAAGATTATTAGTACTGCTGTGTGTAAATGCCAACTACATTGTGTCTGAAATCATAATTTTTGAAATAGTTTGCAGTGACTTGTCTGCATGGGAAGAGCTACTGGTCTGTGAATGTGCATGCTGGCCTGGACGCTTCTAGTTGCGACGCTGAGCGGGACAATTTCGTCATCGTTCAACCAGTCTTAAGTAAGAGTGCTCCATTTTTATTTATTTTTTTATCACTCCTTTATAAATAAAGAGGCATCAGGATAAATTCTGCAACAATAATACTGAGGACAGCGCTCCTTTATAAATGAAGGACATCTGGACAAATTACGGTAATATGTCTACAACCTTTGCAACAACACTAGCTGAGCAAGGACAGTGCAAGAAAACAGTAGGCTCATGTCATACTTCAACCTAATAATTTTTATTGTTAATCTATTTATATTAGTTAGAATTAAAATGCTATAATACCGACATAGCCTACATACGATATAAAATGGGTAAAAATTAAAACTAGGCGATGGCGTCTGACTGACTTTTTTCAACCCCGTCCGTCACGTTGATTGATTTATTCCAGCGCAGCCATATTGTTGTAAAGCTTGGGTATCATATTTTCGGGGGGGGAAAAAAAAAAACAATTACATATCTAGGCTCTACTGCGTTGAGCATATCACAAAAGCCTTGGTTTTCTACCACGTTGTATAGGCGCAATCTTTCGACTTTTGAGATTAAGTATGTGTTCATTTCTCGCTCACAGTTGGGTGGAAATTTTCCAAGAACTTGATCTAGATTGCTGTCATGTTAAAAACACAGTTCAGGCTGACAAGGAAGTATCTGCATCTCAAACTTTATTTCTGAAACAAACTCAGTTTTTTTGTCAATGCGCTATCTATTGTTGGGTTTAAACCACATCATACGTATATCGGCATAAAAAACTGAATGGAGCCCAGAAAAATAGAGATCGATGTTTGAAATTTGCACATCGATGCAGAATCACAAAATCTATAATCGCGATTATTACATGAATCTAATTTTTCTCCCACCCCATGCAGGATCTTTTACTTTAAAATATTAGAAAATAACCATTCATACTGCCATACATGCATAACCAGTCATATCTGAGCACTAGCAATCTCTGTTTAAAAAAACTATTGCTGAAACCTTGCTCCAATGCCTGTATTTATTATTCTAAGATGTGTTCGGGGCGTGTCTGGGCGTGGCGCTCTTTTCTGTGTGGGGATGGGTGGTGGTGGCTACAGAGCCTGTGGTGTGGGATCAGGCCTTTGTTGCCATTGCCACCTAGCTACTGCAATGGCGGAGGTGAAGAAGATGAGGTACAGCGAAGCAACAAGCCTGCAGGGCATGTTCAAGAAGCGAGTCAACCTAGGATTTTCTTTTCCTCAATGGCCACAGCTGAAGTTTAGCAATGGAATGAAAAGTAACACGGAGTTAGTGTTTTCTGTTGGACATTTAAGTAGGCTATGTTACTTCTAGCTATGCAGCAAACTACCTTTGGTAACTAGGTGGCTGAAGTCGGGTACCTTTTGAATTAAATTAATATAACAATGGGATATTACGTTGTATTTCAGAAAATAAATAATATTTGTATGCAAATATCTCCATGAAAAAGTCATTTACTTTACAATAGTATTTAGCTAGCTATGATAGACAAGATATGGTTTGCTAATTTTGACACTGAACAAGCCCACCATTTTTCCAGCCAGACATTTAGGGCACTGAGCTGGCTGAATTTCTCACTGCCACGGTTTAAAACAGGAAGCGGTCCTGAAATCACAAGCTTGCAAATGGGTTTGATACAGTTATAGGCCTATAATGAAATAAAATCGTTCTTTAAAACTTCAGATTTTTATCAACCTGGTGTACTTTCTACCCGCATTAATGATTACATTATGTTTTTTTAATGATCGCAGGAGGTTGATGTTGCCTGTGCCATCCACTCTTTCAGCAGGAAACACATTAAAATCCTTGAAACCACTGGCAACATTTACGTTGCTAACATAGAATCTCCAATTATAACTGCGTTTGTCGGGGACTGTAGTAACGTTGAGCCAGATACTTAGCAGGCACTTTTATCCAGAGTGACGTAGCCTTCAGTATATGAATGCATGCATTATGAAGCAGGGGTCAATGTTGGGGAGCTGACTTCAAAACGATTTAAAAAAGTTTTTATTTAATTATCACACTGCCCAATTACTTTTACCATCCATATAGAACAATACACATTGCTAAAAATGTTATTTTCATTTTATCTTCGTTTGATGTTTCTTGCCCTTCAAAAAGGAGGAGACTTTTTGAATGTAAATACAAGGGGTCGACCGATTATCGGCCTGGCCGATAATCGGATCCGATATTCATCATTTTTCCAATTATTGGAGTCGTTATTTTGTATGATCTGATTGCCGATTAAATGAAAAAAAAAAAAAAAAGCGCTCCTTGCGGCAAAATGCACTCCTTGCAGGCGGCTCTGATGCAGTCGCCTCTCTCTGGCTCAATGTCCCGCCGGCAGCATTATTGGATTGGCTATACATCACAGGTTAAAAATAGCCAATCTGTACTCCGTATTTGTGGGAGACACGTGGGAAAGAGGAACGCACGCAGAGTGAGATGCATCGCTGAGACGAGAGACTGCATGTTTTTTCAAAGGTACGAATGCAGATGTTGCTTAAGTTGCAATTTTGTGGGCTAACGTTAGGCTACTCCACTGACAATGCATGAACTTGTTATGTTGTATCATAATAAATATTTAACAGATTACTCGCCCGCATGAGTTGGTGTTTTTACATGTTATAGCTGATGATGGCATGGTGGTAGCTAGCTAGCTAACGTTAGGTTTAATGTTTGCAAACGTAACGTAAACTTTGCGTTAAAGCTTTCACCTCCGTTGTGAATCATACATAAAGTCCTCGCGCAAAATATCAGTTATTTGCAGTTGGTGCGTCGACTAATATAGTTAATGACTGGAAGAAAGCGAAGTAGTCCGCACTCAATTTAGTTTTGTTTTATTTATCTTTCTTTTTTTTGACACGGACGTTTCGGCTGACAAGCCTTCCTCAGCGTGCACAAAGTGCACCCACCATGCAGGTCACTTTTTTGCTTTCTTCCCGTCACCTCCGTTGTGAATGAAATTCCGTTGCCTTTTTTGCCCTTCTTTAGTACTAAACGGGATGGGTAGCAAGCTACATGAACGCGAGTGTTATTCAACACCAATAGCTAACGTTGAGTCTCGTAGCTAATTAGCTAACGTTACTGGAATGCGATAGCTATTGTAACGTTAACAAGTTTATTTGTTGGCCGTTGATTTAGACAGCTGGCTAGCAAAACACTTGACATAACGTTATTTCTTGCACATCAGGCTGGTCATACTCTGTAAGCATGATAATACTCCGCCAAATACTCCGCCAATAACGTTGTTTTGAATGACCGGTTCCCTGTTATCACATGTTAATACTGTAACAAGATGCTACTGATACAAAACCACACATATTTTGTTGACTGGCATAAACGACTGCTGATACAATATAAAATAAACCATGACTGTTTATTTGTTCATCGTCATAAAACAAAACGTTATGAAACAAAACCCTATGCCCCAAGGCATGCTCATTTGCATAACCTAACGTGACTGGCTAACCCACCATGCAGGTCACTTTACAATACATAACATTCATAGAATTGAAACGAACTCTAGGCGTTTGTGCTGTAATAAGTGAAGCATATTTGTGCTGTAATAATTTAAGCATATTTCAGTGTTTTGCCCCTCTTTTAACTCTCCCCAAACCCCCTTTCATTGCAGATGGATGCAGCCGATGCACAACACAAAAGGCCTAAAAGTGCAGTATGGGTGTATTACACTCAATCAATATCAACACCAGGGAAGGCAGTCTGCAATACATGCAAAGAAAGTGTCAGTATGGGAGGAGCAATGGCAAAAAGTAAAAATATTTCAAACCTTGGTCCCATCTTAGGATTCATCACCGTGCATTGTACGATACGGCACAGAACAAGAAACAGGAAACTGAATCTCAGCAGGAGGCAATGATTCCATCTCAGCGTACAATACAGGAAATGTTTCAGAGACAGAAAGTGGCCAAATACAGATGAAAAATCTAAACAGTTTGACAAATTAATCCACTGCAATGGTGGAGACAGAATGAAGTGCGCTTCAAGTTACTTGCTTCACAAGCCAGAAAATATCTCTGCTCACCACCCTCCTCCGTACCAAGTGAGCGTGTTTTTAGTGAAGTCACAGCAATCTATGAGAGAAACAGGAGCCGTCTCACAGGAGAGCATGCGGAACAACTGTGCTTTCTGCAGCACAACCTGGTGCTGTTGAATTGGGAGTACTGAGGGGTTAATGGGGACGGGGACTTGGAGAGAAGGATTTAAGTTTTACTAGTTTTATTTATTTTTACTTTATTCAATTTTACAGGAAGAAAACCTTTAGGGAGCTATTTAGTTAATTATTTTTATCTATTTAAAATTTCAGTTCAGTTTATAAGAAATGTGCTAGGAGCTCCCTGCACTTTATTTTTCAAAATATAATGTTGAAATGCTCTGTTTTCCAGCATTTAATTAAACATTAAAGGCATTTAAAGGATGTTTTGTGTTGGAGTTTGTGTTACTGTGAATAATTTTGACACTAAAATGTTCATTTTTACTGCAAATGCATATCGGCTATCGGTCCCCTTGATTACTAATAATCGGTATCGGCCCAGAAAAAACCATATCAGTCGACCCCTAGTAAATACAGGACCACAGCAAGGCTAAAAATCCTGCATAGTGCCCCTTTAAATAGGCTGATGAATGTTTATGATCTGTGATTACCTATCGGAGTATTCGAGGGCTCTGCATCAGCAAAAGTTATGATAGGGCTACTTAAAGGGATAATTCACCCATTTAGAAAAATTTTATATTGTTTTACTTGCCCCCAAAAATAGTATGTAAGGCTGTAGTGATGCTGTCCTGGTCTCAGCGTTGTAGCTATCACTACAACCTTACATACTATTTCGGGAGTAAGTAAAACAATATACAAATTTTTCAAAATGGGTGAACTATCTCTTTAATCAATAGTCAACAACTTTTATGACAGAGAAGTAGATAAGCTGTCCCAAATGTGTTCACGCCTCGTAGTTCTCTCCTTTTCTCGATTCGTCTCTTCCACATACTTTCTGGGTGTCTCCATGTGTCCCAACTGTTTCTTATACTGCTTGGACCCCGGGAATCGCTGCTTGCAGCTATATTTCTTGTTTATAATTATTTCCTATGGCGCAAGTAACCTGGGACCGCTGTGCCAGCACAATATAAAAGCTAGTATTTATGTTCTTAATTGTGAATAAACTTTATAAAATTTCGTATGCACAGCCTCTGGACACATAACATTGCAGTTCAAGCTACTTCAGTGGTTTTATTTTCATTTTCTGAGGTACTTTTTCATGGACCTCGGGTTCCCCGGTCCACTGGTGAAGGGACCAGATCTCCATAGGTCATTTTCGTGCATTCTACTTGGGGTCTAATTCTAAGGCCTAGGTGTATTATGCATCGCTTCTGGGCAGGAATTTAAAAAATGAAAGAGATGGAAAAAGTACTTTCATAGGTAATTTATTCGGCTCAAAAAATAGAACAATAATTTTCTTTAATGAAAGGTAAAATTGTTCAGATGCAACTTTTCCATTCCCAATTTCTAAGATTATTCAGAAAACAGTGCAGAGTTGAAGAATTACTGTAATAGATTAATTATTTGACACAGAACACACTCCGTAGCAGCAAATGTAAATATGTAGAAATCCAGACAGGAAATATAACATAATCTTACCCATTCATACGGTTATGTCGCCAGTACTTTTTCCCGGTACGACACCCACACCTTTTAATCAAAGCATATTCTAAACCCTTAAAAGCATGAGGCTTAAAGAGAGAATCAGTGCAAATAAGTACAGAGTGCTCGACTTCACTGGGGACACAGAGTCAAAGATGCTGGGGAAGTCCAGGTCTGGGTCCACAGTGGGGCCTACAGTAGTGGCAGCCTTTATTGTGATGGATCGGGACTGAACTTTCACGGAATTCAAATAGAAAACCATTGTCATGTTCTCACCTACAGTAGAACAAAAACATAGAACAGCATACAGGATTACTGACATATGCAGTATTGCTGAATCACCAGAGTGGTAAAGCTCATTGGAACTTTTTACTATCAGGGAATTAATATTTAAAGAAAATGTACATTTGGGAAATGCAATGGAGATCTGTTGGAGTGTGAATGAAACTAAAGTTGTGTACAAATGACCACTTTTTAAAAGCTCCCAAATGTTTTTATATGGGTAAATAAAGCTTCCAGTGAATTTAAATTAGTACACTATGTATGTAAAATGAAGACTAAGTCCAATAGATGTCATTGCAGCGAGTAACCCAGGATTCTTTCAAGTGAGATGAAAATTTAACAGCATTTACGCCACATTTATATTACATAATTCAACATAGTGCATGTAATGAGATTAGTTGGACACCAATATAAATACAACAACCTTCTCTTACAAACAAGTGCAGGTGAACCTTTTTTCTTCACAAATACAGTTTGAGGGAAACACCATTTTTAACACCATCTGTTACTTAACAAATGGTGCTTTGTCAGAAAGAAAGACCTAAATGTATTTGTAAGTCAAATGGTTTTGGGGGCGGGGTTATGAAAACATGCAAACATTTTTTTTTTCATTTTAAAAAAAAGATCCATCTAGGGACAGGCATGGGAGATTAGCAGACGCTACGACTGCTGTGATGAATTACATTGGACAAGTATCTTGCAATTCTCTATTCAAACTGAATAGAGCAGTGGTTCCCAAACTCGGTCCTCGGGGACCACTGTGTATGCTGGTTTTCGTTCCAACCGCAATTGCAATCCCAAAATCCTAACAAGCTGTTCATTTTTCTTAATTAGGTGCTTTTCATGTTTAGAGGGATTATGCCATGAAGAATAAAAATTCCCATGTTCCTACTGTGCTTATTGGGCTGTTTTGCAAATAGGTTAAAAAAAATTTAAACTGATCAAATTAAAGACTGGGGGGAATCAATTGGCTCCTAATTAGGTAGTTGAAAACGTGAGTTTTTAAGTTCCCTCATCAAGTTTTCCTTAAATGTAGTAACACTGCAAGTTTGGCTCGTTATCATTTTCTTTGTCTTTTTTTCATTATTTATCAAATGGTTAGTTTTAGTGGCCATATATCCACAATTTCACCAATTATGAGCCTATTGATTCACCTCAGTCTTTAATTTTATTTAATAAAATAAAATTTATTTGGTCAGTTAAAAAATATATATATTTTTTGCCCCTTTTTGTAATTATTTGCAATATAGCACAATGAGAATATTGTACTTTTATTATTCATGACATGCATAGCTATTGCTAACATAATGTGGCTTAAGAGGGTAAATAATCCCTCTAAATATGATAAACACCTAATTAAGAACAATTGACATCTTGTTAAAATTCCGGGATTGCAATTGTGGTTGGAACGAAAACCAGCATACACAGGACCGAGTTTGGGAACCACTGGAATAGTGTGTATGTGTCCCTGTCAAATAAACATGAAATAAATAAAACCAATAAATAGAAATGGCAGCACAGCACAGGGGCATGCTGGGACCAGAGCAGTCGGTGAGAGTGGCACTGAACCTACCGGCGGTGTTGATCGACAGGTCGGTGTAGTTGGCCCAGCAGCTAACAAACAGCACCGTGGTGTTCCCCTGCAGTCCTGGCAAACTGAGGCCGCCTGGTCCTTTCAGCATCGCAACGAGCATGAGTGAAGTGACTCCGACTGACACGCAGTTACCCTGCAGAGAAATGCGCGTTGTTAACTGCGGGCAGTGTTTTGCATCGTTTGTCTACTTTAAGCTTTCTGCTTCTTTATGTTGTGAAACAAAAGAAGAGCGTTAATTTAAGTGGACAATAAAGTTGAGTCTAAGCACGTTTTCCTCAGCATTTCGCTAAAAGGAGAAGTTAGTGGACATATGTTTGAACTAATGCTTTTGTTTTGCATAAATTTACCCGAGGTACCATCATTCATGAGCAAGTACAAAGTTAAGGGCTTATACACACTGCAGCTATGGTTTGCATTACTTTACATTAATTTCTCCCTTATCAGTGCGATATTATCAATGTGTTACAGAATGAAAACTTTGTTCATTTCTTTGAATACGGGGTCTGCTAAGCAAATGCAGAAACATTAAGTAATGTAGACCTTACATGTGCAGCACACAGGAAAATGTGTTAAACAGTGTTAAAACAACTCATACAGAGTACATATGGTCCCTCTATTGGACCCATGTGTACTCTGTTGGAGTTGAACTAACACTAACCCATTTTACTGTGCATACACGCTGTGTCTACACGCCCACAGGGAAACAGTCCATCCTCATCCTCACCTCTTCATCCAGGGCTTTGAGGCTGGGCTGCTGGATGAGTGGACCGCCATGATCACTGGGTAGGGGCTCCTGCATCACCATCAGTCTGGCCACGCTGGCCACAAAGCTAGGCACTGGGTCCTCCCTGGTCACCTCCACATCAGCAACCTGGCAACCACGCGAAAACCAATACACAGTGTCAATAACTGAACCTGCCCATTGACTCCCCCCCCCACCCGTAAAGTGGATTTCAGGTTTGGGTTTCAGGTCTGCGGAACAAGCTGGCAAAGGTGGAAATTGGTTGCAGATACATTTTGCAGTGATGTCAGGAGGTTATATAAATATATAGAAGAAGAAACCCTTGGGGGTGTGGCTTAGGCACAGTAATAGGTGCTCTCTTCAAAGTTAGCAGGATGACAAGGCTAGATGGGCTGACTAGTCTGTTTTCATCACCAAACTTTCTCAACCTTGTATTACCTTAATGTTAGAGTACTCATTTTAGCCTGGCCAATGTCGTAAGCGAAACACCTTAAAGGTATAGTAAACTTTGTTAGAACATAATGTTGTATAGCTACCTGGCCCCGATATGAGTCATAATATTCAAGCTCACCTTCATGACTTGCTCCAGTGGTCAGCAACTGGCCAACAAAGAATTACGTTTTTTTTCTCTCTGCACACTTTTAGCACATAAACGAAAGCAAACAAACAATGCGGATTATGGCGATACACAAAATCACGACATCCAGAACCAAGTGTTTGAAAAGATAAAAAGCTCCATTCATGATATTTTACACTTTTTTCCAAACAAAGGTTTGGAAGAAGATCCGGTCATAGCTTATTAACCTCCTTGTTTTGTTCTTGTGCCCGTAATGGTCCCACTCACTTCCTGAGGCATGCGTTAGCAAACAAACCGAGCAGCAAAGAAGCTAGCAACAGTTGCTAGTTCTCAGAAAATAGTTCTTCAAAATCAAATCAATCAAAAATTGGTTCAAACGTTTCAAACGATTAGTCTCAAACATTCCGGATGTCGTGATTTTGTATATCAGCATAATCCGCGTTGTTTGCATTTGTTTATGTGCTAAATGTGTGCTTTTCTTTTCTGATTTTTCCCAATTTAGTAGCCAATTGAACCCTTATTCGAATTCAATTCCCCCCGTGTAGCAACCACCGCTAGAGAACCACCGCTGCACAACCCCGTCAGCCGGTAGTAGACAGAGGTCGCCACGTCCTTATTCAGGGCACGACTCCTCAACGCTGACCGTGATTCCAGCTCTTCCGGGGCCGCTATGCGCGCAGCGATTCTCTCTGAGCCCCTCCCCCCACCCGGAAGCAGCCGCCAATTGCCGCTCCCACAGGGCGCCGGCCATGCTCGGATCTGGCAGGACCGGGGCACGAACCCCGATCCTCGGAGCACAACTGCACCGACTGAAAGTCGGCGCTCTTACCGTTGTACCACCGCAGCGCCCTAAATGTGTGCTTTTGAGACCTGTTTCGCCATGCAATAGGAGTGAATGGAGAGAAAAAAAATGTTATTCTTCGTTAGCCAGTTGCTAACCACTGGAGCAAGTCATGAAGGTGAGCTTGAATATTACGACTCATATCGGGGCCAGATAGCTATACAACATTATGTTCTAACAAAGTTTACTATGCCTTTAAAGCTGTAAGTACCACAGCTAAAAATAACAGTCGTCACCTGCACAGATTGTTATTTGAAAGAGAGAAGCATCATCAAGCTTCCTGTGTAAAAAACTTATGGATGCCTTCTTATGGTGTCTCACCATCCTCCACGCAGGATCAGTGGGTGGGGGAGTTGGGGGTAGGATGTGCATGGAGGCCATATCGATCCCGGTGGCCTGGCTCAGATTGCCAGACACGGCCGCCTTGCCCAAGTCATCGGCAATGTTCTGCAAGGTCCTGAACTTCTCCTCTTAAAACATAAATGATCACCATTAACTTAAAACGTGTTATAATAGTAATTACACAAGTACATTAGCTAAAAAACAAAGACTAAATAGTATGTGGAAGCCCTGCTATTAATAAGACAGATCACAGGGGGACAGGATGTTAGCAAATGTGCTGTGAAAATTCTTATGGACCCAAAGGCTTTAGTATGATTCAATTAAAGATGCAATCAATTGGCCCCACTTGGATCCAGTCAACCTTAACGTTGACTTATAAATAAATGCAGTTTTCCTGTTCACAAATACAGTTTGGCAAGTTAATTTTGGTAATTGTTGAACTCAAACTCAAACTGTGTTCTTGAAAAAAAAAAACATTTATACTACCGATCAGATGTTTTAGCACACCCACAATTTTCAAGCAAAGTTCACACCAACACTACTGTAGAAGTTCCTACAGACATGCTACACATTGTGTTGCTTCTTGACGTTTTTGGTCTAATTCGTCCCAAACTGGCCGGTTCCTCTCACCGCTGGTGCTGTTGGAGATCTGCTGCTCCGGAAGCTGGCTGATCTCCACCTCCACCGTCAGGCCAGTGGCACGCCGGCGTCGTCGGGCGCTGTCCTCCCGGATCACTTTGGTGACCCGGATCATGTTGGTCGGGATCTTCAAGAAGAGGGCCAGGTTGCTCACCAGGTTTTTGCCGTAGAACTCGTCGACGGTCATGGCAGGCAGCCCAAAGGAGATGAAGACGAGAGGGGAGGTGTGTATCTCCGCAGGGGCGGAGCCACGCAGGAGGACGTTCATCATTTTGTAGGTGCCATCAAAGTAGTTGGACCCGTGGGCTCCGGAGTTCAGCTGGGGAACGTATTGCCCTGCGGTGAGAGGAAAAGCCGCTTGGTGATGTGTACATCTTCACATCCCTGCCACAAGGCTGAGAAAACCCAGAGAAATCCCGGGCCCTGTTTCAAAAAGCAGGATTACTTGAGTTAGCCGGATAACTGCGCTGAGTAAAATCTGGAACCGCTCTTTTTAGTTCAGTCCATGTTCCAGATTTGGGAGGATTCCAGGTTTTACTCAGTGCAGTTATCCAGCTAACTCAGTAATCCTGCTTTGTGAGTCTGGCCCCTTTTACCTTACTTATCAATATCATTTGCGTGGGTTTCAAAAGTACCCCATAAAATCTGCTGTACATTACAAAACAAGCATGTCCGTACAAACAAAAAAACATTCAAAACAATCGCCAAAAGTTTGAAATGCTTCAACAGTTTTTGTTAAAAGTTTGAAATGTTGCACCGTCAAAAGATGGTTCTTGGAGAGTGTAGTCAGAGTGATCGTTGTTCCAGAGCGTGTTTGTCGGAGCCACCAGACTATTGTCAACGTAGACGTCAAGACGCTGAGGGCTGGAGTAGAACACGGCGACCCTGACGGCCTGCAAATAAACAACAACCTCTTGAGACACTTGCAAGGTGTGAGTCCTAATCAGCCTCAGCTGTATATTAAACAAACTATACTGGGAAGCTCTTTTATATCCTACTATATGTACAGTCAAGCCGGAAAGTCTGCACACCCCTTTCACCTTCTCCACGTTTTATTACGTTACAGACTTATACTACAATAGATTGAGTTCATTTTTTGCCTCAAACATCTACACACAATAGCCAATAATGACGAAGTGAAAACAGGTTTTTAGAAAATATGCAATTTTATTTTACTGACAAAAATAGGTTATTTAGGGGTTACATATCTGTACACACCCTTAGCCTAATACTTGGTTGCTGCACCTTTGGCAGCGATTACAGCTTCAAGGCGTCTTGGGAAAGAAGCTACGAGCTTGGCACACTTGTTTCTGGACATTCTGGCCCATTCCTCTAATCATATCCTTGCAAGCTCCGTCAGGTTGGATGGGGAGCATCGGTACACAGCCATTTTCTTTCCACAGATGTTCAATTGGATTCAGGTCTGGGCTCTGGCCGGGCCACTCAAGGACATGCACAGACTTTCTCCGAAGCCACTCCTTTGTTCTCTTGGCTGTGTGCTTCGGATCGTTTTCATGTTGGAAGGTAAACCTTCGCCCCAGTCTGAGGTCCAGAGCGCTCTAGAGCAGGTTTTCTTCAAGGATCTCGGTGTACTTAGCTGCATTCATCTTTCCCTCTATCAGGACTAGTCGCCCCGTTCCCGCTGCTGAAAAACATCCCCAGATCATGATGCTGCCACCGCCATGTTTCACTGTAGGGATGGTATTAGCCAGGTGATGAGCGGTGCCTGGTTTCCTCCAGACGTGACGCTTGGTATTCAGGCCAAAAAGTTTAATTTTGGTTTCATCAGACCAGAGAATCTTGATTCTCATGGTTTGAGAGTCCTCTAGGTGCCTTTTGGCAAACTCTAAGCGGGCTGTGATGTGCCTTTTACTAAGGAGGGGCTTCCGTCTGGCCACTCTACCATAAAGGCCTGATTGGTGGAGTGCTGCCTGGATGGTTGATCTTCTGAAAGGTTCTCCCATCTCCACAAGGATACGCTGGAGCTCTGTCAGAGTGACCCTCGGGTTCCTGCTCACCTCCCCGTCTTCCCCGATTGCTCAGTTTGGCCAGGCGGCCAGGTCTAGGAAGATTCTTAGTGGTTCCAAACTTCTTACATTTACGAATGATGGTGGCCACTGTGCTCTTTGGGACCTGTAAAGCTTCAGAGATTTTTCCGTACCCTTCTCCAGATCTATGCCTTGACACAATCCTGTTTCTGAGGTCTGCAGATAATTCCTTTGACCCCATGGCTTGGAGTTTGCTCTGACATGCACTGTCAACTGTGGGACCTTATATAGGCAGGTGTTGGCAATCCCCAATCATGTCCAATCAATTGAATTTATCACAGGTGGACTCCAATTAAGTTGTAGAAACATCTCAAGCAGTATCAGTGGAAACAAAATGCACCTCAGCTCACTTTTTGGTGTCACACTTGTGTACATATGATATTTTACATTTTGATTTTTAATAAATTAGCACAAATGTCAAAAAACTGTTTTCACTTTGTCATTATGGGCTATTTTGTGTAGAATGTTGAGACCAAAAACAGCGGTGCTGTGTTTTATTGACTTCAGAAAGGCATTTGATTCAATACACAGGGGCGTCATGATGAAAATTCTTAAGGCCTACAATGTTCCCCCCAACTTACTCCGGGCCATTGGGACCATGTATTCAGGCACAAGAGCAAAGGTTGTGACCCCTGACGGCACCAGCGAAGAGTTCGACATCCTGGCAGGAGTGTTGCAAAGGGACACCCTCGCCCCCTTCCTCTTCATAATAGTCCTGGATTACGCGCTAAGGCAAGCTATTGAAGGACGGGAAAAGGATCTAGGCTTTACTATAACACCTAGGAGGTCTGGTCGATTTCCTGCTATAGTCCTAACAGACCTGGACTACGCCGACGACATCAGCCTAATATCTGACCGTGTGGAGAAGGCGCAAGAGCTTCTAACCAGAGTGGAAAGGGAATGTGCCAAGGTTGGTCTTGGGCTGAATGCCAAGAAAACAGAGGTCATTGCCTATAACACACCGGACCATCTGCCTCTGAGGACAACTGGGGATACTGCTCTGAGGGAAGTCAGTGACTTCAAGTACCTGGGCTCCTGGGTCAACTCAACGGAGCAGGACCTAAGAGTGAGGAAGACGCTCGCATGGAAGGCTCTAAATGGCATAGCTAGTGTATGGAAATCCAACCTCCCCCACGAAGCCAAGCTCCACTTCTTTGATACCACCGTAGAGGCCGTTCTTCTATATGGCTGTGAATGCTGGACCCTAAAGCCCTCCCTGCAGAAGTCTCTGGATGGGTGCTACACAAGAATGCTGCGTGCGGCACTAAACATCGACCAGAATGCGCACATTAACAACATGCGTCTGTACGGAGGACGGCCAAGGCTAAGTGAGAAAATAGCAGCTAGGAGAATGAGGCTGGCTGGACACTGCCACAGACATCGAGAGCTTCCAGCCAGTAAGCTGGTCTTGTGGGAGCCAAGCCCAGGGCGCGGGCGACGGTCACGGGGGCGGCCCACACCAACTTTCGTGGACATACTCAAGAAGGATGTGGGAGCGGAAACTACTGGGGAGATCGCTGGATGCATGGAAGATCGGGTTGGCTGGAGACGTAGATGGGAGGCCCGTCTGAGGACGACCCAATGACAATGAAAAATGAACTCAATCTATTGTAGAATATGTCTGTAACGTAATAAAACATGGAGAAGGTGAAAGGGGTGTGCAGACTTTCCGGCTTGACTGTATACCTTATATGTTTTTCTGATGTAATGTACACAGTTAAATGTTTAGTGTTAACTCCGATATAGTAGAATTTACTATCAAAGTGTACATTTTATAACATTTGGACTCAAAACAACGCTATTACATTTCAATTAGCACTGAACGTTTTTTGCAGTGGAAGGACATTTAATAACCTTCCATTAGCTTTCGCTGAAATAAACCGCAGGCAATTCATCTTCTCACTGTACTGCAACTTGCTTTGAAAGCAGTTGCTTGAACACTCGTCGCACACGCCCCCCCCGGTAAAGCCTGCCGTTATGTGATAGCATCGTGCTAACGTGCTTCCGTAGGGCTGACCTTCGAGTTGTCAGCATTCAGCAGCATTAGCCGCAGTTTCTGAGGGCTCGTGCCGGTGAAGTAGATGTCGAAGGACTTGTTCGTGGCGACGATGCTGTGGAAGAGGGACACTCTCCTCTGACACGTGTACCCGGCACACCAGCCGTGGTCTTGGGGACCTGCGCCAAATTAACACGAGGAAACGCATCACTGCTTTAATGCTTCAATCCAAAAAATACACGCATTATCCTCTATTCAACACAACACGCACATAACCGTCTAATAATTACACCATCTTACTCATTATTTTGGAAAATGAAGATATTAGGTTTCCATCCAAATCATTTCAGAACAAAACGTTATAAACTGGGCCCTTATGGCGAACAACTGCACAATGCAATACCATGACCATAGTGAAATATCTGTATGAATAATGACCGTACAGTCGTGAATATATTTACCAAAGGAAACTTTAAAAAATATATATTTTTTAATTAAGGGATTAAAAAAAGCAGACCAGTATGTCCGCTGCATTAGTATTTAATTTATCTATGAAGTGCGTGAGCCATACCGTTCAGCAGGTCAACGTAGCCGTCTCCCAGCACAGCCACTGGGGACAAGCGCCTGGTCTCTGTGTCCGCATCCAGACTCTCAATAACCAGCATCTCATAGTTCAGGCCAAAGCACTTGTAGCTCTGCCATCGGGACATGTATGTGCAGTTGGAATCCCGGATTATCCCTGGAAAAAAAAAACATTTCTTGGGATGCCTTTTTCAAAATCAGTGTTCTAGAACTCAATTGCTTTCAAATACCAGTAGTGATTGTTAGATCAGCAGTAGAATGTTAAGAACATTCTAATCACATAGTTGTGATCTTACACCTTAAACACTATTATTAAACCTGAAAAAAAGTACGGAAGTATTGAAAATCATTCCAGACCGTGATCGGATCAAACTTTACAACTCAAACTCAAGGCTTCCTGGACTTTCATAGTTATCCTAGGAAGGTGTATCTGCCTTTTGATTACATTAGATTATAACTACTTACCAACTACTTACTACTACTTACTCATCACTTACTGCTGGAATCACTCAACAGTTATGTGCTACCCTTTAATTTTGAACACCTTATTGGCCAGTAAAATAAAAATTATAAATAATAACTAATAATAATAAGATAAATCTGAATGATAATAAGTATGAACAGAACCTGCCAGACTAGCTTTACTGAGTGTGCGTTATGTTGCGTTCTATTGATGTAGAATACTATTGGGAATAGCAGCCCACCTGTTAATTGTATTTTTTGGATAATACTGTCATGTGGACGTCTTCCACAAAGAAATGTAAAAAAAAACAAAAAAAACAGCTATTGAATTAAAAAGTGTTGAAATGATTAAAACGGCACACACCTTTATGGGGCGCGATTTTGTTGACTGGGATGCGGCTGCCGTTGAGGTAGGTAAGCATGACTTTGGGGATCCTGTAGTCTCCCACGCCCCTCCTGCTGTCCCCGTCCCACTCGAACTCTGACTGGGGCACGACCGCGCCCACGGAGCCCAGGAAGGACCCGTCCAGGTCCTTTATCAGGCATTTCTTCTTGGCGTCGCAGTCCATGTCCACGCAGTCAGAGGGATTGGCTTTACTGCAAGAGGGACACACATACGTGCATCACACACACGCATCATTCAACTACCTCACGCAAGACAATCGAAGAGATAAATCCAACCTACAACTGTGATCTACAGCAGTGGTCCCCAGCCCTATTCTGGGAGATCTTGGGAGAACACCTGATTCTACTAATTAACAGCTCAATAAGACCTTTTGAATGAGGGGTGCTTTGTGGGGTTGGAGTGAAAACCTATAGGAGGGTTGATCGCCGGGAACAGGGTTGGGGACCAGTGATGTGCAGAGAAATATTTTCAGCAGTCTTTGCTCCGAAAGAAATATAAAGCAAATGCCTACGACAAAAAAAAGTTCCTTACTTCACATCCGCTCTGTGGAGGAACACTCTACCGTCCTCCACGCTGTCTACCATCATCACCCGCTCCACATGAGTGGGGTGCTGCAGGTCCTCGTTTTCAGGATTGGTCATGAACATGACATTCATCTGCCCAGAGCACACGCCCTTGAATCCCACGAAGGTGGTATCTATAGGACAGACGTAAACAAACACAGACCCCTTTTCGCTTCCAGTGCTTTTAGTAGACGTCTTTATTAGCATGGAGTGAAAAGACCCTACTTGAGTTAAACTACTGGGACCTATTGGCGTTCACTAACTAACATTTATGCTCGCACAAAATGCCTAAATCCTCCACAGAAATGGACCAAACTGACGAAGCCCTCACCAGTCACCGTCATGAGTCCACTGATGGCATTGTAGCTCATCAACCCGGCGTGAGGCTTCATTGGCGCGTTATTGTGGCTTGAGGCAAAAGTCGGCGAGCAGATCCCACTCCTTCCCCCTGTTACACGCAAAGAAAAATACTCCAATTACAGAACCTGAAAGCAAAGCAACACGGTATCCCCCAGGCCCATTCAAACTGCAAGCACTGTGAACGTATTAGAGATGAGCACCACTGGGAGGCCTGGTGGATCTGTGAGGGCTGCTGAGCAGGATGTTGGTATTGCTGGACGAGAGGCTTTCGGTGCAGTTGAATTCAGGGCTGCTGCCCACAATCAGAGCATTCTGTAGAGAGAGAGAGAAAGGGGCGAGTGATTCTCTGGAATGTACCGGCAAGACAGTCCAGTGACAGAGGAATGGTGCGTTGGCCTGCTCACCGTAACATGGACCGCTTTGTCGGAGTATTCGTGAAACAGGGAGGGGGGGGAGAAAACGATGGGCAGGATTCCCATTCCATTATCGATCAAAGTGATGTCCTGGACGTAGACGCTCATGGCCACCTGTAAGAGCGTTAAACTTCAGGAAGCGTGGATTTGGAACAACAACCCTGTCCTGATGTTCTTCCTGGTTGGCGTTCAACTGGCTCACTCTCCTACTGCCACCTAATCAATCAACTCAATAACACACCAAGCCTAATCAATCAACTCTTACAATATCACACCTACAATAACATCACTTACATGTATAATGTACCGATATCATACCATGCTTATTCTATTACAATATCATCCCTACAGTAACATCCCTTACCTGTATAATTTGCCCGTACCATACTTATTCTATTACCGCATTGCAGTACCTACTTTAGCATACAATACAAGCCTATAGCACCACATTATATTTTCCCTATATAAATTACAAAGTTTATGTATCTTACTACCATACTGGCAAATTTCAAATACCTTTCAAGTGTCGTAATCTGGAACAATGAAAAATGCTTTCAATGTATTTCTCCTGGAATCTAATTTAGGAAGACAAACCTGATCTGGATTTTCAGTGTTTTTGCTCGGTTGCCAGGACAACAAGGCCTTCCTGAACACCGTGGCTTTACTGAATGCTGTTACCTGAAAGTAGATCCCGTAGTCGAAGCACCTCCAGACGGTGAAGCCCTGGATGAGGGAGCAGCCGGACAGCCCGTCTTTGTTCAGGTAAACTCCGTACAGGCCTCCGTGGGCCTCGTTCTGGCTCCACATCTCCACCGGATTCCCCATTCCTGCAATCGCCAGCCTTGTGAATAACTACAGATAAACCCTACACTGTACAATGTTCAGTGTTAAATCAACTCTTACAGAGTACATAGGGTCCCGATGGGACTCACATGTACTCTGTTAGAGTTGATTTAACATTGGACATTTTACTGCGTATGGTGGAGTCCAAACAAAGATCAGCCTTTACCCAATAGCTGCACACCTGGTCTTCTATTAGAGCGAGCCTAACACAACTGCGTTCTTTCTTCTTTCCAACCTTTCCGCATTAAGGAGGAAGCCTTTAAGGCAGTGGTTCCCAACCCTGTTCCTGGAGGTCTACCGTCCTGTAGGTTTTCACTCCAACCCCAACAAAGCAACCCCCATTCAACATTGAGCTGCTAATTAGTAGAATCAGGTGTGCCAAATTAGGGTTGAAATGAAAACCTACAGGATGGTGGATCTCCAGGAACAGGGTTGGAGACCACTGTTTTAAGGTCACTACGTAGTGGCAGGAGTTACGGTGTGTTCTGAATATAAAGCAACGGAACAGCGTATCGTGAGAGACTGTTACCTGGACAAGGTTCACCATCAATGCGGTACCCAACCCTCTCGAAACCAGCCACGATATTGTCCTGCAGCACGACGTTCCTTCCCTCATTCACCTGTCGAGACGTGGACGACCAAGGCATGTTAGAGTTTTAACAGCAGGGTGGCTGCACGCACCGTTTAAAAAATTTCCCATCAGCCCTCTGCTCTGATCCGCCAAAATGTTTTAACACTTTGTTCTATGGATCTATCCTATACCTTTTACATTATAACACATCCTGATTGGTTACCGGCCAAAGTGGCTGCTAGAGTAAAAATCTTACCAGCCAAAATAGAAATTTTAGCAGCATTTGGCTGGAGGTGTCTGTTAATTTCACACCCTGCTGTGGCGTACAGGAGTGCAGAATGTGGTCAGACTGCGTAATTACAAATAATCTACATTAATGCCATTACTACCCAGCTTATCACAGTAGTAATCCCGCCAAAAACGTACAGTGCTCCATTGTTACCGGGCCAAGCACTGTTTTGCATAATTTACATGTGGCACAAGTCATAAACGGCAGTGGAGTGCTGCTACAGAATGTTCAGGAAGGCGCTGACCTCGATGGCAGCGTTCCAGTCGTAGTTGAAAGCCTCCTGTCGGCCCTGGTAGGACCCGGGCCACAGGGACATGGTCACTAGGTTTCTTCGGACCCTGTTGTTATTGCCCCAAACTCTGATTCCTGCGAACGAAAGCATAATACAAATGATGCTCACATCGCAGGGTGCATAACGGCTGCCATCTTCGCATGCACAACATGGAGTCCTAGAAGAACCACCGAGTCTATGAGATTTTCATTGCTTGTTCAACATTCATTTAAAACTTTAAAGAACAAAATCATCTCCCCTTTGAACCACAAATTAAGTGTTAAGCTACCTTCTCCGACAGTGAAGTAGATGACGTTGTCATCCACGCTCAGGCCGTTTGTTCCAAAAACACCAATGGCAGGAGAGAAGCCACGATGGAAGGCACAGCCTTGGATGTAGGACTCATTGGTGGAGATCTTAGAGAAAGAAAGCGATTAACTATTGGTGCTCTAGAGCACATTGGTGCACTTCCTCACTATGCATATTTTCAAAATACAAATAGTTTGAGATATTGGCCCTGTGCCAACAGCAGTGTTTCTCAACTTAGTGATTTCTTTACATGTACAAATGCATGGACACGTGTACTTCCTAACATGGCCAGAAGAGGGCAGGGTATACAGTACTCACATCACCCAGATCGAGGAAAGCCACGGAGTATCGTGGATCATTAAAGTCCCGGTAACCCTCCTGGCCCGTGTGATAGAACTCAACATCCCTGATCTGAGCTCTTCCTGGGGGGAACATAGAAAACACAAAAGGGCCTATTTTATCTGGCAATATAAAATATGATATTAATATTAACAGGAATGTAATCTTTAATATAATGTTCAGTCTTTGAGGAAGAAGTTACATGTTTAACTTGGATGCAAGATGAGCAGCACAGACAATAAATCATGAAAATGTGCTGCAATTGAAGGACACGTTACCATTACATGAGGATCTATGAACCAAAAGTAGAAATAACAACGAGCTTTTTGGTAGGAACAGATGTGTTCTGGTGTGAAATGCACAACAGTTTTACGTACAATATTGTAATTCTACTGCTTTTGAAGTGCTAATGATGTCTGCTCGGAGAACTAGATAATATTACTTATGATAAAACAGAATAGAAGAATAAAATAGAATATACTTTATTGGTCACCACTGGATACATTCACCTTGCCACCAGAAGAAGACAAAATACATATTTTTAAAAAAAAAGCAGTTCATGCACTGCAAAAACCAAATCTTAACAAGTATTTTAATTCTTATATTTAGACTTTAGAATCTTATTTTTGTTACTTTCTTTGCTGAATAAGACAAAAGGATTGCCAGTGGGCTGTGACAGCTTTACTCATTTCAAGATTTGCCAGTGGGGTAAGATCATTTTACTTGTCAAGCAAAGCATAACTTAAAACAAGCTGATATTTTCCTGTCTAGAAAAAGAAAATAAGATTTTAAGTCTCATTACAAGACTAAAACACTTAAGACATACATTTTTTTCACAGTGTGAAACCATAATTAATTAATAATAATGATTAGATAATATTACTTATGATAAAACAGAACAGAAGAATAAAATAGAATATACTTTAGTACATATTTAAAAGAAGCAGTTAATGAAACAGTAGTTTGTAAATAATAATGATTATTAATCATCATAACTCAACAGTACCTCTGTATTGGGCTCCTCCAGCTGAGAAGGTGCCGACCAGCACTCTGGCTCCAAAGGACTCCCTGTACAGGCCTGGGTAGTCCTCCCCAATGATCTTAATGTTCCTGCTGAGCAGACCAACATCTGCTGAGAGGCTGTAGTTCCTTCCAGAGCCTTGAACGCTGTGGCTCTCACCTGTGGCCAGGAAGGACAGAGGGAACTTATCCACCTTTGAATGCAGTCAAGTTCAAGGGGCTTTATCCGTTTCCAAGGCCACTGGGCCAGAGCTGACTGTCCCTAACTGTGCGGCGATGAACTGACCGATATGGGCGTGGGACAGGGAGTGGTTGAGGGTCAGGGTCCGGCCGTCCGCCGACACGGCTACGATATTCCGAGTTTCCGTCTCCCAGGGGTCGTAGCTTGTGGTCGAGATCACGATGTCGTCCCCCACCTAAAGTGGAGCGTGCGCGGGAGAAATGTATCAGCGTCCGCATGTTCAGGAACACTCGAATGGAGACGTAAGAATGGAGACGTAAGTTGCGTTCAGAATGCGCTTTAAGATCAACCCATCACATCAAATCAGTTTGTCTCCACAGTTTGAACAATATAAGATCTATAGTACCAACTACCCATGATTACTAACAGTATATACAGTAGGCTAGTGGTTGTTACATACATTATCCTGATGTATTTAATAGCACAGTCATGACTAACAGAGAGAAATTCTGTGAGTGAGATCATACAGTAATGTGAAGTAGTTCCAGTAGTGTACAGTATTAATATCCTGATAATTAATATCGTGATAATGACCTGCCAGTCCACGGCCTCCTGTAGGGAGAGTGTGGCGGACCCAGCGGGAGCAGTGCTGCGCAGCTTCGTGCGGTATATTGTGTGAGGCATCCCGTAGAGGTCCAGCGATCCGAAGACACCTGGAATACAGCGCACAGCACCAGGCTCACCGATGCGGAATGCTTACGGCAAAGACTGCCCATGACTCTGGAGCAGGGGCCGGGTTTAGTTAACGGGGGCGATCGCTTACCGAGCACCTTGGATCCCTGGTTAGGCCCCGATGGCAACGGCCATTCTGGGGTCAGGTGGTTGCCCCTGAGAATGATGCGCAGTTCGCCTCTGAAGGGTTCGTCAGGCCATCCAGCGATCAGCCTTCCTCCCTGTTAGGATTCAATTCAATGCTACTTTATTTGTATAGCGCCTTTTATAGAGACACTGTCATAAAGACACTTTACAGAGGAAATACAAAAGAAAATTGGGCAAAAAATCAGGCCTGAACCCTAAAGGCCGAGCAGTGGGAAACTGCCCAGAGGGAAGAAAAACACTCAATTGGTGGCGAGAAAAAACTCCCCAATGGAAAGAAATCTCGGGAGGAATCTGGCTATAGAGGGGGAACCCATCCTCCACTAGCCAGCCCGGTGTAAATGCTGGTAAAATACACTGCAAAAAATGTGTCTTCACAAGTGTTTTTGTCTTGTAATGAGACTTAAAATCTTATTTTTCTCTCAAAAGTGGAAAATATTAGCTTGTTTTAAGTTACTTTTTGCTTGACAAGTGAAACTATCTTACCCCACTGGCAAATCTTGAAATGAGTAAAACTATCTCACCCCACTGGCAGATAGTTTGTTTTATTTAGGAAAAAAGTAACAAAAATAAGATTCTAAGATATAAGATATTTTCAGTCTAAATATAAGATTAAAATGCTTGTTAAGATTTTGTTTTTGCAGTGTAGGCAGTACAAGCAGAGAGATTTATAGTATATAAGGGTTGAGCCAAAACCTTAATGCCACGGGTCCCATCAGCACAATGCTGTTTGTTCAGCAGATCAATGGCCTGTTACAGGAAAATCAACGCGTGAAAATCATTCACCTGAATGGAGATGTAAGTTGCTCTCAGAATGATTCTTCTGTATTGGGGAGAACCTCCGGCACCCGATGCGATCGTCTCATTCATGGTGTCCGGGATTTCCAGGACTCCGAAGACAGTGACATTCCCCAGTGTGGGAACGCCGATATCCATAACAAGCCAAATCGCTATCGAAATCAACAAAGGGGTTTTACTGACGTCAGTTACAATGGCCATTTGCGTTTGTATTTACACAAATTATTTATAAAGGTAACGGAACGGAATACTCCATGTTACCTGAAGGAACCACAACATCTGATCCTTCCGTTGGCACTTTGAAGTTATTTTCGGGGGATGACTTCCAGAAAGACTCATTGGACCAATAACTAGAAACAGTGAAAAAATCAATCTTCACTTAGCTCCACAAACATTTGGTGAAAACGTTGGATGCCGAGGTCTGTCGTTTAATCGCTCAAATGCATCAGTTACATTTAGTTCATATTGGAACTCAAACTTAACACAGAGTAAAAGGGACACACATGAAGTCGTCGGGTCTTCGGGACGGGATGGGCGGCAGGGTGGCGGGGGGAGGCGGGGGCGGCGGGATGCAGTCCTTGAAGAAGCAGAGGTACACCTGGAAGCCCACGCTCACGTCTACCATGGCGCGATCCACGCTGGAACGCCGCCTCCTCTGGCTGCGCTGGCCAGACACTGGAAGATGGAGGCAGAGTCCGCCATTAAACCATCAAGGGGGACAGTAATATCACTCTCACGCATGCTCTTGTCCCGACTAAATTCCCAACCCTGGCTCTTTCAATCTGCCACCTAATTGTCCCCCAGTTTAATTGTCTAAAAAAAATTAGTTCTCTCCCTCTCCACCTCAGCTGATGTGTGGTGAGCATTCTGCCGCAAAATGGCTGCCGTTGCATCACCCAGGTGGGTGCTACACATTGGTGGTGATACAGTTGGCCTTCCCCCTCATCATTATAAAGCGCTTTGAGTCACCGGCCGGTGAGAAAGCTATATAAATGCAAGGCATTATTATTATTATTATCTTACCATTTGCAACTGTGGTTTTTCAAATACAGTCTGTCGTTACAGTGTACAGCAGGGACATTATTTGTAGAATTTGAGCGGATGGATCAACGGATTAATCTTGTGACAAACATGGCTCACTCCATATAAAAAATGACAAATCTAGCAGAACATTAAAATAATCATAAAAGATTGATGGACGGAGACAGGGATAAAAAGCAGTTTGATTTATTAAACACACAAACATGCGAACAAGTCAAAGAGCAGGACTCACCCATGTAGTAAAGGTTTTTGGAGGTCTCATTGAAGTACCAGTCCCCGTTCTCGTTTGTGCTGAAGTCCAGAGGGTTGTCAGAACCATTTCTGTTATCCACTATGCGGAACTTGTCTGGACTTTGGGTCAGGTTGTGGTTCACAATGATGTAGTCTTGTTGCTGAGAGGCAAGAGGATAATAAAATAAAATAAAAATGTGAGCATTTAGCATTTTAGAATATGGGCAATTTGTGGATGAATTTTACATGAAAATAAACTACTGCATTATGATCTAATTAAACTCATTGTGCTGTTGGTCTTTACATATAACATGAATCACTAATTGGAAAACATTTATGCAAAATCTGCTTGCTAAACTGGGTGTCTATCAAGGAAGAGCTCCTCGACCATTTCCTCAACTGAGCTTCATTTATGCTTTGCTGATTTCATTGATTTCATCATTTATAATCATTCAGGTTAAAAACACTTTCTTAAAAAAAATATAAGCATGTGTAGTATTTCAGCTATTGGAAATTAATATTTCATATTTGATATGTGCTTCAGAAATGCCCTTTAAATTCAAATTTATTCCATGTCATCCTGGAATATGCCCATTGATGGGATAACGTGGTCATGCAGGTACTCAGCTGACTTCATTTTATTGCTGCATAACATTGCTGAGCCTAGACCTGACCAATTGAAGCAACCACAGATCATAACACTGCCTCCAGAGGCTTGTACAATGGGCACTATGCATGACGGGTGCAACGGCGACTTTTTTTTTTGGCCAGGCAGTGTATCATATTTTAATGCAAGTACATACTGTATGAAAGTAAATAATAGCAATATAGAGAAAAACAGACTGTACTGACAATGTCTTATAATACTTGTTTCTCACACCAAGTCTTTGAAACAGGATGTCCACCTACCCTGAATCCATAAAACGTGGCGGAATAGGAGATGTTTGTGAGGTGATCCGCTCGGTCAAAATACCAGTTGTAGGTTTCTGTAGAAGGAAGCAGTGCCATCCAACCTAGCTTGTGGGTCATTCTTTTCTTTAAATATGGGACTACGCTGGACCCTATAGAGAAAACGGGGAAAAAAACATTTGACAGGGCTACTGGTACCGACTGAATCATTAATGATAAACTGTAGCCTTCAATTTAAACGGAAGTGTTTGTTTTTTATTTCACAGACACTCGGTGAGTTAATTTAGGGAATCAATGGTCCCAACTAGAAGAAAACAACCAACACTCGCATTTACTCGGAATGAGTGCTGAATGAATACAGGCCGGTTTCTTATTTCACAAACAGTAGCATCAGCGCTAAAAAAAACATACGTATGCAATAAATCACCTAATTCTGGAAAACACACGTTACTTCAGGAAGCTAAAATATCAAAATTGAGAACGTATACTACAGTCAGTTTCACGACTGGCAACAGAGAGTAGGCAGCTAGTGGAAGTTATTTTATGATTCCAAACATTAACACAGACTATGAGAAAGGGCTAACAGAAACACGGAGCCAAACATGCAGTCTGGTGGCGCACACAGACGTTTCCGTACCGTATGAATTGGTGAGGATGACGTCTTTGGCGCGCAGGGAAGAGGGGGAGGGGCTGTTGAAGGCCAGACGGTGGAAGTTGACCGTGTGATCGCAAATGACGCCTGGGAACCCTACGCTCCATGCGCCATCCTGCGAGCAATGGGCGGGGTCCAGCAGGCCACTCAGTGGCACCACCTTCTGGTCAGCATTGCCTGTAGCAAGCAAATCCACTGACTGAGAACACTGCTGGGTCACAGGTACTAATGCCCTGCAACACCCTGGCTATGTGCAGACTCACTTAATAAGAGTAGAGGTAAAGCCTTGATGGTGACATTTTTATGAGTGGTAATTGTCAAGGTTGAGATCTGGAAAGAGGTATGGAATTCAAAATAGTTTGAAGAGAATCAGTGAGAAAAGCATGAATTGATTGGCTCTGAAATACAGTGGGTATGTCTATACAGAGACTTGAGAATCCCTGAGCATAAGTAGAAATGTGGGCAAAATACAAATGTTTTCAGAAACACAAAATTCTACATGCCCATGGACACAAAAAGATAAGAGCTCTCAGATAGAGAGGCCTAAGAACCAAATCTGAATTGAACACAGGCTGCCATCCCTTTATGTTTTCAAGTTGCTGTGGATAAGAGCGCTGTAGTGAAAAACAGACTGTACAGACAATGTAACGTGTGTTGCCGTAGTGACGGTTACCTGTGAGGGAGCCATCGCTGTCGATCAGCACCACCTCGTGTTCCCAGCTGAACCCCCCTTTGTTGGGGGAGTTAAAGTACTGGATCCCGCTGAATCTGGCGCTCCAGCCCCCGCAACGGTCCATGCACGTCCCGGTAATCTTCGCCACCCCGATGGCGGCGCAGGAGGGCCGGTCGAAATTGAGGAAGGTGGTGGAGAGGACGCTCAAGCCGTCGTCCAGTGGCAGGACGACCCCCCGCGCAGAGCAGTGGCTGCCGCCAAGGCCCAGCTCGTCCACGTGCCCCACGATGGTGCAGTTCTTCACCACTGCCCCCACTTCCTCCCCCCACCCAGACACGTACCCGGGGAGAATCCGCTTGGCCTCGATGCCCGCCTTCTCGTTGTTGACCATCAGGAAGTCGCTGAACTGCACCGCCCCCACGTTTACCCACTCGGCTCCCTTCTCGCAGTTCCAGGTGGTCAGGGCTCGGAAGACGGCCGGCTCCGGCCTGCGGGAGCCGCAGCTGCCCCCCCGAACGGGAAAGTACTCCTGGAAGATCCACAGGCCGAACCAGCCCTGGGAGTGCACCGTGTTATTGTAGAACTCCCCGAGGGGCACCTTCTTCTGGCAGATGTTCGGGTCGTACGACGGGCCATCCGGGTGGGTGTGCATGCGGTACCAGAACCCGAAGTGGGTCCCGCCGGCCGCGGCGTTGTGCCGGATGATGTTGTTGGGGTTGGTGACCCAATAGGCGGCGGGGGTGACGTCGTCGTTCAGCAGGCTGGTGCTCTGCTTGACGAACACGGCCAGGTTGTACTGCAGGATGTTTCCGGTCTCGATGCCGTCCTCGATGAAGAAGGCCCCTCCCTTGATGTCGTAGATGACGTTCCGCTCCACCAGCAGGTTGTGGGTGTTGTGGATGGTCACTGCTCGGTTGTAGGTCTGGTGGATGGCACAGCCCCGGACGTAAGAGTTGTAATGCAGGTCCCCCATTAGATGCCAGTGGATGGGGTAGCGGCCCAGCCTGAATGCTTGGCCGGCATGGAAGACCTAGTGGGAGGTGAGATCAAAGGGCTATGAGTCCATGGCTTACTGAACCTACAACTGCATTCTTCAAGGTTTCAATTATTCTCCAATAAAAAAAAATCTGAACCCCCCCTCCTCTCTAACTCTAATCTTGCTTACGTAACTAAAGGCTGGTATGAGGAGTCCAGTCTGAGCAAGATAATTTTCTAGAGTTATTTGAAAGAAGACAGTTGGGTACCTCTTACTGTACTCATGTTAAAACCATCTGGGTCAATAATCCTTTGGACAGAGAAGTTCCTCACCGTGGACCAGCTGCCTAAGGAGAACACGCCCCTAACCGACGCTATTGCACAGGGCACCATCAACAATAAATGCATAGAAGAAGGCTTTAATCTTGTAGTATTTGATATAATATTAATATGAATGTTTACCTCCACATGTTCAATTCTTCCAATTGCCAGATTCTCGTTGGGTCTTGGGGCGTGGAACATAATGCAGCCACCAAACTCATCGCTACCTATCTCCTCACCAAACCGGCCCTGGAAACAAGTCTGGGTGGCAAACTCCCCTAGAAACGCAAAATGAAATAATTTCCCTAAATGCACATTCATTTTGTGCATAAATGTTTAAAAACCAGGGCGTATTGCATTCAAACTGAATGCAACAGCAAGGGATGAAGAGCAAATGTGGCATAAATGCCGTCAAGGTCTTCATAATATCAAGAGAAGTTGAGGTGACAGTGGAGGGGAAGGATCACTCCATGAGCTGAGACTAGGGATAGGACAATAATCAATATAACTCTACATCGCGATAAAAACCGTTAAAGATTATTTAATTGTCATAAATTTACAATACCGAAATATGTATTTAGCATTGGTCATATAAAACTGAAGAAGAAGAGTATAACAGGCTACGGACACGGGGGGATCACTTCTTATTCTCTGACACTCAGTAGACGCAGCGACATAAAGGAAGTTTTCATTGTACCGTGGCAGAGGTCATACATCGCCGCAGCGGAAGATAACGTTACCAGAAACAACGGAGCTTTGTCCCCGTCAAAGTGTTTACATTTACTTAAGCAAGTTGCATGTTATTTTGTTGAAAATAATGTTTGTATTTACTTCCGTTATTTTGTTAAATCTAGTTATTGGCATGGGCAAAATGTTAACACTTACATGAATGCTTAACAATAAAACATGTTTTCTGATTGGTATAAATGAGTATTTTTAAAGTAATTGAAGTATGTTTTAATATCGGCCTTTTATATATGCCTAATTGAGACGGCTGATAGAGTGGTTCTCCCTGCAGGCCGTACCTGTGTTAAACCCGTCCGGGCAGGCCTTGATTTTATCATTCCACTCAGGGTTGTTCGAGCCTTGGACAACGATGTTCCTGGTGAGGAGGCCAACCTCCGCTCTCCCCTCAAACACCGTCCCGTCAGGCAGCGTGACGGACACCCCCAGATGGGTGTATGTCAGGGGCTCCGTCAAGCCCAGGGTCCTTCCGTCGGCCGACACCGAGGCTATCCGCCTCACCTCGTTTTCCCTTTGGCTGTGCCTGCAAGACGGATTTGTGACAAGGAATGATTCAACTCCTCAGCATTGCGCAGTATGTCAATTCCAGTTCAATACAGTCAATTCAGAAAATGAACTGAAATTCAATGAATTAATTGTAAAAAAAAACAACTTATAAAACAGTATAAGCATTTCTTCCTTTTGTTGTTCAAATCACCTAAAGGTGTCATATTTGAGCTACCCGATTAGGTTTGGCGAAATGGGTTAGCACGAGGCTTTTCCCAGCGGTCTGAAAAGTACCTGCCACCCGTAGAGGCGATGACGATCTCGTCCCCAACGTTCCACGTGACGGACTGCCTCAGGGTGACTGTGGTGGATCCAGCGGCAGCCGTCTCTGCCAGGTGCGTCCAGGGAACCGGGACAGGTATACCTGGGGGGAGCATGGGAGATCTAGGGCACTCAAGAGAGCTTTACCACTATTGTCTGGACTGACATTTTAGGACAGTAAGAAACACAAGGCTTTCATGACTTCATGACTCAATATTAACCCAGAGAAAGTCCTCTGGCACACAGTGCTATACCTGTGCTCTTAATGGATGTGATTAAATAGCAACTCTGCTGGAGGTTGAGTTTCTTGAGGTTAGTGTTGAGTCATCAGCAGGGCCAGCACGGTGTCAAATATGCTGATCCACATACAAAAAAATATAAACGTTTCTTTTTGGTTTGGGGGAGGAGCAGAGAGTACCGTGCAGGTCCAGAGTGCCCTCTCTGATGGCCAGGGTCTTTGTGCCATACACAGGGAGCTCCTGGGAGCGGAGGTGCCCGTGCAGCGTGATGATGGCTTTGTGCTGGAAGGGTTCGTCCTCTGTGCCAACCTGAAGGGGAACCCAGTAGAGCGGAATCACGATGCGCTGTGACCGCGGTATGAACCAAAATGTTTGAAAGCGGCGACTGATCAATACGACACCTGGAGAACGCCGCCATCCACGATAAGAATGTTCTCCGCCTGCAGCTCAATATCCGCTTCATCGAACACCAACGTCCCGCCTGCACACACAACAAAAGAAATAAATCATTACTGTGGAATGGCAGCATTTTCTTGATACTTATACAATAAGTATCGCAAATCCGAACAAATCCAATAGAACTTCACCTTGAATTGACTGAATTAAAACGCACCTTGAATGAGAAGCATCTTCAGCACTGGCGTACTGGTGTCCAGCAGGATGGTTTGACCCTTAGTGACGACGGCGAACATTCCCGCCTCGGGCGGTGACAGGCCACCCCAGGTGTACTTGGAGGACCAGACGTCGATGTAGAAGAAATCAGCATTGTCCTAAAGGAGAGAGCGAGCAGCCCAAGTGAATCAACACCCTACATTAACTGAAATGCTTAATTAGATGTACAAACTGAATAATTAAACAGATCACTAATACTGAGTCTGGCATTAGGTAATATCGGAGGTGTCAAACTTAAAGGGGCAGTTAAACCAAAAATTTAATTAAGCTATGTTTCTATATACCCGGGGTGCTCTCTATCCAGCCAGATAGTTTTGCTGAGATTTAACTTGTTTCATAGATATCCACTGTAGCTCACCTTAATATCGCCCAGTTACAACGGTCTCCAATGTTTTTGGCGCTCAAAAGTGGCAAAAATTTACATTCTAAAAAAATCTAAGGCAATGTCTCTTTCCAAATATACTACTCAAAAGAAGCTTCAGTAACTGGTGTAGCCACCGTTAGCATTCAGACATTCTTGACAACGTTGGTGCATGCTGTTGATCAGGCATTGGAAATAACGTTGAGGGATCGCTAGCCATTCTGCAACTAATCGCTGAGCCAGTTGCTGGAGGTTGACGGCAGGGACGTGATGTGATCGAACTCGCTGCCATAGTTCATCCCACGCATGCTCAATGGGTGACAAGTCGGGTGAATATGCAGGCCAATCCATGTGAACGTTCTGGCTACACCAGTTACTGAAGCTTCTGCGACTTGTGTGAACATCATTTTGGGGGGTGCATGACTTTTTTCATCAGGGTAATAAACTAGTGTCCAATCAAAAGTTTTTTGTTTTGTGTTTTCTGTTCTTGAGCGATCAAAGAATTATTTTGTCATTAGTCGTCACCATTTTAGCTCGTTAGCCTATATTTATATGCACAAATATTTTTGACCCTTAACTTCTTTTGAGTAGTATATAATGACACGGTTTACTGGCAAACGTCCACAGACCTTGTTGTGCAACTGTGCATATTCACACAAAGTCTCAAACAAAGCACGCCGGTATTCTGGGGCATAGTGTCAACACAGTGTGCGCCAGAACACTGGCGTGCTTTGACAGTGCAGCGTATACAGGTGTGTGTGATTTCCTTTCAGCAGCCAACTTACGTTTAGGAAACAAGTTATATGGACTCTTTAGCCTCAGGGAATTAAATGAATCACAGATGCTAAAACACAGCAAAAAACCATAGAGAATGGAGTCAGTCTGGAGTCTGACACCCCTGGGCTACACTGATGTTCTCTGGGTGCTGTGAATTTGGTACACTCACCGTGTTTGCGAGTCCCCTGTCCCTGATGTGGACCTGGACTTTGGTTTCCTGGGAATTGGGCTGGGGGTTTGTAATGCAGACGATGTGCGTGTTGTTGGCGGAGTCGATGTCGCAGACAGAGCCTGCTATTGTCACCGCGATTTCACTACTGTTTGAGCTGTAGAACGGAAAATAGTCAGGATTATTGACTGTCCACTCCCTGGTTTGTATTAATCATAATTACTAGACAGGCTTTATTAACTCAGGCATTCATAAGGATGAAAATAACTGCCCTATAAAGATCCCCAGAAGGCCTGTGCCATATTAAGTTACCTGATTATGGACGAGCTTTAAAAAGCAACAAAACGTAATGTGTAACCTGAGAAAAATATGCGCAGGTTCCACAAACAACGGAGTGTGTTTGAATTGCATTGGTTACCCACGGGGAGCGCTGCTCGTGGCATCTCGCCCCATTGTGTGGGGCGTACTGTTTGTGGGCATGCATGGTCGGGAAAGGAGGTACCTGAAATTGGAGCCTGTAATTGTGAGCCTGGTGCCTCCGGCCGTCCCGCCCCTACGGGGTGACACTTCCATAATGGCGGGGGTCAGGAGAGATCTGTAAGAGAAGGCGTTCGGCAGCGACGCCGAATCGTTTGCTTGCAAAACCTCTACTGTGCAGACCAGCTGCTCCTCGGTGGCTGAAATAGACAGAAGCGCATTCGCTCTTGAGCGTGCAGGAGGCAACGCCACCCAAACATCACCCAACCGTTGGGTCACATGTCGGAGCCAAGTAGCCCTGCACATGTTTTCTGCGTTCCTTTCAAGGGATAAATAAATACTCATTGTTATTTACAAATGTCAATCATCAAAGAACTAAAGCGTGCCAAAGAAAGTTGAGTTGAACATCCAGATTTCTTTTTGCTATTCACTGAATGGCTTACAGACATTAAAGATCTTTAATGTCACTGGTGTTAGAATCCAGTTCTGGAGGGCTGCAGCGTTTGATGGTTTTTAGCGTGTTCCAGCACAAGCGATGCGATTGAGTAGTTTTGATCAACTAAAGAATCTACACACCTTGCATTCAAGTCTTTAATTAGCTGCTTTTTGAAAGGAACCAGAAATACCTGCAGTCACCGCGGCCCTCTGGGACTTGCGTTTGCCCCCCTGCCCTCCCCCTCCCCTCCCCTCCCCTGCTTCACGTCACGCAGCCGAAGCTTGTCTGTGAATGTACAAGGCGTATGTCTGTTTTGTGCTTCCCAAGCGAGCGGATGTGCATATTTCTCCTATTCCCAAGCGAGCGGGTGTGCATATTTGTCCCTTACTGTTGATAGGTGGAACCGTGCAGCACAGAAGAGTGCTCATTGACATTTCCGTCTGGACTGCGCATTCTCTCCCACAGACCAGCACCTGCGCAGAGTGAGGGTCGAACCCTGAGCCGTTCAGCCTCAAAATGAAGCCTCCGCCATAGCCTCCTGAACACATAAAAAGCAGACATTTCAGTCGCGCAGGTTGAGCGAACCTATCAAGCACCAGTCTGTAATTCAGCTTCCCAACGCTCATATCAGTGGGTGAGTGTGTGATATGTGCGCTTCTGTACCTTGGTTTGGCGTAATGTTGGTGAAGGCCCAGAGGTATTCGAAGGAAGCCCGCGAATCCCCGTTGCCTTTGACGGCGTGGTGGAGCGCCAATGGAAACGTGCCCCCCGCACGCTCCCCTACCACGCACTGTATCTCGGCGTCGGTGAGGGCGGACACGTTGCACCGCGCGTCGCCTATGGTCACGGAGACGTGCTGGAGATCCGCGCCGAATCCCGACCCGGTAATGGTGATCGCTGTTCCCCCCGATCCTGTAACATTTAGAAGAATAATCCAAAACAACTGAGGTTATTTACAGCATACAGCTGTATTCTATCATATTATGTCTATCAAAGGGATGAGTAAAGTGGCCTAGCCACTAGCTTATATGAGCAATGGGTCTGTTTTTATAAAGCACCTCAGGAGTGCTGACCTAGGATCAGGGCACCACTGTCTGTACCCCAAACTCATCCATCATCAGAGGTGGAAAATCCGGGTTCAGAAAGTAAAAGTCCACCCCAGTATTTGGTTCTAATCACCTGGATTTGCTAATTAGCACAATTCTTCAGCCAAGAGGTAGAACTAATTAGTGAAATCAGCTGGCTGAGTTCATGGGTGGAAGAAACACATGGCAGGACTTTTACTTTCTGACCCCTGGATCTTACACATCTGCCCATCATGAGCTAAAAGCCAAAGGTGATTCTAGATCAGCGCTGCTACTCTGTCATGCTTTAGGAAGATCTGGGATTCATACCTGCTCCTGGGTTTACCGCCGTGATCACCGGAGTCTCCGTTGGGGAGTAGGTGAAGTTTAGCAGTGGGTATTCCACAGAGAGAACGCGGATCTGCACCTCCACTCTGCCCGCAAGGTGAGCCGGCGTCAGGCAGGACAGTTCACCCGGCGTCACCCACTGGAGCCAGCAGGCGGCGCCATCAACAGTGACCAAGGTGTTCCCTGGCACGAAGCCGTTTCCTGTTACGAGCAACGCCGTCCCGCCTGCGGTGCTCCCGGCACTTGGGGCGAACGAGGCGTGGGCGACGCTGCGCAGGGTGGCGGACCCCGACGCCAGGCCTTTGTTCGTGATCACCACCTTCAGGTCGTGGTCGCCGGCGGGCATGGGGCCCACGGCGAGGGTGATGCTGCCGTCCGTCACGGCTGTGGCCTCCAGCTCCACGTCGCCCGCGAAGACCTCCACGTCGTCCAGACTGCTCCCGAACCCGGAGCCGGTGACCGTCACCGTGGTGGAGCTGCCGTTGACGGCGTCGGGGGAGATGCCCGTGACCTGTGGGTCGAGGTCGGCGGAGTACTGGAAGGCGCAGCTGTAACGGCAGGAGGCCGCGATTCCTCCCACGCTAACCGCCGCTTCGCCGCTGCGTGCCGAGGCAGGGGAGGTATCACAGATGACCTGGGTGTAGTTGACTGACAGGGCATGGCAGGGCATTCCGGCTACGGTGACTGTCGTCTCTTTTGGGACCGCCGAAAACCCGGAGCCCTGGATAGTGAGCCTGGTGTATCCAGCGGTGGCACCGGCATTGGGACTCATGGAGTCGATGACGGGCAGAACCACGAAGCGCCGATCAAACTCGTTAGGCGCGACATTGATGGCCGCGCCGATGTTATTGACTCGAACGGAGACGGGATGGCCGACGCCCACTTTCAAGCCGCTGTCCGACCACAGACGACAGTTTATTTGGCCCATGGTGCTGTTAATCACTTGACAAGGGCTCCCGCCAACTGTAACCTGTTTTAAAACGGAACGGGACAAAACACTGTTGTGCTAAAACGTACTGGAGGGAATGACTATAAATATGGAAACTTATCAAATTATAAAAGAACATAAGTAAATAAAACATTTTTAAAAGTACATTTTATCTAATTTTCATGTATTGTGTAGCAGAGATGGGATCAGTTCCATTTGAATTCAGTCAATCCATAAAATGAATTGAAATTCAAACAATGAGGTGGAAAAATAAACTGAATTTCTTTTCGCACTGAACAGATTCTGTGACTGCACAGTAGGGGCTCACCTCGTTGGCACAGCTGGTGTTGCTGAATCCCAAGCCCTCGATGTGGATGATTTCATAGGTTGTGCCACTCCCTGGCCAGATGTGGTAGACCATAGGGGAGGAGCAGTCCAGAAAGCTGAAGTAGAGCCCGTCTACAGGCAGAAGGTAATCCATGGCCTGGGAGCAGTCAGGAACCGAAGAGACGCACTCCATCGCCGCCCTGCTGTTGCGATGTGGCGCGCCTACATTTAACATTTAAACGCAACGGCAAAAGTGGTAAGACAGCTGGATTTATAAGTCAGTGAAATGGCTGGATTCAAACAAAACGGCAAAAAATTTGGCTGGATTTAACACAATGGTAAAAAAAAAAGCAGGAGATAAAATCACAACCAAACAACAGCACAACAGAAAAAAAAACATCTAGAAAAGCTTTCACAGCGGGGAAAAAAAGTCAAGCCATATCCTCCTCTCTTCAAAATGAGCTGTGAAGCGATTTGGCGCATGTACCTGGCCTGTAGTTTGCCTCCAGTCCTCCAACAGTGAGGTTCAACGAGCCGTGCTCCTCTTCCTTAGGCTGCACTTTCACCACCCCTTGCATGAATTTGTGATTGCTGGCATCCACATACCCGCTGCTGTAGTAGTAGTCACCCGGAGCCGTGAAGCGGTAACTGAAGAACCCTGTCACCAAATGAAAAATGGACAACCAAATGCAAACATAGCTTTATATTCAAGGTTTGTTCAAAGCTCCCATTTCAGTTTTTTGAAAGATGTTGCTATGGCCATTCCAGATACACACATAATTTAACTGTGTAAACTCAAGTGTATAAACCTTTCTCTGCCATGTGACTTGATTTCATATTTTGTTAAATATTATCAATGTCATGTATGGTACCTAACAGCTTCACAACTGCAGGTAGACATAGCCTGAATTTTGACAATGAACCGCTTTGAACAAGCTTTCACAACTCCCTACCTTAAATCATCAAATTTCAGCAACACATACATGTGACTGTAATAATGAATTCTTATTTAGCTGTAATTTAATTATTTTAATAATTATTTTTAAATCATGGACAGACCTACTGAAAGTACACCACCAAATGTGGCAGCAGCAAGTATTTTTAATATTGGTATTTCACAATAAACTGACTGCACTGTACATGTAGTATATTCTGTAATAATAATAAAAAAAACAAGTAGACATTAAAGCTGTAAAATGGTGCAGCGTTATATATATATACCATTTATATGTCAAGGAAACATAAAAAATTGAACACACATAAAAACCATCAGAGTGCTAAATGAACTCTGATCGAGTGCATTTAACCTTAAATCATTAAACTCTGGCCATACTGAGCGGAGCAGATTTAGCATTGAACATTTAGCTCTGTGTAAGACTGTTTTGGCACATTTCACAGTGATGGAACGTGTAGGAGGAACGTGTAGGAGGAACGTGTAGGAGGAACGTGTAGGAGGAACGTGTAGGAGGAACGTGTAGGAGGTCTTTGCCGTACCAGACGCAGTCTTAGTGTCTCCGCTGGTGAAGACGCCGTCGTAGGTGGTGCTGCTGGGACTGACCACGCTGAACACCCTGTAGCCCAACCCCAGGATGAAGGAGGGGGTGTCCCAGCGCCACGCCACCGTGTCCCCCACAGACACTGTCACGGACATAGGGCTCCACGCGTAACCCTCCCCGTAACCTGAAACCACGGGGTGTAACTTGTCATTGTGTGCAGTGTGCGTGCGCTTCGAACACTGTCTTGATGGTACACAAGGTGTCACGTCTAATCTAAGATTAACAACAAAGAGCTGCTTATCCATACATTCAGAGAGATAATAATCAGGTTCCTTTGTCTTCCTCGTGCCAAAATCTCTAAGCGCTTAACACCTCAAGGCTAATGGAAACAGCAAACAAATAATTTTTGAACGTGAAATTATTTGCTCCATTGTTAAGAATTTAAGAACATAAGAGCGCTTGACAATGCAGAAAAGGCCAACGTGCCTTTAGGCTCATTCTTATTTGTACTTCTGCCTCTTGTTCAGCAGGTCTGATTGGCACGGTACCTTGACTATCCCACCAATCTAGCACCACTTTCATATAGCACTTGTTTCTTGTTTTCCGCCTGTATCCTGCACCTTAATTCTTTAACACTCATAGAACACTAGTGATGACTAGTGACTGCAAACAGGTCAGATAAAGTACAAATGTACGAATGTACTTTATCTGACCTGTTTGTAGTCGCTTCAGTGACCTTCGGCATGCACTTGCTGTACGTCGCTTTGGATAAAAGCGTCTGCCAAATGAATGCAACTGGATGTATGTAATGTAATGCGTAATGTAATGTAATATAATGAATAACCCCAGAGGACAGTGACAGGGGCCTCAAGTCAAACCTACTTCGGTGGGAGCCCTGGTTTGTCACCACGCGGGTCGTCTCCTGAGGCTCTGTAACGCACTCCAGCTGACTTTCCGATGAGGAGGTGACTTCGCACGGGGTACCTCCTGAGAAACACATCCGAGTCACACACAAACACACAAAGCTCAAGACGAGGTGACGTTTTCACCAAGACTCAAACAAGACTTGCGGTCTGGGACGTGGCGCCCTGCCCTTACCCAGGGAGACTCTGTTTTCGGGAATGCTGGAGCTGAACCCCGAGCCTGTGATCGTCACCTTTGTGCCCCCGTAGAGGGAGCCCCGCATTGGAGACAGGCCGGTGACCTCCAGGACGTAATCTATGGTGGCATTCGTGCCATTGCTGAACAAAATGCAAGAGGAGGGCCATACAGCAAATAAAGGGTGAACAATACAATTCGAGCAACTCTCTTCAAGTTACAGACCAGTTAATGCCAGGAAAATTAAATACAATAGCTGTTCTTTGAATGCTTTTATTCATTGTTGAACCGATATTTGTCAGATACCTGTAAATCTTAAAAGCAAACATTTCATAATTGTGTTCCGTGACAAATCATATTCTTTTATTTTTTTCCCCAATAAGCGGTGACTCACTAATACTTAACTGCGTGCATGTTTGCATGAGTGGATGTGTTTAAATAACTATTATTGTACAACTGACCAACATTATGTATAATATTGGTACGTGTCTTACTTGGTTATGGCATAGCCCCAGTTTCCGGCTTGTACATGCACAATGTACTGGGCTGGCGGAAGCTGTGGCAGGAGGCAGGTAATGTTGGTGGAAAACCATTGCAGTATCCTGCATTCTCTCTGACCAATTAAGACTGAGCTGTCGTTGGTTCGATCCTGGAAGCTGGTCCCCTGAATGTTCAGATTCCCGTTTCCTGAGGTGCACAAGATTCACAAGCGACGCAATCGTGAGTTCCGACAAATCGTTCCAACGAGCATTAGCCCCAGGTTCGTGCCTGACCTAAGTGTGGCAATTTAACAGCACTCTACATTAAATTCTTTGTTGTATTTTTCCAATAGCTGTGGATACTTTGTCTTTCAACATAGATGGTACCTGTGAGACAATACTGGCCCTGGCCGATTTGACAACAGGTCCAGATTGTCAGCGCTTACAATGGCGAGATGATTAGGAAAAAAGGGGAAACCTGTTCTTCAGCATTACATCTGCTGCGCATGACCCAAACAATAAGTCTTTAATGTCAGAGGTTTTCATGGTGACTTCAGAAGCCCATAGAGGCAGAACAAAGAAGAGGATACGATTAGGCCGATTTAAAAACCACAACATAGTGCTTCTCATGGTAGTCTTCCATTCCTTGGGGAGACCGAAAGACTACTGACGTGCGAATTTCGAGCGTTCCAGTCAGTTGATAGTTGACAGTTGATTGGCAGTTGACAGTGAGTACATGACTTAATTGTACCTTTTCCAACAGAACCTGGCAGACCATCTTAAGATCTACTAATAACCCCCTAATAACATATAATGTACATACGTCTCTGCAGGTGTAACGAAACTGGACTCACCCAACACGGTTGTCCTCAGCGGACTCATTCTTGTAATCAACGGAGTCAGATTTACATCGTAAATGAAGGGGTCACTCGCCGACACACTCATGTCCCCCACTTCTAACGTCACAGTATGGGATCCTGCAGTTCCCTGCAGATCAGACACAGGAGAGGGAAAATATTAAACATACCGTATAAAAGCACTAGCAGTGATCGAGCAGAGCTGAGCTTTTTCATTTCAGAAGTCCGTGCAGTCCTGGGCCATCACCGAATATGATCCCTGTCCCCTGTTTACTCAGACCCCTGTTTACTATGTACCCTCTCCCCTCAAGGAATGTGCAAAATAAATCCAGCAAAACTCTTTTTCCAAACTAGTGAGGAAGTAGTTTGTAATATGTCCTGCTTTTGTACCATAGACATGTACAGTGTCCTCCACTATTATTGGCACCCCTGGTAAAGAGGAGTAAAAAGGGTTATAAAAAATTCACTATTTGGTGAATAAGCTTAATCTCACACTGAAAAAATTAGAAAAATACAACCTTTAATTGAAGTAAATTTATTATGAGAAAAAAAAATCCCTCATCAAGAAATAATTATTTTTAACAAAACCACGTGTGCCACAATTATTGGCACCCCTGCATTTATATATAGAATAAAGTAATCACTCTGCTGCCAGATACAGTTGAAGTCGGATGTTTACATAAACTTAGGTTGAAGTCATTAAAACTAATTTTTAACCACTCCACAGATTTCATGTTAGCAAACTATAGTGTTGGCAAGTCAGTTAGGACATCTACTTTGTGCATGACACAAGTAATTTTTCCAACAATTGTTTACAGACCGATTATTTCACTTTTAATTCACTATATCACAATTCCAGTGGGTCAGAAGTTTACACACACTAAGTTGACTGTGCCTTTAAATTTTTAATATTTGGTCGCATATCCATTGGCTTTGCATGCCATGACTTCCTGATGTCTGTGACCCAACAACATCAAAATACTCTTGATATTTTATTTTCTGGTACTCTTACAAGCGATACTATAACGTCTCTGCATTTGAATGGATCTCTATGGGAATTGGGGGGTGGGACTAGATTTAGCTGTAAATTGTGCTGGAACCGTATGGAATACATGATTGGTAAAATGGCTGTAAGTCATCAAGGGTCTGAGGTATCAAACGAGCCTCAAACCATCACTCTGCTGCCAGATATGCAGTAGACATGGATGGATCACTTTAGGGATTGTTTCTCCTGACAAATTTTCCTATTGAACTCTATGGAAAAATAAGTCAGGAGAAGAAACCCTTCAAGTTATCCATCCATATCTACTGTATTTCTGGCAGCAGAGTGATGGATTAAGGCTTGTTTGATACATCAGACCCTTGATGATTTAGAGCCATTTAGCAAGCCATGTATTCCATACTGTTCCAGTGTAATTTACAGCTAAATCTTCTCTCCCCCCCCATTCCCATGCAAATGCAGAGGTGTTATAGTATCGCTTGTAAGAGTACCAGAAAATTACATATCAAGAGTCTTTTGATGTTATTGTACTGTCTTGTAATGTCTTGTACTGCAAGTTGGTAGTTTTTCATTCCCGTTTACTTCCTGAAATTGTTGTTTGACTGCACAGTTCTGTGGATGAGTGCGCTCCTGAATCCCCTCAACAAAACAGGACAGAAAACAAGAGTTTTAACTCACCGGGGGAGTCCTGCAGAGGAGCTGATCCAAATCCGCAGAGACGTTACTGCACCTCCGCGCCCCGATCAGGACCGTGGTGCGATTGCTGAAGCCGTACCCTGTCACCGTCACAACAGTGCCTCCTTTTTTACACAAACGGATGGAAAAAAAATCACCGTTAGCGCAAAACAAGGGTAACGGCCACAGATCGTCAAAAAGTCGATCAGAGTTAAAAAAATAACAAAAAAAGACAGGTAACCTTGCACGCTTCCTTCATTTTGCAGTTGGAACAGGATGTAATTGAATTCTATTTTATCTGAATGGTACTTCTTACAGAAACACTTTCACAAGGAGGCTTTACAGGAAGCCATCAACACAGCAGAGAATGAAAACAGGAAGTCCAAACACTCTAATGCTCCCTGGCAGTTTTTCATGTTCCTCTGCACAGGCAACATTTCCACCCCTTGGGATCTTATTTCAGACACAGAATATAGTCTCCAAAATAATGTCAATGATCTGTGTCTTTATAAATGTCCCAACCGTTTGAAAAAAACAAAAAAAACTAAAGCCTACACAGGATCATTATACCAGTGTGTGGGCTACTTTGTGTTACCATAGGGGATTAATATATCTTTCCCCGGGAGAAAATGAGTCTTGTGTGAAAGTACCTGCAATGCTCCCTGAAGATGGCACGATGGAGACAACGCCCATTTGGTAGGTGAAGTTAAGCCCAGTCATCCCGCTGTACTGGGCGTGGCCCAGCCCAGCGAAGCTGAGAGAGACAGGGTAGGTGCCGGCACTCGCATTGCCAACCTTGCAGGTCAGCGAGGAACCTGGAAACACATTCACAATTAGCTCACTGGCCCTTAACCAATCATATTCTCCAAATAACACAAAGGCCTGAGCTCAATCAGCCTTTCTATAGGCATACACGTAAATGTAAGACTTTTGCTTATCTTCACAACTATCAGTTTGGCAGTTTAATTTGGTGATAGCTAAAAGTGTCAAATTGTGTTTAAGAAGGAAAAAAGGAGAAATAAATGATGTTTGAAGTATGAATTTTTATTGGAATCCAAGCCTAAGATATTCAGCTGTCATCCAGTAGTTGCCTCTTCCAAATCTCACACTCCCTTTAATTCTCATTCTCCAGATCTACTCTGGGCTTTAGTTGAAAATAATCTCTCCCTGTCCCTTTTTACAAATGGAAAATTAACATTCACAATTAACTGCAGACTTCACAATTTAACTTACTGTCCATCTGTAGAACAGGGCATTTTACGTCTCCAATTAGAACCGTGGCGTTGTCACTGGGGAACTGAGACCCCGTAATGGTCAAGACTGTGTTCAGAGTGTGTGATCCTGAAACCAACAAAAATAATTTTTAATGCTAAATTGTTTACTCGGTTGCCTAAAAAGTTTTCAAAATTACCAACGATCAAAGTATTCAGGAATGCTGAACTGCTCAACAGCAGTAAGACCATCTGTAACTAACCTTGTGTGGGGCTGATTCCTGTGACAGTTGGGGTCCTGCCTGCGCTCCACTCAAATCCACAGTCACCAGAGCACTTAGATGGGATTCCATTGATCAAGACCTCCACCTAAAAACAGGCCACAAAAAAAGGCTTGTCAAATGTAGTTACGTCTGCTGCGCATTACAGCAAAGGCTTTTTGATTCAGCTGCATAATCCTGCGGACACATGTAACGAGTTCAATTCTTTGTCAACGTCAGGATGACATAATACAAACAAATACATTGGCGGCCTTTTATGCAATCGTACTCAATCACCAATTAGACCATCTAATCTCCCGTGGTTATTTCAACATCACACGGTGTTCCATCGCTTCAGTACGTTCCAGTACACTGAAGCTTAGGGCCTCCCACATATTCAGCCTGAATTGCTGGATTCGTTCAGGTGGATCGTTCAATACACCTGGTTCACTCCTTTCACGGTCTTCTAGCAATCAACAGCAAACGGCCGCAGTGCTACAGAGGTCGCGACCTATAAGAGGCGAGGTCACTTTGCGTACCTGAGGTCTGCTTTCAGGCACACGAAGGAAATCCCCCAAAATTGTGCTTTTCAACAGGCCTCCTCGTCTCTGAACCTTGGACCTTACTCTGGGGTTTATTCCCATAACAGACGAGTCGTTGATCTGAGTTAGGAGGAACACAACAACGGTTAGGCACCGGCGTGATGCATAAGATGCTTACCGCTTTTGACTTTGAGAGATAACTGCTCAACTGAATTAACTTGCCGTTAATTTTTATACACGCAAGGGCTATTTATTTTTTAGCAGACAGCTTCCAGTTCAGCAAAACAGCATTTGCACGTATCAAAGTCAATGGCAAGTTATACGGATTGAGCCGTCGTCATCACAGTGGAAAGCGTTAAGCATCTTAAGCATCTTAATAATAATAAAAATACTGAGTCAATGAATAGTCGTTGCATAGTCAATGACTATTGCCCAATGACTATAGTCAGTGCACTGAAGATACTCTGAAACTACCTGGATGAGGGGCTGCGCTCCAGGATTGGAAAGCGACTCTATCCTCCATCTGTACCCCGCACAGCTTCCGTACCGATAAATGCTGAGCTCACCCATCTCTGGGATGCCTTGCAGGGAGTACTGGAGGTCCTCGCCAGTGATGTTTACCGCCAGGCCTGCCAGGGTTACACATCGCACACAGGGCAAGAGGGGTCTCAATCCACATCCCGATATTTATAGAGCAGTCTCTATGCTGTCACTTTCAAAATTGGTAAATTAAAAAACAAAAGAACATGTATACTAAAATGACACACAGAAAATTATTTTGCTCGAGGACTGATCACAAGCTGGTCGCATATTTTAATAAAAATTTATTTTTAAAGCTGAGCCACCCAAGAATTCAATTTGACACCCATCTTAATGACGCAGTACTGAAAGAATAAGGGGTTGGTTGAAAGGATTAACAACAAGTAAATTTTTTACATATTAAAAAATACTTTCTACATTAGAATTTTGTAATACTATGTAAAAGTAAAATTTCGAGGAGAACGACATTTTAAATACTGCTTGGAAAAAGTATCGTAATGCTGGAAGCTAGAGCATTTGGAAAGCCTGCTATTGTTTCTCAATGATCCTTCTGTACATATTTACCCTCGATACGCCTGTCATAAATCTCAGCATCAAAGGTTCCGGACATGGGGGGGCTGGCGCTCTGAGTTCTGGTTACCGTGACGCCCGCCCCACCCTCGCTGAACAGTGCTGTGTCCTCACTACTGCTGTTGGAGGCCCGCTGAGGAGAGAGAGGGAACTGGTGTGAGCAGCCATTTTGCGACCTGCAAACTTCCAGCCGCTCTAGGTTACCTGTGCGTCACAGTGCAAATATGCAGTAGGATAACGCAAAGCAAGATTGTAGAGCACACTAGATTACACTACAATGCACTACACTGCCTTAGTGGCCCCTGACTGACATAAACCTAGACACAAAATACACACACACACACACACACGTGAAACATATACACATTACATAATACATACACTATATACATATATTCCAGGGATGGGCAACTCCAGGCCTCGCGGCCGCTGTGTATGCAGGTTTTAGCTGCCACCAGTTAGCCTGGCTCAATTAGCCTTATACACCAACACCGATTCACTTGTAAATTAGAGCACAATAAAACGCTACAATACATGCATACAGGCACAAGTACATTCATCCGCTTCTGTTCATATCGTGGAATTTAGCTAAAATATCAGATCATGTAAATTATTGGGCTAATTAAATAATTGGTAACTGGTGGCAGCAAAAACCAGCGTACACAGCAGCCCGTGAGGCCTGGAGTTGCCCATCCCTGATATATTCTGCATATATCATATCAATATTCATATCTACATTCATCTGTCTATCGCCAGCTGTTTAATTAAATGGAAAACAGCTCCAGTGTGTGACAGTTTATCGCAATGTATTCACCTGGAGGAATCCGACAGAGAGGAGGGGGAAATCATGGCCGCAGTTGTAAGGGCTGGCAGTGACCTGATAGCTGACACCCGAGGCCTCCATTTCCGGCATTTTCCAAACTGAGATCTGCTGAACAAAAAGTCCCAAGCCGGCGAGAGCCGGGGGCTTTCGTGTCTGGACCACAGCTGTATTTTAAAAAATTGGCACAAAAACAGTATTATGAAATTCAGCGTGTAGAAAGAAGCCAGCTACTACGGTACCTGCCAAATCCAGTACATACCACAGTATCAGGTGCCCTCTTTCTTATTAAAAATAGATTTACATAGTTATGTAGGTAAAGCGGTTTTTGCTAAATCATGAGCGAAAATATGTTATTGTAGCAAAAGCTGACAAACAACAATGTAACCAAACAAATACTTGAAATATTCTTCAGCTGCCAATTAAGATTAGCTAGCCAGATACCAGTCTAATTAATTAGCTTGTTGTTGTCTATATAACATCAGCTGTTAGGTCAATTAATCGTCATAAGATGGGTTGCTTTATGTGCAATCAAGTCACTCCAGAATGTCTATTTTTCAGGTAGTTAACAATAAATTTGTATAGTCCCGAACTGGCCTGTTTGTGATTAGAAACAGATATAATCTACCTGGCCTTCAGACGCCTGTTTTATTCTGTAACGCTGCACTGATTAGCCTGTGACTGGGGTAGGACTTACTGTATATGATACATACTGCTTTTCAAATCACATTCTGATTTCTCAGAGTGGGGTTTAGAAGGAAAAGCAGAGATAGATAGAGGTGCTTCTCATGAGACATAATGTGGCAGATCAGGCACAAAGCCACACCTCCCCTCCAGCACTTTTTCAGTTCCTCAGTGAATAGTGCTGTTAAGTCTCCCCTTTTTGGCAGGTGTGATGAATTTGCTCCCAACTGCTTCTTCTCTGCTGCCCCACCTATGGAAACCTCCTCTTTGCATCACATTGAGTGTCTATGTGCCATTTAATTATTACGTGTATTATGTGTGTTCCTGCCATTCACAACACAAGGCTGCTTTAAGGAATGAACATCATGGCTGGAATGCCTTTTGACAAACCCAGGAGGCAGGATTAAGCCAAATTCTGTATTCAACTTTGACTCGTGATTAAATGTGAAATCCAGCCGATTGGCGCAAGTACATTGATGATTGCTGAACTGTTTATGAAGAAAAAGATTATTTGCATTTAACCGTGAGTAAAAGCTAAAGACAAACTTGTACTATACTTGTACTATAATTCAGGACTAGACCTAGTGGTTTTATCATTTTCATAATTTCAAATTTCAATTTTTTTATTTTCTGTCTCGTGGGAAGCCACTAGTTCTCCAAGTGACACAAAAAGGTTTGAGAAATGACTGCAACGAATCAGAAGAGGTCTTTTGCAGAGGTGGGAAGTCCAGGGATCAGAAAAGTACTGCCATGTTTTTCTTCCACCCATGAACTCAGCCAGCTGATTTCACTAATTAGTTCTACCTCTGGTAACTCACAAAAAAAAAAACATTTGTATACCATCGACATTGATTGTTGTGGCCTTTCTCCCAAGATGAACAGCATCCACATAGATATCCTCAGATGTTTCTCTATACACTTTGATTTCCGTGAGGCTGTAGCCACTTCCAGAATATTCTGTCTGCAGTGGAGTCAGCAGGTCGACACAAATGTAACTCCAACTGTAATGAACATATTTAAAATTAGTAGCTGTTACCCACATGCTGCACTATGTATTGATAAACATACAATGTGATGTCCAACCAAAATGATGATGTGTATTTAGACTTGGATTAAATTAACCACTGTGCTTAACTTTTACTCACAAATAAAAGTTAGTTTTCTTCCCTAACGCAGCTTGGCAGCGGAATTTTTCTGAATGCCGCACAAGTCAAAAAACTGCTTTTGTAGAACACAAAATACATTTGCATTTAATTGTGGTCAAACTGACAATGGGGAAAATGTCGACCGAATCGAGGACTCGATTCATTTCCTATTAAACAGTCTGAGTGAGGGAAACTTACTCGTATCCCCGGTTTAAGATCACCGGGATTCTGTAACTTTCTCTTCTTGTGCCACCTGTACTTCTTTTGTAAGAAAAAACGACCCCAATCTCATTCCTCAGATATCCTTTGTATGCAAAGCAGAGCTGTGAAATAGAGTTTCGTGGAGGATGTTCATTTACATCAGCGGGCAATCAACGCTCTATTACTGTCAATAATGACACACATCCACTTTCTGTATTCCCTGCTTGCACAGTAGTTACACATTCAAAGCTATTGTCACTCTGACATTAATTTCCTTTACTCGGCTTCCTCGTGCTAAACAGCGTAGCTGGTTGAATACACTGAAAGTGTCCACTGTGAAGTATAGCTCTGCGTACGGGTAGAATTCATGAGAGAGGGTAATGGAAGTGGAAAGGGTTCACTCACCGTGCTGTACTGCCGGAGGGACACTGGATTATAGATTTTCAAAGAATCCCACTGAACTCCGGACATGAAAAGACGCCCGGGGTTCATGACGGACCCCTGGCCGCAGAATGCCTCCGTGTCCAACACCCGACGCCCGCTGCTGTAGCGCGAATGCTACAGGAAAAGAGATCAATGAGAAAATGCCGCACATCTGTTGTTTGTTTTTTTTGCAAAAATAAAATCATTGGCTTTTTTATTTTGCATTTTATTGACCTTTCCCGTATATATCTGGAAACAATGCGGACAGAACAATAACAATGATCATTCACATCCCTCCTCTCTTGACCCAGTGGACTACACGTTTTCAAAATGAGGAATACGTCCAACAGTGAAGCCCTTCACAGCTCATGGGACACTATGCCCAACATCCAAGGACATGTTCAATATGCTACAGTGCTATAGGTAATGTACTATAATTTGCCATTAAAGGTTGTATCAGCGATTTTGGGTGGAAACATAAATGATCACATTCATCTGATTTTTCCTCACGATCCGCTAGCTGCCCGCCCCATAAGCAGGCCGTCAAAAAACTGCGTCTCTGTAGGCAGCCTATGCTCCGAGATCATACACAAAACAAATGATACTACCAACCACTCAAAACCAAAATAAACAGTATTCCAACCAATCACAATGATCTGCACAAACGTGACGTCACTTCTGAAGCGAAATCCCAAACAAACATACTTATGAATAATTATGTTATGTTTTAAAAAATAGTGTTCAAGCATCCAGAATTATAACCACGTTAATAACGTTTATAAGAAACCAAACCGTTTGTAAATCCGTCAAGATTTCAGCGAGATAAGAGTATTAGCGTTTGTGCAGATCATTGTGATTGGTTGGAATACTGTTTATTTTGGTTTTGAGTAGTTGGTAGTACCATTTGTTTTTGTGTACGATCTCGGAGCATAGGCTGCCTACAGAGACGCGGTTTTTTGACGGCCTGCTTATGGGGCGGGCAGCTAGCGGATCGTGAGGAAAAATCAGATGAATGTGATCATTTATGTTTCTACCCAAAATCGCTGATACAACCTTTAAAGCTCCTACTGTTCATATTTACACAGTGAATGTTCAGCAAATTGACATTAATTTTACGAAACTATAGTGTGTCTACTTTGCCTACCCTGACCAACTGGGTTATCTCTGCATTGCCTGTCACTACAGACTATGGGTTGTTTTTGCACTTACGAAAGGCTGGTCTGCTTCGTAATCCCTGAAGTATATCACATCCCTGTCCTCCTCCGTGGCCAAGATCTCGCTGGGGCACTCTGCGCTCAACATGGCCTCCAATGCTGACTGCACCTGTTTCGGAAAGGTCAAGATTTTCATCCCTTTACTAACTGCCCAAAGAGGCATAGTTAGGGCAGAGATAAATAAAAGCGATATAGGCTTTTAGGTGTTAATGAGGAAATCATGGAACCACCTGTACACACGTGGAAAATCAAGTTAAACTTTAAAGAAGCAGAGAGCAGGTTGTTTGATTGCCGTTCTGATGTTATCTTCCCAAAGCCCACTGTGTGTGAGTTCTTCAGGCAATGCCGGCCCTAGCCTTTGACGGTCCCTAAGCAGGATTCGATTTGAAACCCACCCACCCATCCACCCCCTAAATATTATATCTTTTACAACAATTAGGGGGTCCTTTGGTGGTTGCGGGGGCCCAGCAGCTGTTTTTGTTGTTTATTGGGTCGGGCCGGCTCTGTCTTCAGGTGTGCAAACATCCACACCCAAGCTTAGTATGAGGGCGGAAGGGCCTCATACCTCTGATGCGTTTGCATTGAAGTCAACAGGCCTGGAGTAGATTCCGCCCCACCCCAGTGTGAACGTTTCCAGGCTGGGCTTCCCCTTGGTGAGTTCAGTGACTGTGATGTTTACGCTATCTGCTATAGTCTCATAGCGGAGGCTCTCATAGTCACCTACAATCAAGAGCAGATAACCTTTATAATTAGTAATTAACTTTCAGCTAATGAACAACATAATCATCATTGACTATTATCTTCCATATACAATTTAATAAAGCAATCATACACAAACTCTTAAGTGCAAAATCAACTCTGATAGAGTACATTAAGAGTACTAGAGTACAAATGGTCCTTATTACACTCATAAAACTATCCTAGTTTATGGCACAATACTGCTAATTCATGTATTCATGTTCAGATTTTTTATAATTAATATTTATTTGCCAGTCAACTTGACGTGAAGACAGTGGTGCTACTCATGGACATACTCATTACCTCTTCTGGAGTTGAACACTACAGTGTATGTGGCTCCTGTACTGAAGTCCACTTTGGTCACTTGGACCGTGTCTGGTTTTATTGACCAGAGTGAGTTCAGGGCGTTCTGTACGTCCGCTGCAGAGGCACTCACTGGTATTGGGCCTGTGAAACAGATGCTGTAAGTGACCATTTCTGCAGCCCAGCATTAAGATTCAACTTTTAAAAAATTATTATTATTTCCTGTATAAACTTGGAATCCATTATTATTCAGCACAAAGCAAAGATCTAACCTGCTCAAAAAATGTTGACAGTTACCAACATGCAATGCCTTAATACATAGGCGCAAAGAAGCATTATGATGTGTCATTCTACCTTTACATTTTTTTTTATTACAAATTCTAGCTACTGTTAAAAGGAAAGCAAAAACAGGAGGCTAAAACTCTGCCTTCTACTGCCTTTGTAATATACAGCAGTGCTTAATGAACAGTACACCCTGTGCAAGTACCTGTGCTGTGGGAGTTGTAGTTCAGTCTGTAGAAGGTGTAAGCACAGCTGTTCAGGTTGAAACAGCTGCTGTTAATTGTCACCATTTGCACCTCTTTGATTGGCTCTGCAGCAGTCCAGTTTTGAAAGCTGACCACCTTGGTTAAGAGAGAATATTGAAATTAACAGAGAGGAATCAGAAATAAACACCAGAAGCGGCTGAAATTAATCTTATGATCTGCTTGCTTGGTATTGAACACCCACCCGTCCCTCCAGAGCAAGACAAAAAACTTGTCACCCACCTGTGTTTCTGGGTATTTACTATAGGAGGTCCAGATCAATTGTTGTTCATTGACACTCTCTACAGACTGCTGTGCTGTGAAGGGGCTTTTTTCTTTGAGAAAGCCAACGTTTACAGAGCCAACTATTGCGTAGTCCTGCAGCAAAACCTCTATGTAGTACCTGGTCATGAAAAAATACATGTCTATTCAGCTAACATATTTCTGCTATTTTTAATTCTAGTGTGAACACTTGCATTTGAACTTTGTAGTCAGTCTGGACAAGAGTGTCTACTGCAAAAACACAAATATATTGCATTGAATAATGTATGTCATGAACAAAGGATTGTAATGATAAAAGTTTTTAATCATTACAACAATTAGGGCAGTTGCTTACGGTTTCCCTTTCTCCAGATACATTCTTTCAGAGCGCTGATTTGGGCTTCTGTAGAAGTTAGAAGTTACATAATTCTCGTAGGCAATCTTAACCTAAAATAGATATGAGACGAAAAAGGCTTTTTAAAAGGCAAAACTTTGTAGGTTTAAAATACAGTGAATTAATTATGTATATATGTATGTATATATATATATATATATATATACATACTTCACTGTGATAAACTGACTGCATATAAGAACATAAGAAAGCAAACAGTAGTACTAAAGATTTGTAAAACGTTTTTTTCCTTTTACAAAAATGGCCACTCATTTTTATTCACTACGCATTTTACAGGAAATTGTTGTTGGTTACTGTAGAACAGAACAGCATAAAAAAACATTATTGTTCCCCGCAGGGGAAACCGGGATTGTCACTTGTAAAAAGAACTGCATAAGTGTGTGCAATTCTATACCTTGTCTTGGGGGAGACCAGTGTGGCTGAAGTGCAGGGCGTAGCGATCATCGCCTTTTATGTAGAAGGTGTAGTTGTCCGTTTCCGTGGGAACGATGAAGCCACTCAGTCGAGCCACAAAGTACTCCAGTTCCCTAGGCCAAGTGTGGGACAGGGAGTCCACCCAGCTCACAGAGTACCCCGTCCTGTTCCCATCATAGTCCAGCGCTTCATCTAGATCACCGGGTCTGCTGTCGTTCCATACCTCCATCTTCAGACCCCTGCCACCTACATGTCCAAATCATAGCCTTCAATAGCATCTTACCAGCATAATGACTAAGACATGATGAGACAGCATGCATTTGAGGCTGCTCAGTCTGTACAAGGCAACGCGGGGTAATGTTTCAGGGTTCTCGGTTCTATACAATGCAACTCTGTAATGTTTCAGGGTTCTCGGTTCTATACAGTGCAACTCTAATGTTTCAGGCTTCTCAGTTCTATACAAGGCAACTCTGTAATGTCTCAGGGTTCTCGGTTCTATACAATGCAACTCTAATGTTTAAGGGTTCTCAGTTCTATACAATGCAACTCTGTAATGTCTCAGGGTTCTCAGTTCTATACAATGCAATTCTGTAATGTCTCAGGGTTCTCAGTTCTATACAATGCAACTCTGTAATTTCTCAGGGTTCTCAGTTCTATACAATGCAATGTTTCAGGGTTCTCACTTTTATACACTGCAACTCTTTAATATTGTTCAGTTCACCACAACACAATTCAGCACTGCTTATGCACAATAACTTCCTGCTGTAGTCGTCCCAAGCGCTTTATACGGTACATCAGACATACCAGGCTTGTCTTAATAAAAGTGTAATTCAGCTGCACAGAAATGCACATGTTGTTCTACACCTTTACTAACACAGAAATCCATAAGGAGAAGCCACTATATATTGTTTGTTTATTAAACAATGGAAATTCTTTGGAAGGTTCCATGTTCAGCTGCACAGACACTACAGTAAGTATCATATTATCTACATTTCACATTGCATGTTACCATCCCTGTCTCTCTGAATTTAAGGAGAGTAGAAGGTAATTAGCTAGCTATAAAGCTAATCGGTGTGAACAGCAAGCTACTACATTTCATCATTATGTAAATACAGTTTTCTCCATTTAATCATAATGCTCCCTTGGGGATGAAGCCTGCTTTGACACCTTGTGATCTTTGGCGCAAACTCACAACTGTAGCTACATTCTTATCCTGATAACATCAACGGCTATCACAAAGGCTTCAGGGTTTGCTGAGAAGATCATGCTGGTGTGACAACATCTTCTTAAATGAGGTATTCTTGTACCTGAAACCCCACCGAATGCCTGAAATTCCTCTCCGTCTGTGACGTTAGTTAAATGTTGTGTAACACAGAAGCCAAAATGAAAAAAATAAACAAAAAAGAGGACACAAAACTGCCACTTGACTGATTATAATGAATCTCACCTGGAAAAACGGTCATGTTGTTTATCTGGTACTCAGGGGTTACGCAGGTAATTCTCTCATCAGATAAGCTCAGGATTCTGCAGTCTTGGCCTAAAATAGAAGTAAACAATTCACTTTGATGGCACACTTGGTCATCATGGGAGTTGTCAGGTGATTGAGTCAGTAATTATTCGTTTTATTCTAATGATGTACAGTATTGTTAATGACATCCCCAAAAGTATTTATTTGTGTTTTAACCAAACTAATTTACCTAAATTGATTTTTATTCTGATTAAGTCATGCGAAGCACAGTCCAGAATCAAAAACATACAAAGCCTTATTTAGTTAAAAAATACCCTTATGGATAATAAAAATATGTAAAACCGTGACTTTATTTAACTGATATTGCGATGTACAAATATCACATTTTAAATTACAATAACAATTTTTGGTGAATATGTTCGTCAATGGATAGTTTTAAGTGACCAAAAAAACAGATATTCACAAAGAAAGATATAGGTAGTGTTTATACTACCATCAGTCATCCTCAAAATCTCCCCCTGTCCACACAGAGAAACTATACAGTAAGAATAGCTTTGGTGTTTTACTGTGTTGTTCACTTTCAAACACATCTTAAATAGTTGGGTCTTTTGTGCTCAAACATCAAATACTGACTGACACGCGCAATGTTGCTATCTGAGCTTTTTCAATACAACACGTTATTATCACTGCTTCTCTCTGGAGGAATTGAAAACATTTTGTCGAACTGTACTGTCTGCCAGTGCAATAAATGTTTTTAATTCAACAACGCTTTACTACGAAGAATTATTAGTGAAAGTGAAAACAGGGCTGTACTGGACGTGTCTATTAAATAGTTACATCGTTGTTAAATTGTGGGTGGGTGAATAGTAAATATAGACTTGTTAAACATTCATTTATGTTCAAGATAAACCTTTTACCTCCAACTAGAACGGTTGCTGGGCGATCGGTTTCATCAAAGTGGCGTCCATCGATGGTGAGAATCGTTCCACCTCGCGAGCTTCCCGCTGAGGGAGAAACCCCGTTGACCACTGAAAAGCAAAAGATGAAGTTAAGCCTTATTTTACCTCACTAAAAAGTTTAAACAATGGCTGCGCACTAATTTATTGTTTTTCTTGTACCTGCATAGGTTTGAAACATGGCCAGCTTGTTCAAAGACGACACAGTGAACAAGGCTTTGTCTGGTAGGCTCCTGAACCAGAAAATATCCACTTGGTTAGATTTTAGTGATCTATAAACATCCACACAAACTAAAGCTATCAAAGAATAAACACCCAATTATGCCCACCTTCCGTAGCGGCTGTCCAGAATGTAACTCATATTGTGATGCCCTGAAAAAACAATACACAGTAAATTCACAGCAAACCATCCAGTGTTAATTCAACTCTAGCAGTGTACATATGAGCCTACTCTGGCTGGTACATATGAGCCTACTCTGGCAGATCAGGCTCATATGTAACACTGGACATTTTGCTGTGTATGTTTATACTTTAATCTAGCATGAATTTCTACCATACCAGGAAGTTAAAAATACATCTATAAAATGTTCTTTTTAAATATATGGTACAGATAACTTATGTAACACTGTGATAGGAAGATACAGTATACAGATCCTTACCAACATACGTCCCAGTCATTTTGCATGTCATTTTTCCCGACTGACTCCCCTCATAGTCTAAATTGAGGCCATACCTGAAAAAGAGTAGGTACAAAAATTCATAAAATAGTGTGATGCGACGCTATTTCAGATGACAGCGGTGGAGAAAGTATATGAGGAGGGCGGCCTTACAGGTCGTCAGAGTTTGGCCTCAGAAGCTCACACGGCATGCCACCCATGTACGCCCTGCAATGTAAAGGACATATAAAAACAGCACGTTACATTCACTTAGCACACGCTCCTGTCCAGGGAACATATGAGCATCAGCCAAGCAACATTCCCAGCGAGGCGAGTGTACGGACATCATCATTAAAGTACTCTATGAAGACGCTGACTTTTAGGCTGAGCGTTGTTAGGCTGTGATATATAATAATCATAAGCATATTGCCATAATATAGTACAGAGATGGGCAAGGAGGGCCAAATCTGTTTCTGGGTTTCAGACCAACTTCTGCTCTTAATAGTTTAATTAGCCCATTTTAGACATTTTAGCTGCATTCCATGATATCAACAGCAGCTGATGTGCCTGTATGCCTGTATTTTAGTGTCCTATTGTCGTCTAATCTATCAACGACTCTTTGTCGTCTAATCTATGAATGAAAATAATGCAATCATATCAGCATAATTATTTAAAAGAAAATCTCAAAACATTGACTGATTTTTACAAGTGTTTTTAGCTGTTTAGTTATCTGTTGTCAAGACCACTTGTAATGCAATATTGTTTTTTTAAAATGTTGTCCAGGGACCCCAATAATCGGGCTTACCCCATTTTAAATCTGTCTGGCATAATGGACAGAGACTCATTCACCACTGACATTGGCTCATTACCTCAGAACTCTGACCTCTAGACCGTTTGAGCTCCTGTCAGTGTTGCTCCCGTAAACATCGGTGAAGGTTCGCCCCCGCACTGTCACCAGGGCACCTGCATATTTAAAGAAATGGTCATACTTCATACTTCACTGGCATGCTGAATGCATGAATAAGCTTTGTCAGAAAAATACAAAACATAAAAGCACAAGCAAAATTCTTTAAGTCTCTAAAGCATAGCTTAAGCACACTAGGGTTGTGTATGTGTGTGTGTGTGTGTGTGTGTGTGTGTGTGTGTGTGTATGTGTGTGTGCGTGTGGACGTATGCGTGTCCGTGTGTGTGTGTGTTTAAAGACCATACCTGGCAAACCAGAGGCTGGAGTAACACTGGTGATTGTTGGAGAACGGTAGTTTCGGGGCTGTAAATAAATTGACGAAGGTAACTCAGAAGATAACATTTTGGCATTTGGACAAGATTGCAACTTTCCTCAATTAGGCAACAAATTATCACAAGATCTATGTAGTTTACTTTGTATTGTTGCTTGTTCTATGGTTGTATTGTCTATCTGTCTGAGACCAAGGACCACAATGGAAACAAGTCTTGACTTTTTTGTGTATATCCTTGATGTTTCTTTGAGATGCATGCCTGTACCCCTGTTACTCCATGTATTTTAACTAAATGTCAAATAAAATCAATCAATCAAAATCAATCAATCTTTGGAGAGGAAGGTGCCCATTTAGAAATGAAGACAATGAGAGACACTGGACGTAAGTGCAAGGATTTGTGTGAAACCTCGTTGTTTAACACACTTAAGATTGCTGGCAGGGCAGCTGGGTGGGTCATCCTGACCAGCCGCTGTTCTAGGGCCTCACAGCCCGGTGTCCCGATGTGTGAACTTCTCTGTGATAAGAAGCGGCCGAGACTTTGCGTGCTTCGAAGGAGAGCACGTGCCTGTCTGCGCTCTCTCAACTCAATAGCAGAGGTTTAAGTAATGAGTGCTGATATATATCATACAATAGCAGAGGTTTAAGTAATGAGTGCTGATATATATCATACAATAGGGCATTTCAAATTTGGGAGAAAAGGGTTAAGGAGCATAAGATGTTCACTCACATAGAAGCTGCACCAGTACGGGCTGTTGGCCCCATTGCAGATGTGGCTTTTAGGAATGGGGACACCATCCACAGTGACCCGTACCACATAAGTCCCATAGGGCATAGGCCTGGAAAGTCATACCACATTCATAAATTATTCATATCATAAGCACAAATTAAGTTGTGTGAGAGATATGTGTGCACATATAAATATACCGTAGAGATTTACCTGGTGTAGCACGTTATCTGGTTACCGTGGGTGGAGTCCCTCTCCACATCACAGGGGATCGATCGTGTGTCCGACACCAGATATACACTGTTCCCAAAGTCCTTTTTGTTGGCATTGAGGGTAAACTGGTTTTCTTGGGCAAAGCCTTTTCACAAATTATAAAAAAAACTGTTATATGGGCAGAATGCTTTGGTTCAGTACCCAGTGCTCATGAATTTTGCATCTCGAATCATACCTTCTCCTTCGATGGTCAGTCGTGTTGCTCCATTCAAACTACCCGTTTTCGGGGTTAGCTTTGTGACTCGTTGGGCATCTAAAGGACAAAGTACGTGGAGTGTAAATGCAGATTACAATAATTTTTAATAACTGCTGAGGAATCTTGGCTCCTAATACTGAATGCTTGGACTCAAATATCCTTAATTTGGCCTACATTGTTTTTTTTTCCCACAGACATTTTGATGGATTCCACAATCACCCATATGAGTTTTTTTTTCTTTTCTTTGTAAAGAAAAAAGACTTTAATTTAAGGAGGGGGTGCATTCAATTCTTTATGTATGGCATATCCCTGTTTTGTGTCTTTTAATAACAATCATTATTTCTGTTACAGACCATGAATGGTGTTAAATGAATAAAGCTATTATTAAAAAACTATTATTAATACTTAGTCAGGTTAAGTGAAATGTTGATTAAATCCATCAACTCCTGTGTCCCCAATGCAGACTCCGAATTTGGCTATTTTTTAAATAATGCACAATAAAGTGTAAAAATACAACATAAAATGAATTTCAATTAAATTAAATATCAAATTAAGTAGCATATTGGTATAAAGTGGTTCTCCTTACCCGATAGACTCCAAAGGCAAAGGATTGCAAGCGACAAGAACTCAGCCTTTCGCAGCCAATCCATCGTCCGCGACTAAAGGTTCTTCACTGCTGGCTGAACATTAGGCTACAGGGTCTTTTCAATCTAAATACGAACACAACAAAACAACTTAATATAACGGTAAAGTAAAATTTACTTATTCTGAATACTCCAAGTGTAACTACAGCCTGCTATAGGCCTATTTTTTAAACTAGAGAGACGCACAATCTACCACGAAAGTGGGAATCGACAGAATAATGAAATCCACGTTCTGTGTAGGCTACACATATGAATAAAATAGCCACACAAAACATAACCAATGGGACTGGGATTGCATTTCTAGCTCGTACTAGGGATTAGGTTGCACATTCGACCTACCTCTTAAGTCCCAAACCAAGAAGCACCTGGATTACCAAAATAGCGTTGGGCACAATACCCTATTTAGCGTAACCCTAGCTGAAAACTTTTCAGTGAAAAGTTGTCTGGCGCCCGCCGGAGTAGACACGCTGTTTGCGCGAATGGATATACTGCGGTGCATTTGTTGCAATTGCGCGAACTTCCTCGAGGACATGTGGACCATAAGCAACGAACAAGCAATTGCGCTAGACTTGAGAGGTATCTGAGCCGTGAAGAGCAACAAACAAGATTATGAAATTGGGTAGGTGCTGGACGATTACGTGTTAAAAGTTATGCCGTGAACGCATCTGTATTTTCGGAAGCCAGGTTTTATGACCTGCAACAGTCATATTATGAGTCATATCTACCATGAAACGGTCAGCGGCAAGATGTGTGTAAATGATGCTAGATTACTGACAGTGATTTGAAATCTCTGAGGTTTGAATATCCCAACATGAAGTGTACAAAATTAACATACAAGTTATCTTTTATAATTGCAGTAACTAAAAAGCAATGCAGTAATATTATTTTTGAAATGATGTCAAAACATAGCTGAAAGAAAAGAAAATGTATTAACATAAACCATGAGGGCTATTCTTACTGTCATTTTCACTACTACGTAACACCCTAACTGGTTTTTAATTGTATTTCAATGCAGAAATTATTTTTTTAAGCTTTAATTTCTATGGTTACTCTCATGGAATTTAAGACTGTGTTTTTGGTTTCAATTAATTTATTTATGAATTGAAGTACTTTTACTATATGTTTTCTTTGTTTGTCGACTTTTTATTGCCTTTACTTTATCTACTACGGTGATTTGTTCTGAGGGATTATGAGCGCATAACACTACGATCATTAGGCTGTTGGATTCAGTGATGAGCATGCCAAATGCAAGGCTGCAGTGTTACAGATAATATGTTAGGATTAATGCTACAAACCCCCACAGGCAAACACACATTAGTATCACACAAGAGCCATGTATGCAGAAATGGTACTTACCTGTTAGAAGGTCAGGTCTGTCTGTCTAGTAATCAGTGGGATCTCTCCAGTATATTATGTGGGTGGAACGAAACACGGATATTTAGCATAGCAACCGTATGTGTGCGCAGGTAGGTTCGTTCAATATGATGTTTTGCATTCATAGTAAAATTTCTTTTGTGGGGCCGCATTAGATGTCATATGAGGTGGCAACCAAAACATTTGGTATCAGACAACAAGCAAAAATGTATCAAACGTAAGACCAAAGATTTATCTCACATTCAGTGCCACATCATCAAAGGATGTGGAGGTTATGCATGTGCTCCCAAGCATCATTCAGTGCTGACCAATTTCCCATAAACCTCTGGGAACTTAAAAACATAACAACAACTGGTGGTAGATGGATTATCATATCAAATAATCTTGGAGCGTCTTATCACACTTTACCATAAGCCCAGTTTCAGCCATTCCACTTTCAAATGTGTCTACAATCAGAAGTGTGGGAAAAACTATATCTGTATAATAGAAAATATCTTGTTTTGGATATTTTTCAGGTAAACCATTCACACAACAACAGCTCCGTATTTGCAAACAACTGCTCAGTTCTTGCAGAATTACTGTGGATTGTCATTGAACCCAAAAAAGGTATTGCTTACTGTAATCATTGTGTAAGAACAGCTTGTGCCTTTCTATTGCAAAATACTAATGAGGTGTGATTGTGAAAGATGGCCGGCCCTTTTTTTGTATGAACCACACACCAGAACAAACTGGGTTGACTGCAGGTGGCTAGAGCCACCTAGCCTGCTATACGAATTGGTTGTGGCTTTCAACTGGACATAGGTTGGAGTCCTGGGACCCCAATTGTACTGACATAGTTTAATTTGGCTGCCTGCATAGTGGCAGAAATGGTTCTTGACCGGACAGCACTGTCTGAAGTCAATGTACAAAATGGAGGGGGATGGATCCAGGACCTGTTTTAAGGAAACAATGAATGCATTGTGAGTCTCCAATGCTTTATGCATGGAAGTTCAAATAGGAACACAAGCATGTTGCCAAACAGGCATTTAAAATGATAGGTAAACCAATATCTAATATTTGTCTATTGCAATTCCATTCTTTCTTTTTTTGTAGATCACAATGGATGACGTATACACATTTGTCTATTTTCCATGAATTATTGACTTTTTTTTTTTTTTTTTTTTTACTTTGTTCAAACCGTTTTTTGTTCACATAACACTGACACATTTGACTACAGTCTGTCTGGAGCCAAGCTAAAGTCAACTGCTAAAAACAAAAAGTCAAATTCTAACTCAAAGTACTCCTCTCTAAATGGCTAGCGCTAGCCTTAGCCTGTTATTCGTCACTGCACTGTGGTCATTTATTGGAATTTCAGCACCATCTGATTATGGATCGTTGTAACAAAGAACTTGATAGCCTGACCCAGTTTCATTTTGTGTAGTAAAAAAGCTCCTTCTAATGAAATTATTTTCCTCACACATCCAGGGATTAATAATAGTTTGCCTTTTCAACATTACAATCTTACAATACGAAAAATTCAAGGTTAGGCATCTCTACGGATACATTTTGTAGCAATACTCCAGCACACTTTAAAAAAATGTATTTTACGTACCTAATGTATTTTGTATGCATGTCTTGTTCATGTTTAATCAAAATCATTTCATTTTATTTGCCCACCCTGTAACACTGTTGCTGTGAAAATAAAAACGTTTTATATTTAATTTGAAACATTAAATGACTTGTCCAGTTGATGGCACCAGATTCTGCCAAGATAGTCCCAGTATGGTGTGAAGTCTTTTGAACTGAGGGCAGTTGGGTATCACTGAGTTCCTTTTAAGAGGACAGAGCTTTTGGGAGCAGACGTCTCCAGGTCCCGGAAAGCCAGATGAAGTAAACCCTGCTATTATGTTGAAAGTTTGTGGTCAAATTGACTTCAACAGTTTAAACTGACACAAAATTATTATAATAGACAGATTTTTGACACTCTTGCCTTTTTAATGTCTTACAATTGACTAGCCTTTATTCCTAAATATTTAAAAAAAAATCTGTGTTAGACTTCTCATTTTAGAGCTGGAGAGTTTGTGACATCTAAAACCAGTATGGGAATGTACCCAGAATCACCCACAAAAAAATCTGAGATAAAAAATTAAAAAAGGTTATATATTTTCTTATGTTTTATACACCTACATAGCCTGGGGTCAAAATTACCCCCATCCCCCCTCCCCCCACAACATTTTTGTATACAAAGTTGGTACAAAGTTGGTTTGTTAACTCTGCTGAAGGTATTTTTTCCAATGCAAATTTCCTTACCTGGCACTGTTATTGGCATCAGTACACCCATACAAGGCAGTCGAGGAATTTCTGTGCGGGAGCGAGGGTGAAAGCAGCACACGCGTCGGACCCCTCGGGATTTAAGCGTGCTTCGAAAGGACAAGATAGCGATGTGCCACCGAGATTATGTTCACAGGCGTTACGACTGAGTACTGGACTGGACCCAAATGCAAGACTCTGAGACAAACTCTGTGAAAGCTCCACCAGGGAGTGCGTTTATTTAAGCAAGACAAAGTTGCGGGCAAGTGAGCAAGCAGGGAAAACTAAAGGTGACAGGCTGGATACGGGGTTGGCGAACTAAGGCAGGGCAGGAGAAGGGAACTGGGCTGGACAGGGCAGAACAGGAGGCAGGCTGGGCGGGCTGGAACGAGGAACAGAACAAACAGGTTAGGGCTAAACAGAGTAGTAAACAGACTGGCCGGGAGTGATCTCAAACGAAGCAGAGAAAGGGAACAGGCGAGAGGGCTAATTGAATAGCTAAAGGGAGTGTGGAATGTGTGCAAAAGGGAGAGTGATAGACTAACCAATAAGGGGAGAAAACAAGGAACTAAACGGGGACCACGCCCAGCCTGCAACGAACACAGAAACAAGACGAACACGGGTAAACAGAAAAACACGACACGGAACGTAAGGGATGGGAAAACGAAGGAAACGAACGGGAGGTGGACTGGAGGGAAACGGCGGATGTTACAACAGGCACGATATACAAATCGCTTGTCAACGACCCAACACATAAAATGTCACTCAGATTTTCCGTTAGGCTATACCCGTATATCACTCCACAGAGTGACATAACCATCATGCTGTTTGTCAATGTACAGTTGTGCCAGACACTGTACAGTGTGTGCCCCAGACCCAATGGGCAGCCTTGTGCTGGTGGGAATATGGGGAGACTATCTAACTTGGAAAGGTCTCTATGGTGGATTAGATTGTGGGAAAAATTTTATTTGGGGTAGCGAAAGGTATGGCACACACTAATCACCCAGCCATGAAGAAACAAATGCATGGATTTGTTTCTCTGCATTTTTGAAGATTGGAAATTCCTTTGTCTAACATGAATTCAAATATTTAAATCAACAATACAGTATTTTCACATCAGATTCCATAGAAGGATCCAAGTCTAATATTGCACCAGGATCTCTAACGTCATTCTCATTATGTTTTGATGTTAAAGAAAAGCCATTCATATTGAGGTCAATCAACACACATCACAGAGCTCTCTGGTACTTTGAAACAAATTTCTAATACGGTTTTAGTTTTTTTTAGGAACTGGACTTTCTTTAAAGTGACCGGATGGGGAGCCTATGTTATTTGAGGTTTTCACCATACATATCATTGTGTGTGTGTGTGTGTGTGTGTGTGTGTGTGTGTGTGTGTGTGTGTGTGTGTGTGTGTGTGTGTGTGTGTGTGTGTGTGTGTGCAACTAATTACAATCTACTTGCTTAAATCATGCTTAATTTTTTCACCAGAATAACATGTACAGAAAACCGGTCATTTCAAATGGTTCATCTATAATTAGTCATACGTAAGTGTGAAGCCTTGTATAAATATCGCCGCAACATTGCTATTCACCACATCCTTTCACAACCTTGCAGCAACTTTGATGTGCTAGCTAGTAGCAGTAGGGTACACTTACCAGCGTTGGGTTCATGAGCGGTGGCACATGAATGATGCAGGCAATGTTGCAACTCAAGAGTGTGCACCCGAGGGCAAGTTACGTTCTGCCTTTAAATGCTAACCGACTGTTTCATCAGTCTGCGTATAAGATAATCCTACCATTGTGCAATGATATGTTTGAACAGTGGCACTGCAGCACAGTCCATTACGCACATAGTAGCACATTCTGACAGCTAAGAAATATTCTCCATCCCTTTAAAATGCCTTTCTTCACATGCTTGCACTTAGCTTGACAACAAGCCAGACTTGAGTATATTAATCTTAAAAAATATTGTAATGTAGTTTGACAAGAAGTTCAGCCCAGATAATTCCAGACAGTCCTGATTTATTTACATCATCTTCATGAACCAGACAGTAAGACTCATTTTCCAAGTCTATATTAGTAATTATATGGTGCACTCCAAAAGCACTTGGACAGTGACACATTTTGTTGTTGATTTCACTCTGTATTCTAGCACATTGGATTTGAAATGGAACAGTGACTATGTGTTTGTATGAATAACCACACAAGAGACGGCAACATGCGTGTATACTGTAGGTCTTTATTACAACAACAACTTCCCATCAGGACATACCACTACAGATTCCTTCCTGTTGGGATGCACCATTAACACACAACACTATCCCAACAGTCCCTATAACATCTCCCTTTTTATAGTTGACAATAACCTTTATTTGACTGATTACCTGAGTATCTCAAATGTAAGAATAAAAATTACATTACATTACAGGCGTTTAGCAGACGCTCTTATCCAGAGCGACTTACACAACTTATATTACATTTATCCATTTACACAGCTGGATATATACTGAAGCAATGCAGGTTATGCACCTTATGTACCTTGCTCAAGAGTACAACGGCAGTGTCCCACCTGGGAATCGAACCTGCAACCTTTGGGTTACAAGGCCAGTTCCCTACCCATTACACTACACTGCCGCAACATTTTCAACATGTAAACAGAAATCACAATAGACCTGTAACAGGCCCTTTGTAAAAACCTGGAAAAAAAACTCCAGTCCAGTCCCTTCTATAGGTCCAGTCTGTTTGGCGTTTTAACCAGCCTGCCACTAAATGTCCTATAGTGTGCTGTGGGTGGTGCTTTGTCTATGGGCTGGGGCTGTGGCGGGTCAGTCTGCCTTATTGGCCTGAGTTCTTGGCCACCTGTGTCACCGTTCACAGTGTCACCGTCCTTATCCTTGTCCATTGTGGTTTGGGACGGACTACTGTGCTGCTTGCTGTGTTTCTCAGGGTGGTGTCCGAGAGCCTCCCTCTCTGCTGGTCTCAGGTCCACCCGATTACGCCGGTAGAATGTCCCCTCTACATCCACCAGGTATGATCTGGGGCCCACCTGTTGGAGGCACACTCCTTTCCTCCACCTGCCCGTCCTGTCTCCCGGTAGAGGCTTCATTCTGATGTCTTGGCCGATAGACAGCTCAGGCAGATCTCTGGCAGACTTGTCGTACCAGAATTTGGCTATTTGGTGCTTAACCCGCAGCCTTTCAGGAACTCCTGTGATAACACTTGGCTCCAAGAGTGTGTCAGAGACTGGGAGGTGTCTTCAGTCTCCGAGCCATCAGTCTTTGTGCTGGACTGCTATGCATGCCCTCTGTGGGTGTGTTTCTCCACTGTAGAATGGCTATCCATGGGTCCTTACCTGCACTGGCTGCTTTTCTGCACAGCTTTTTTACTATCTTCACAGCAGATTCAGCTTTCCCATTAGACTTTGGGTGTTTGGGGGATGACATGACATGTTCAAAGTCCCATTCTTTTGCAAACTTCCTAAATGTTTCACAGTCAAACTGGGATCCACAGTCTGTAATCACTCGGTCAGGCTGCCCGTGCCGTGCAAATTGGGCTTTGCACCTCAGTACTGTGGTTGCTGCTGAGAGATCTGGGAGGAGCTCTATTTTCCAGAAATCCGAGTAATGGTCGACTATATTCATTGCATGCTGAGCATTGGCTCACATAGTCCTTAATCTCACCTTGCATGTTGGGCCAGTACAGTGTGTCTCTGGCCTGTCTGTAGCATGCTTCACCTCCTACGTGGCTGGCATGGATGCGTTTCAGCATTTCTGCACACAATGATTTTGGTACAATAACCCACTGACCTTTGAAGAGCACTCCATCTTGCGCGCTGATCTCGGCCCGGATTGACCAGTATTCTCTGATTGCTAGGGGAGCTTCCTCTCGCTGGTCCGGCCACCCCTGTAGCACTGCTGCTTTCAGTATCTGGAGGCTTTCATCTCCTTCAGTGTGCTTCCTGACTCCTCCTCCTCCTCCTCCTCCTCCTCCTCCTCCGGAGTCAGGCGCTGGCTGGTGACATTCAAGTAGTCAGCTTGATTTATCTTTATATTATTCTGTGTCCTCTTCTGCCCTCTGCAGGTTGCAAACTGCGTGACGTGTGTATGCTGTGTCTGTTTTCTTTGGGGGAGCTGTGGCTCTGCTCAATGTGTCGCTGATGTGCATGTCCGGGCCTGGCTTATACACTACCTTGAGGCTGTAGTTCTGAAGTGTTAGCAGCATGCTCTGGAGCCGTTTGGGTGCACTGAGGAGAGGCTTGTTAAAGATAGAGATAAGTGGCTTGTGGTCTGTTTCTGCTGTGATCTCACCTCTCCCATACAAATAATAGTGAAAGCGTAATAGCCTCACTTCCGGTGCCAGTCTCCTCTTATCCTTTATACTCATCACGTCACAGGTCGCCCCTGAATCTAGCTGACATCTCTGAGACCCACCATTCATTTTTATATTGGCAAACCATTTCCTCCCCTGTTCTTGAACTGCTCCTATGCTCGCAGCTGAGTAGATGTGGGCGTTCGTGTTATTCCCGTACTCGTCCTCGTGGGCCACAGTGTCTGTTGTATTCAGTTGTCGTGTGGATTGGTTTCTCTTCATGCAGACCTTAGCAAAATGATTTGCTGTTCCACAATGGCGGCAACTTTTGCCATATGCTGGGCAAAGATCGCGTCCGCGCCCGTGCATATTGTCACAATATTTGCATGTGTTACTGTCACTTGCAACCTGCATCTTATTTTGAAACTTGTCTGGGCGCCAAGTTTCATAAAAGTTATATACAGAATTCAGAAATGTTAAAAGATGGCAGAATGACGAGCCAATTAATTTTCAGTGGGCGTGGTTTATCACAAAAATGCGAATAATTCCAAAACCATGTGACAGAAAGTTATGAAACTTGGTAGGTCTATTAAGAGCAACATCAAGAGTTGAGCCGTGCAGTTTTAACCTGATCGAGCCACGTGGTGGCGCTATAGAGATCCAAATATAAAAATATATTTTAAAATTCACTAAAAATCACGGTTCCTTTGCAGAGATTTCAAACTTGCTACATTGACAAAAACCCTGACTTGGAACATAGATATGTACTACATGGCTCGGCACCATCTTGTATTTATGTTTGGCATGTCAATCCAAGGCTGGCTGTAAAAATATTTTTGCTTCGTCAATACGTGGCACTATTGCAGGCAAAAATGTGAAATTGCCCATAACTCTATAACTAAATGACCAAAGTACTTCAAATGTTGTATGCTGTGTCTTGGCAGCTATCATTGTTTCAGTAACGTTAGGTGAATATGCATGAATGAATTTATTCACCAACTGTTTCCAAAGGACATATTTATTACCAACACATTTGATTTCATATGTTACAATGGGAAATAATTGTTTTTCAGTGTGAATGTAACCTATCCACAGAATGGCGATGCATTTCGTAGTAGGCCACCTTTATGCACGTATTTCTACTTAAATTAAGTCACACAAGTCAGTTCTTTTTTTTTGTTCAGTAGTTGATCAGTGCTCTACGAGTCTACGGCAATCTTCCTGTTTTACGCCAGCACGTCGCGCGTGCTGCAGGCTAATCAATGTAGCCTACTAGTTTCCACAAGCAAGAAGAGAGATGTTGCTGCATTTCAGAACATTGTATATGTATGATAATTAGTAGGCTACTGCTGTGTGTAATTGCCAACTACATCGTGTCTGAAATCACAATTCTTCAAATAGGTAAGCTCATTTATGTTTTGGTTCATGTAAATTCATGATTCAAAAGTTCATGCCGATTTATTTTAAAACTGCACTGATGAAAGCGACGCTTGCTAGCATGCTAAAAGTGTGCTTGCTAATTGCATAACGCAGTTTACTACTAGTTCGGTAAAAGAAAATGTATGAGGAACATGTTTTTATAAATGTTTTATTAATTGCATCGGCGTGCCTAGGTCCTGGCTATATTGGGCCAGCCCCGGGTCTGAAGAAGGCGAGTCACCATGTGTAAAACGCAACTACTCCACCCCGCCCCCTATCGCTCTCTTAGTCTCTTACCCACACGCAAAGTAGCCTGCTGGCGGGATGGATTAAGTTAGTTGATTCGGATGAGACGATAGAAAAATGAAAAAGGTAACCTTAACATTACAAGACATAACATAGTTAGACAGCAAAGATATCGCGTATTACATAATAGTTATTATTACGATATCCGTTATAACTTTGATGAAACGTCCTGCTGTGGCCAGTCGAGCCATTTGCACGTTGCTAGCTGTCGAGTTAGCTTATATTGCCACCGCGCCATAGCCTACTCAAACAAGATAAACCACCCAGAAGCAAGTGTGTTTTTATGCACATTCATTAACTTTATTTAGTTCCCAGGGTCACTGTTCGCTTGTGTTCCAACTAACGTTAGCTAGAAACCAAATGTGGGATGATGGTCTAACCGATGTTAAAAGTGTTAGTTACGTGTATGATGGCTAACGCGATAATGCATAACGTTAATGTTTGGTTATCATGTGTTCACTAACTCAGCTAGCGTTAGTAACGTTACCCAACCCAGTATTTAAATGGAAACAGAATAATATCTAATAACTAGATTAACAATTCCTAAAGAAATTGTAGGTGTGGTTGCTTCACAAATATCAATGGCTGGAAATGGCATAGAAAGATGGTAATATGGTATAGTGTGAGGTGGAAAAACTTAATGCGGTATAAAGGGATCTAGTGAAGGTGAAAGTGTTAAAATATGGTGACATAGCCTATTTTGTGGTAAGTAGTCTAAAGAACCTGGAAGTCATACAGAGAAGTAATGTATTGTGATAAAAGCACAAAAAGGTAATGTCAAATCATCTGGGATAGTATTGTTGGGTCATAACAGTGTTGTAGAGGAAGGCATTGTGAATGCCCAATTTACTGCGTCCGGTGTACTAGCATATTGCTTACTGTAGTCTACACTGCAGTGACATGCAGTATGCAAAATATCCTCCATATAAACCTGGACATAAGTAGCCTAGTCTATATCAGTTTCCTTTACACACTTTGGCTACATCATCTGGGGATATTGAGAACACTCAATTTGGCCGTGCAGGTAAGGCTAGCCTAATTTAACAGCTTTTAAAAAATAAAAAAAAAGAAGTATACTCAACTGGCATACTCAAATAGTAGTGTGCTGATTCGTACTATTCGGACAGAGTTGTAGTTTTGTTTTTAGAAAAATATGGGTTCATACAATTTTTGCCTAGGTTTTAACCAAATGCTCATCTACTGATTTCTCCACTTTATTAAACAAATCTGATTCCGATTACAGATCCAAACCACATGTCCGTTGCTGAATTCAGCGTTCTATTCAGCCTACCTAGCATGCAGCTATCAGCATGAAGCAATAATTAAACATAGGCTATCATTTGCTAATAGTAACTTAGTTTCATGTTGTTGACTCGCATAAACTTGAGATTATAACCCAATCACGTGTAGAGGATAGTTAATTTGCTGTAGCTATAACCGATTGCATTTTGCTAACGTAGTCTACTGGCACCGGTCACCTTGGCATTTTCATGCAGAGTGAAAGGTTTGTTTTTCCTGGTAGCTTAAACACAGTAGCCTAGCTAGCTGGCTTATGCTTTTGTCATGTTTTGGGTTAAACGGGTTTGGGCTATTTAAGCAAGCATGCAGTGCAACTTGAGAGGTTGATGTATGCACAAGCGGCGACTCTGCAGCAATCCTGCATTGGAATTTGTTTACAATTTCAGAGAAATATGAATAGGCTAATATAATTGGGACATTGACGACTAGGCTAGCACCGTAGATAAGGCCAATAACCTGCATGTTCGTGGCGAATGATGCAGCATTTGTTGTAGTTATAGTCCAATGGCAATGATTATTATTTTTGAAAGCTAAAGTGAGTATGATCATTTTAGTTGCAGACGGAAGTAGCCTACGTCGTTAGCTATGGAATTTCTCATCAGCATTTTTCCAAGGTTGTTGACAGAACTTTAAGTGATTCAAAATCATTCTCACCGTGAGCTAGCCTACTGCACGTGCCCATTGACCCCCCATTTATTTTTTGGCGATAAAATGTCAAATATCTCAAAAAGTGTATATGCTATTAAGGTAAAAAGTAATAGCAACCTGGAGGGGGTATAAAGGTATAATATGAGGTATGAATGGTGTCGATGGTGTGAACGGTGTAGGAGGAGATAGGTTTTGAAAAATCGGCAGAAGAATAATAACGGTCAGTCTGAGCGATAACAGTGGTCAGTCTGAGCGATAACAGTGGTTTTTCAACCACACCTAATAAATACAGCAGTGGTGTAATTTCGGTATGGCAGAGTATGGCTCTTGCCATACCCAGCCTCCGGTTTCAAAGGCGATTCGGGCGCCGCTTCTCTGCTGTCCTGCTACTCTGCCTGGTGAGGGAGATCGCACCTTCCCAATCCCCCGTCCCAGTTAAAGTCAGGCAAAACACTAGCAACAAGCTTAAGGCTTACCCATTATGCTACTACTGTTGAAATATTTCGCTCATTCGCTCAGAATTGGCGTTTGGTTCCTGCAAATCACTTTCGCCAGCACGTTAACTGCTAACGCTAGCGAACTGTTAGTTGACCAGCAGCTAGCTAGCTAGCAGACAGCAAAACTTTACAGGCGAGTCCTGAAAATCTTGCTTAAAAAAATTAAGTGTATAATTCATTAACATTAGTCTATTGTGGGAATTGTTTTTTATTGCTGCAAGAAGGGAATAGTAAAAATGAGCTACGCCTACATATGCTACCCAGCTAGCAAGTGCATAGAGCAGAGACTAATGTCTCTGAAATGAACTTGTTTTTTGCTCATTTCAAGAATGTTTGTCAACCTAGCTAATCATACATTGTTTAGTAGCCTATGTTTTACCACATTAGATAGCTAAATGCTAATCGCGATTAGTTTACAACTAATGATAGATAATTTTTTGAATAATCTTTCTTTAGAAGTCACCAAAATCCACTATTTATACTAATCCACAAATAAAATATATTTTTTTAAAGATTTGCAGTAGGTTATTGTTAGCTCGTTTGGAGTGCTTTTGCTTTGCGTTATATTTTTTTTAACATCAGATTAATAAATACTGTTCTCAAAAGGCACTAGAAATTAGCATTTAAGTTTTGTTTTTCAAAAATGTTCTTCTCGGGGGGGCATGCCCCCGGACCCCCCTACCACTGAAGTGTCCCCCACAGATGCCAAACCACTCCTATGCCCTTGGCTCTTTTGATTTGATTTAAAAATTCACATTTGTACTGTTATTGTAGAATTTATTTGAATCATATCACTACAACCTTACATACTATTTCGGGAGTAAGTAAAACAATATACAAATTTTTCAAAATGGGTGAACTATCCCTTTAATCAATAGTCAACAACTTTTATGACAGAGAAGTAGATAAGCTGTCCCAAATGTGTTCACGCCTCGTAGTTCTCTCCTTTTCTCGATTCGTCTCTTCCACATACTTTCTGGGTGTCTCCATGTGTCCCAACTGTTTCTTATACTGCTTGGACCCCGGGAATCGCTGCTTGCAGCTATATTTCTTGTTTATAATTATTTCCTATGGCGCAAGTAACCTGGGACCGCTGTGCCAGCACAATATAAAAGCTAGTATTTATGTTCTTAATTGTGAATAAACTATACAAAATTTCGTATGCACAGCCTCTGGACACATAATATTGCGGTACAAGCTACTTCAGTGGTTTTATTTTCATTTTCTGAGGTATACTTTTTCATGGACCTCGGGTTCCCCGGTCCACTGGTGAAGGGACCAGATCTCCATAGGTCATTTTCGTGCATTCTACTTGGGGTCTAATTCTAAGGCCTAAGTGTATTATGCATTGCTTCTGGGCAGGAATTTAAAAAATGAAAGATGGAAAAAGTACTTTCATAGGTCATTTATTCGGCTCAAAAAATAGCACAATAATTTTTTTTAATAAAAGGTAAAATTGTTCAGATGCAACTTTTCCATTCCCAATTTCTAAGATTATTCAGAAAACAGTGCAGAGTTGAAAAATTACTGTAATAGATTCATTATTTGACACAGAACACACTCCGTAGCAGCAAATGTAAATATGTAGAAATCCAGACAAGAAATATAACATAATCTTACTCATTCATACGGTTATGTCACCAGTACTTTTTCCCGGTACGACACCCACACCTTTTAATCAAAGCATATTCTAAACCCTTAAAAGCATGAGGCTTAAAGAGAGAATCAGTGCAAATAAGTACAGAGTGCTCGACTTCACTGGGGACACAGAGTCAAAGATGCTGGGGAAGTCCAGGTCCGGGTCCACAGTGGGGCCTCCAGTAGTGGCAGCCTTTATTGTCATGGATCGGGACTGAACTTTCACAGAATTCAAATAGAAAACCATTGTCATGTTCTCACCTATAGTAGAACAAAAACATAGAACAGCATACAAGATTACTGACATATGCAGTATTGCTGAATCACCAGAGTGGTAAAGCTCATTGGAATACACTTTTTACTATCAGGGAATTAATATTTGAAGAAAATGTACATTTGGGAAATGCAATGGAGATCTGTTGGAGTGTGAATGAAACTAAAGTTGTGTACAAATGACCACTTTTTAAAAGCTCCCAAATGTTTTTATATGGGTAAATAAAGCTTCCAGTGAATTGAAATTAGTACACTATGTATGTAAAATGAAGACTAAGTCCAATAGATGTCATTCCAGCGAGTAACCCAGGATTCTTTCAAGTGAGATGAAAATTTAACAGTATTTACATCACATTAATATTACATAATTCAACATAGTGCATGTAATGAGATTAGTTGGACACCAATATAAATACAACAACCTTGTCTTACTAACAAGTGCAGGTGCAACCTTTTTTCTTCACAAATACAGTTTGAGGGAAACACCATCTGTTACTTAACAAATGGTGCGTTGTCAGAAAGAAAGTTAGACCTAAATGTATTTGTAAGTCAAATGGTTTTGGGGGCGGGGTAATGAAAACATGCAAACATGTCGTTGCAAAAAAACTTTTTTTTTTTTTTTTTTTTTCATTTTTAAAAAAAGATCCATCTCGGGACAGGCATGGGAAATTAGCAGACGCTACGACTGCTGTGATGAATTACATTGGAGAAGTATCTTGCAATTCTCTATTCAAACTGAATAGAGTGTATGTGTCCCTATCAAATAAACATGAAATAAATAAAACCAATAAATAAAAATGGCAGCACAGCACAGCATAGTGGCATGCTGGGACCAGAGCAGTCGGTGAGAGTGGCACTGAACCTACCGGTGGTGTTGATCGACAGGTCGGTGTAGTTGGCCCAGCAGCTAATAAACGGCACCGTGGTGTTCCCCTGCAGTCCTGGCAAATTGAGGCCGCCTGGCCCTTTCAACATCGCTACGAGCGTGAGTGAAGTGACTCCGACTGACACGCAGTTACCCTGCAGAGAAATGCGCGTTGTTAACTGTGGGCAGTGTTTTGCATCGTTTGTCTATTTTAAGCTTTCTGCTTCTTTATGTTGTGAAACAAAAGAAGAGCGTTAATTTAAGTGGACAATAAAGTTGAGTCTAAGCACATTTTCCTCAGCATTTCGCTAAAAGGAGAAGTTAGTGGACATATGTTTGAACGAATGCTTTTGTTTTTCATACATTTACCGGGGTACCATCATTCATGAGAAAGTACAAAGTTGCGTGCTACATTTGTAAGTGGTGGTTGGTTAAGGGCTTATACACACTGCAGCTATGGTTTGCATTACTTTACATTAATTTCTCCCTTATCAGTGCAATATTATGAATGTGTTACAGAATGAAAACTTTGTTCATTTCTTTGAATGCGTGGTCTGCTAAGCAAATGCAGAAACATTAAGTAATGTAGACCTTACATGTGCAGCACACAGGAAAATGTATTAAACAGTGTTAAAACAACTCTTACAGAGTACATATGGTCCCTCTATTGGACCCATGTGTACTCTGTTGCAGTTGAACTAACACATTTTACTGTGCATGCATGCTGTGTCTACACACCCACAGTGAAACAGTCCATCCTCATCCTCACCTCTTCATCCAGGGCTTTGAGGCTGGGCTGCTGGATGAGTGGACCTCCATTATCACTGGGTAGGGGCTCCTGCATCACCATCAGTCTGGCCACGCTGGCCACAAAGCTAGGCACTGGGTCCTCCCTGGTCACCTCCACATTAGCAACCTGGCAACCACGCAAAAACCAATACACAGTGTCAATACCTGAACCTGCCCATTGACTTTCCCCCCCCCCTCCCCCCCGTAAAGTGGATTTCAGGTTTGGATTTCAGGTCTGCGGAACAAGCTGGCAAAGGTGGAAATTGGCTGCAGATATATTTTGCAGTGATGTCAGGAAGTTAGATATAAATATATAGAAGAAGAAACCCTTGGGGGTGTGGCTTAGTAAGCACAGTAATAGATGCTCTCTTCAAAGTTCACAGGATGACGAGGGTAGATGGGCTGAGTAGTCTGTTTTCATCACCAAACTTTCTCAACCTTTCTTGTATTACCTTAATGTTAGAGTACTCATTTTAGCCTGGCCAATGTCGTAAGCGAAACACCTTAAAGGCATAGTAAACTTTGTTAGAACATAATGTTGTACAGCTACCTGGCCCCGATATGAGTCGTAATATTCAAGCTCACCTTCATGACTTGCTCCAGTGGTCAGCAACTGGCCAACAAATAATTACGTTTTTTTTTCTCTCTGCACACTTTTAGCACATAAACGAAAGCAAATAAACAACGCGGATTATGGCGATATACAAAATCACGACATCCGGAACCAAGTGTTTGAAAAGATAAAAAGCTCCATTCATGATATTTTACACTTTTTTCCAAACAAAGGTTTGGAAGAAGATCCGGTCATAGCTTATTAACTTCCTTGTTTTGTTCTTGTCCCCGTAATGGTCCCACTCACTTCCTGAGGCATGCGTTAGCAAACAAACCGAGCAGCAAAGAAGCTAGCAACAGTTGCTAGTTCTCAGAAAATAGTTGTTCAAAATCAAATCAATCAAGTTTCAAACGTTCCAGATGTTGTGATTTTGTATATCAGCATAATCCGCGTTGTTTGCATTTGTTTATGTGCTAAATGTGTGCTTTTGAAACCTGTTTCGCCATGCAATGGGAGTGAATGGAGAGAAAAAAAATGTTTTTCTTCGTTAGCCAGTTGCTGACCACTGGAGCAAGTCATGAAGGTGAGCTTGAATATTACGACTCATATCGGGGCCAGATAGCTATACAACATTATGTTCTAACAAAGTTTACTATGCCTTTAAAGCCGTAAGTACCACAGCTAAAAATAACGGTCATCACCATCATGCACAGATTGTTATTTGAAAGAGAGGCATCATCAAGCTTCCTGTGTAAAAAACTTATGGATGCCTTCTTATGGTGTCTCACCATCCTCCACGCAGGATCAGTGGGTGGGGGAGTTGGGGGTAGGATGTGCATGGAGGCCATATCGATCCCGGTGGCCTGGCTCAGATTGCCAGACACGGCCGCCTTGCCCAAGTCATCGGCAATGTTCTGCAAGGTCCTGAACTTCTCCTCTTAAAACATAAATGATCACCATTAACTTAAAACGTGTTATAATAGTAATTACACAAGTACATTTGCTAAAAAACAAAGACTAAATAGTATGTGGAAGCCCTGCTATTAATAAGACAGATCACAGGGGGACAGGATGTTAGCAAATGTGCTGTGAAAATTCTTATGGACCCAAAGGCTTTAGTATGATTCAATTAAAGATGCAATCAATTGGCCCCACTTGGATCCAGTCAAGCTTAACTTTGACTTATAAATAAATGCAGTTTTCCTGTTCACAAGTACAGTTTGACAAGTAAATTTTGGTAATTGTTGAACTCAAACTCAAACTGTGTTTGTGGGGGAAAAAAACACATTTATACTACCGATCAAATGTTTTAGCACACCCACAATTTTCAAGCAATCAGAGATAAAAATTTAAAAAATAAAAGAAATAGACACCTTTTATTTAGCAAAACAAATTATCTATGGTTCTGAAAGTTCACACCAACACTACTGTAGAAGTTCCTACAGACATGCTACACACTGTGGGTTGCTTCTCCTTGACCTTTTTGGTCTAATTCGTCCCAAACTGGCCGGTTCCTCTCACCGCTGGTGCTGTTGGAGATCTGCTGCTCCGGAAGCTGGCTGATCTCCACCTCCACCGTCAGGCCAGTGGCACGCCGGCGCCGTCGGGCGCTGTCCTCGCGGATCACGTTGGTGACCCGGATCATGTTGGTCGGGATCTTCAAGAAGAGGGCCAGGTTCCTCACCAGGTTTTTGCCGTAGAACTCGTCGACGGTCATGGCAGGCAGCCCAAAGGAGATGAAGAGGAGAGGGGAGGTGTGTATCTCCGCAGGGGCGGAGCCACGCAGGAGGACGTTCATCATTTTGTAGGTGCCATCAAAGAAGTTGGACCCGTGGGCTCCGGAGTTCGGCTGGGGAACGTATTGCCCTGCGGTGAGAGGAAAAGCCGCTTGGTGATGTGTACATCTTCACATCCCTGCCACAAGGCTGAGAAAACCCAGAGAAATCCCGGGCCCTGTTTCACAAAGCAGGATTGCTTGAGTTAGCCGGATAACTGCGCTGAGTAAAATCTGGAACAGCTCTTTTTTAGTTCAGTCCATGTTCCAGATTTGGGAGGATTCCGGGTTTTACTCAGTGCAGTTATCCAGCTAACTCAGTAATCCTGCTTTGTGAGCCTGGCCCCTTTTACCTTACTTATCAATATCATTTGCGTGGGTTTCAAAAGTTCCCCATAAAATCTGCTGTACATTACAGAACAAGCATGTCCGTACAAACAAAAAAACATCCAAAACAATCGCCAAAAGTTTGAAATGCTTCAACAGTTTTTGTTAAAAGTTTGAAATGTTGCACCGTCAAAAGATGGCTTTTGGAGAGTGTAGTCAGAGTGATCGTTGTTCCAGAGCGCATTTGTCGGAGCCACCAGACTATTGTCAACGTAGACATCAAGACGCTGAGGGCTGGAGTAGAACACGGCGACTCTGACGGCCTGCAAATAAACAACCTCTTGAGACACTTGCAGTGTGAGTCCTAATCAGCCTCAGCTGTATATTAAACAAACTGTATACTGGTAAACCTTTATATCCTACCATATGTATACCTTATGTTTTTCTGATGTAATGTACACAGTTAAATGCTTAGTGTTAACTCAGATATAGTAGAATTTACTATCAAAGTGTACATTTTATAACATTTGGACTCAAAACAACGCTATTACACTTCAATTAACGTTTTTTGCAGTGGAAGGACATTTAATAACCTTCCGTTAGCTTTCGCTGAAATAAACCGCAGGCAATTCATTTTCTCACTGTACTGCAACTTGCTTTGAAAGCAGTTGCTTGAACACTCGTCGCACACGCGCTCCCCCCCCCGGTAAAGCAGGATGAGGCAAAGGAATGGTTTATTCAGTCCGAGGTCAGAAGCCAGGTAATCAGATGTCGAGACAGTGCCAAATCAAAAAAGCAGGAATAGTCGAGAAATGTTCGAGAATAGTCGAACAGTCCAAAAATCAGAAACCAGGAAATCAGATAGGCAGAGGTACAAAAATCGGCAGGCAGAAGAAAAGTCACAAAACAATAAAAAGCTCAAAACCAGAAAAACAACAAAGGCATACAAAACAGAATCGACGGGCAAAACTCGGAATCAGAAAGCAGAAGGAGGTCTCAGGACTTACAATAACACAGGCAAGGAAAACCGCACTGGCCCAGGGGAAAAAGTAAGACAGTCTGACAGAGAACATGTGCAAATTAGAGACTAAAATACACTGGGGGAAGATTACACAAAAGGAATCAGGTGTGAAGAGGAAGGGAAATAGGAGAGTACACAGGTGAGAACAATGAGGGTTAACAAGGACCAATAATACAATAATGGGGGGGAACGTAAGACACAGACTGGAATACACAGAGACACAATGATAACAAACGGCCTGGGGTTAGCAGGTAGACAAGTGCACAACTCGGAGGGGAGGAACGCGAAAGTGGACACGTGCAGAGAATGCGAAATCACAGATAGATACAGGGATAGGTAACGAGAAGGGAAATGACAGCTGCAGGTAGAAACTCACGATGAATTAGTAATTAGTAATGTTAGTAGCGAACTCTAAAACCCTAATATTAGTCGGTTAGCTGGTTAGTATTATATACACGTTAGTTTGTTAGCAGGTTAGTATTAAATCTAATCTAACAGTATGATTAGTACATTAGTATTATATACAAATATTAAGAAAGCCAGAAGGAAGAAAACGAGATACGAAATACAGAGGAAACCCGAACGTACCCAAAATCACCCGAATAGTGCAATGACAAAGACGGAGTGGAATCTTGGAAAACATGGAATGCGGAATGACAAGGAAACTATAGTGATGGTAACATACTAAACACAATACACAAAATCAGGAAAATAATAAACACAATAAAACAAAGATCAGGGAAAAAAGCTAAAGAAATCAGGAAAAATAAATACACAGAATAAACAGACAGAACAGGTACAGGATCCTGACAGGCTGACCTTCGAGTCGTCGGCATTGAGCAGCATTAGCCGCAGTTTCTGAGGGCTCGTGCTGGTGAAGAAGACGTCGAAGGACTTGTTCGTGGCAACGATGCTGTGGAAGAGGGACACTCTCCTCTGACACGTGTACCCGGCACACCAGCCGTGGTCTTGGGGACCTGCGCCAAATTAACACGAGGAAACGCATCACTGCTTTAATGCTTCAATCCGAAAAATACACTCGCTATCCTCTATTCAACACAACACATAACCGTCTAATAATTACACCATCTTACTCATTATTTTGGAAAATAAAGATATTAGGCTTCCCTCCAAATAATTTCAGAACAAAACGTTATAAACTGGGCCCTTATGTTGAACAACTGCTAAATGCAATACCATGACCATAGTGAAATATCTGTATGAATAATGACCGTACAGTCGTGAATATATTTACCAAAGGAAACTGTTAAAAAAAAAAGTTTTTAATTAAGGGATTAAAAAAAGCAGACCAGTATGCCCACTGCATTAGTATTCAATTTAAAATTAATCTATGAAGTGCGTGAGCCATACCATTCAGCAGGTCAACGTAGCCGTCTCCCAGCACAGCCACTGGGGACAAGCGCCTGGTCTCTGTGTCCGCATCCAGACTCTCAATAACCAGCATCTCATAGTTCAGGCCAAAGCACTTGTAGCTCTGCCATCGGGACATGTATGTGCAGTTGGAATCCCGGATTATCCCTGGAAAAAAAAAAACATTTCTTGGAATGCCTTTTTCAAAATTCTACGTCAGTGTTCTAGAACTCAATTGATTTCAAATACCAGTAGCGATTGTTAGATCAGCAGTAGAACGTTAAGTTAAGAACATTCTAATCACATAGTTCTTACTCACTACTTAATAGTGTTTGATTTTACACCTTAAACACTATTATTAAACCTGAAAAAAAATACAGAAGTATTGAAAATCATTCCAGACCGTGATCGGATCAAAGTTTACAACTCAAACTCAAGGCTTCCTGTACTTTCATAGTTATCCTAGGAAGGTGTATCTGCCTTTTGATGACATCAGATTATAACTACTTACTCATTACTGCTGGAATCACTCAACAGTTATGTGCTACCCTTTAATTTTGAACACCTTATTGGCCAGTAAAATAAAAATTATAAATAATAACTAATAATAAGAAGATAAATCTGAATGATAATAAGTATGAACAGAACCTGCCAGACTAGCTTTACTGAGTGTGCCTTATGTTGCGTTCTATTGATGCAGAATACTATTGGGAATAGCAGCCCACCTGTTAATTGTATTTTTTGGATAATACTGTCATATGGACTTCTTCCACTAAGAAATGTAAAAAAAACAAAAAAACAGCTATTGAATTAAAAAGTGTTGAAATGACTAAAACGGCACACACCTTTATGGGGCGCGATTTTGTTGACTGGGATGCGGCTGCCGTTGAGGTAGGTAAGCATGACTTTGGGGATCCTGTAGTCTCCCACGCCCCTCCTGCTGTCCCCATTCCACTCGAACTCTGACTGGGGCACGACCGCGCCCACGGAGCCCAGGAAGGACCCGTCCAGGTCCTTTATGAGGCATTTCTTCTTGGCGTCGCAGTCCATGTCCACGCAGTCAGAGGGATTGGCTTTACTGCAAGAGGGACACACACACGTGCATCACACACACGCATCATTCAACTACCTCACGTAAGACAATCGAAGAGATAAATCCAACCTACAACTGTGATCTACAGCAGTGGTCCCCAGCCCTATTCCGGGAGATCTTGGGAGAACACCTGATTCTACTAATTATCAGCTCAATAAGACCTTTTGAATGAGGGGTGCTTTGTGGGGATGGAGTGAAAACCTATAGGAGGGTTGATCTCTGGGAACAGGGTTGGGGACCAGTGATGTGCAGAGAAATATTTTCAGCAGTCTTTGCTCCGAAAGAAATATAAAGCAAATGCCTACGACAAAAAGAAGTTCCTCACTTCACATCCGCTCTGTGGATGAACACTCTACCGTCCTCCACGCTGTCTACCATCGTCACCCGCTCCACATGAGTGGGGTGCTGCAGGTCCTCGTTTTCAGGATTGGTCATGAACATGACATTCATCTGCCCAGAGCACACGCCCTTGAATCCCACGAAGGTGGTATCTATAGGACAGACGTAAACACACACAGACCCCTCTTCGCTTCCAGTGCTTTTAGTAGACGTCTTCATTAGCATGGAGTGAAAAGACCCTAAGTGAGTTAAACTACTGGGACCTATTGGCGTTCACTAACTAATATTTATGCTCGCACAAAATGCCTAAATCCTCCACAGAAATGGACCAAACTGACGAAGCCCTCACCAGTCACCGTCATGAGTCCACTGATGGCATTGTAGCTTGTCAACCCGGCGTGAGAGTTAATTGGCGCGTGATTGTGGCTTGACGCAAAAGTCGGTGAGCAGATCCCACTCCTTCCCCCTGTTACACGCAAAGAAAAACACTCCAATTACAGAACCTGAAAGCAAAGCAACACGGTATCCCCCAGGCCCATTCAAACTGCAAGCACTGTGAACGTATTAGAGATGAGCACCACTGGGAGGCCTGGTGGATCTGTGAGGGCTGCTGAGCAGGATGTTGGTATTGCTGGACGAGAGGCTTTCGGTGCAGTTGAATTCAGGGCTGCTGCCCACAATCAGAGCATTCTGGAGAGAGAGAAAGAGAGAAAGGGGCGAGTGATTCTCTGGAATGTACCGGCAAGACAGTCCAGTGACAGAGGAATGGTGTGTTGGCCTGCTCACCGTAACATGGACCGCTTTGTCTGAGTATTCGTGAAACAGAGAGGGGGGGTAGAAAACGATGGGCAGGATTCCCATTCCGTTATCGATCAAAGTGACGTCCTGGACGTAGACGCTCATGGCCACCTGTAAGAGCGTTGAACTTCAGGAAGCGTGGATTTGGAAAAACAACACTGTCCTGACGTTCTTCCGGGTTGGCGTTCAACTGGCTCACTCTCCTACTGCCACACCAAGCCTAATCAATCAACTCAATAACACACCAAGCCTAATCAATCAACTCAATAACACACCAAGCCTAATCAATCAACTCAATCATGCCTACAATAACATCACTTGCATGTATAATTAATCCATACCATACCATGCTTATTCTATTACCGTATTGTGCTTATTCTATTACTGCATTGCAGTACCTACTTTAGCATACAATACAAGCCTATAGCACCACATAATATTTTCCCTATATACAATATAAAGTTTATATATCTTACTACCAAACTGGCACATTTCAAATACCTTTCAAATGTCACAATCTGGAACAATGAAAAATGCTTTCAATGTATTTCTCCTGGAACTTTGCCAATCTAATTTAGGAAGACAAACCTGATCTGGATTTTCAGTGTTTTTGCTCAGTTGCCAGGACTACAAGGCCTTCCTGAACACCGTGGCTTTACTGAACGCTGTTACCTGAAAGTAGATCCCATAGTCGAAGCACCTCCAGACGGCGAAGCCCTGGATGAGGGAGCAGCCGGACAGCCCGTCTTTGTTCAGGTAAACTCCGTACAGGCCTCCATGGGCCTCGTTCTGGCTCCACATCTCCACCGGATTCCCCATTCCTGCAATTGCCAGCCTTGTGAATAACTACAGATAAACCCTACACAGTACAATGTTCAGTGTTAAATCAACTCTTACAGAGTACATAGGGTCCCTATGGGACTCACATGTACTCTGTTAGAGTTGATTTAACACTGGACATTTTACTGCGTATGGTGGAGTCCAAACAAAGATCAGCCTTTACCCAATAGCTGCACACCTGGTCTTCTATTAGAGTGTGCCTAACACAACTGCATTCTTTCTTCTTTCCAACCTTTCCGCGTTAAGGAGGAAGCCTTTACGGCAGTGGTCCCAAACCCTGTTCCTGGAGGTCTACCGCACTGTAGGTTTTCACTCCAACCCCAACAAAGCACCCCCCATACAGCAGCTAGAGATCTCATTGAGCTGCTAATTAGTAGAATCGGGTGTGCCAAATTAGGGTTGAAATGAAAACCTACAGGTTGGTGGATCTCCAGGAACAGGGTTGGAGACCACTGCTTTAAGGTCACTATGTAGTGGCAGGAGTTACGGTGTGTTCTGAATTTAAAGCAACGGAACAGCGTATCGTGAGAGACTGTTACCTGGACAAGGTTCACCATCAATGCGGTACCCAACCCTCTCGAAACCAGCCACGATATTGTCCTGCAGCACGACGTTCCTTCCCTCGTTCACCTGTCGAGACGTGGACGACCAAGGCATGTTAGAGTTTTAACAGCAGGGTGGCTGCACGCACCGTTTAAAAAATTTCCCATCAGTCCTCTGCTCTGATCCACCAAAATGTTTTAACACTTTGTTCAATGGATCTATCCTATACCTTTTACATTATAACACATCCTGGTTGGTTATCGGCCAAAGTGGCTGCTAGAATAAAAATCTTACCAGCCACAATAGAAATTTTAGCAGCATTTGGCTGGAGGTGGCTGTTAATTTCACACCCTGCTGTGGCGTACAGGAGTGCAGAATGTGGTCAGACTGCGTAATTACAAATAAACTACAAATGATGCCGTTACTACCCAGCTTATCACAGTAGTAATCCCGCCAAAAACGTACAGTGCTCCATTGTTACCGGGCCAAGCACTGTTTTGCATAATTTACATGTGGCACAAGTCAGAGAAAACAGCGGTGGAGTGCTGCTACAGAATGTTCCGGAAGGCGCTGACCTCGATGGCAGCGTTCCAGTCGTAGTTGAAAGCCTCCTGTCGGCCCTGGTAGGACCCGGGCCACAGAGACATGGTCACTAGGTTTCTTCGGACCCTGTTGTTATTGCCCCAAACTCTGATTCCTGCGAACAAAAGCATAATACAAACGATGCTCACATCGCAGGGTGCATAACGGCTGTCGTCTTCGCGTGCACAACATGGAGTCCTCGAAGAACCACAGAGTCTATGAGATTTTCATATTTTGTTCAACATTCATTTAAAACGTTAAAGAAAAAAAATCATCTCCCCTCTGAACCCCGAATTAAGTGTTAAGCTACCTTCTCCAACAGTGAAGTAGATGACGTTGTCATCCACACTCAGGCCGTTTGTTCCAAAAACACCAATGGCAGGAGAGAAGCCACGATGGAAGGCACAGCCTTGGATGTAGGACTCATTGGTGGAGATCTTAGAGAAAGAAAGCAATTAACTATTGGTGCTCTAGAGCACATTGGTGCACTTCCTCACTATGCACATTTTCAAAATACAAATAGTTTGAGATATTGGCACTGTGCCAACAGCGGTGTTTCTCAACTTAGTGATTTTTTTACATGTACAAATGCATGGACACGTGTACTTCCTAACATGGCCAGAAGAGGGCAGGGTATACAGTACTCACATCACCCAGATCGAGGAAAGCCACGGAGTATCGTGGATCATAAAAGTCCCGGTAACCCTCCTGGCCCGTGTGATAGAACTCAACATCCCTGATCTGAGCTCTTCCTGGGGGGAACATAGAAAACACAAAAGGGCCTATTTTATCTGACAATATAAAATATGATATTAATATTAACAGGAATGTAATCTTTAATATAATGTTCAGTCTTTGAGGAAGAAGTTACATGTTTAACTTGGATGCAAGATGAGCAGCACAGACAATAAATCATGAAAATGTGCTGCAATTGAAGGACACGTTACCATTACATGAGGATCTATGAACCAAAAGTAGAAATAACAACGAGCTTGTTGGTAGGAACAGATGTGTTCTGGTGTGAAATGCACAACAGTTTTACGTACAATATTGTAATTCTACTGCTTTTGAAGTGCTAATGATGTCTGCTCGGAGAACTAGATAATATTACTTATGATAAAACAGAATAGAAGAATAAAATAGAATATACTTTATTGGTCACCACTGGATACATTCACCTTGCCACCAGAAGAAGACAAAATACATATTTTTTTAAAAAAGCAGTTAATGCACTGCAAAAACCAAATCTTAACAAGTATTTTAATCTTATATTTAGACTTTAGAATCTTATTTCTGTTACTTTCTTTGCTGAATAAGACAAAAGGATTGCCAGTGGGCTGTGACAGCTTTACTCATTTCAAGATTTGCCAAGCTGATATTTTTTAAAACAAGCTGATCTTAAACAAGCTGATATTTTCCAGTCTAGAGAAAAAAAATAAGATTTTAAGTCTCATTACAAGACTAAAACACTTAAGACATACATTTTGTTCACAGTGTGAAACCGTAGTTAATTAATAATCATGATTAGATAATATTACTTATGATAAAACAGAACAGAAGAATAAAATAGAATATACTTTAGTACATATTTAAAAGAAGCAGTTAATGAAACAGTAGTTTGTAAATAATAATGATTATTACTCATCATAACTCAACAGTACCTCTGTATTGGGCTCCTCTAGCTGAGAAGGTGCCGACCAGCACTCTGGCTCCAAAGGACTCCCTGTACAGGCCTGGGTAGTCCTCCCCAATGATCTTAATGTTCCTGCTGAGCAGACCAACATCTGCTGAGAGGCTGTAGTTCCTTCCAGAGCCTTGAACGCTGTGGCTCTCACCTGTGGCCAGGAAGGAGAGAGGGAACTTATTCACCTTTGAATGCAGTCAAGTTCAAGGGGCTTTATCCGTTTCCAAGGCCACTGGGCCAGAGCTGGCTGTCGCTAACTGTGCGGCGACGTTCGGATGAACTGACCGATATGGGCGTGGGACAGGGAGTGGTTGAGGGTCAGGGTCCGGCCGTCCGCCGACACGGCTACGATATTCCGAGTTTCCGTCTCCCAGGGGTCGTAGCTTGTGGTCGAGATCACGATGTCGTCCCCCACCTAAAGTGGAACGTGCGCGGGAGAAATCGAGTATCAGCGTCCGCACGTTCAGGAACACTCCAATGGCGACGTAAGTTGCGTTCAGAATGCGCTTTAAGATCAACCCATCACATCAAATCAGTTTGGCTACACAGTTTGATCAATATAAGATCTATAGCACCAACAACATATGATTACTAACAGTATATACAGTAGGCTAGTGGTTGTTACATACATTATCCTGATGTATTTAATAGCACAGTCATGAGTAACAGAGAGAAATGTTGTGAGTGAGATCATACAGCAATGTGAAGTAGTTCCAGTAGTGTACAGTATTAATATCCTGATAATTAATATCGTGATAATGACCTGCCAGTCCACGGCCTCCTGTAGGGAGAGTGTGGCGGACCCAGCGGGAGCAGTGCTGCGCAGCTTCGTGCGGTATATTGTGTGAGGCATCCCGTAGAGGTCCAGCGATCCGAAGACACCTGGAATACAGCGCACAGCACCAGGCTCACCGACGCGGAATGCTTACGGCAAAGACTGCCTATGACTCTGGAGCAGGGGCCGGGTTTAGTTAACGGGGGTGATCGCTTACCGAGCACCTTGGATCCCTGGTTAGGCCCCGATGGCAACGGCCATTCTGGGGTCAGGTGGTTGCCCCTGAGAATGATGCGCAGTTCGCCTCTGAAGGGTTCGTCAGGCCATCCAGCGATCAGCCTTCCTCCCTGTTAGGATTCAATTCAATGCAACTTTATTTGTATCGCGCCTTTTACAGAGACACTGTCATAAAGACGCTTTATAGAGGAAATACAAAAGAAAATTGGGCAAAAAATCAGGCCTGAACCCTAAAGACCGAGCAGTGGGAAACTGCCCAGAGGGAAGAAAAACACTCAATCGGTGGCGAGAAAAAACTCCCCAATGGAAAGAAATCTCGGGAGGAATCTGCTTATAGAGGGGGAACCCATCCTCTATTAGCCAGCCCGGTGTAAATGCTGGTAAAATAAGCAGAGAGATTTATAGTATATAAGGGTTGAGCCAAAACCTTAATGCTACGGGTCCCATCAGCACAATGCTGTTTGTTCAGCAGATCAATGGCCTGTTACAGGAAAATCAACGCGTGAAAATCATTCACCTGAATGGAGATGTAAGTTGCTCTCAGAATGATTCTTCTGTATTGGGGAGAACCTCCGGCACCCGATGCGATTGTCTCATTCATGGTGTCCGGGATTTCCAGGACTCCGAAGACAGTGACATTCCCCAGTGTGGGAACGCCGATATCCATAACAAGCCAAATCGCTATCGAAATCAACAAAGGGGTTTTACTGATGTCAGTTACAACGGCCATTTGTGTTTGTATTTACACAAATTATTTATAAAGGTAACGGAACGGAATACTCCATGTTACCTGAAGGAACCACAACATCTGATCCGTCCGTTGGCACTTTGAAGTGGTTTTCGGGGGATGACTTCCAGAAAGACACATTGGACCAATAACTAGAAACAGTGGAAAAAATCAATCTTCACTTTGCTCCACAAACATTTGGTGAAAACGTTGGATGCCGAGGTCTGTCGTTTAATTGCTCAAATGCATCAATTAGATTTAGTTCATATTGGAACTCAAACTTAACACAGAGTAAAAGGGACACACATGAAGTCGTCGGGTCTTCGGGACGGGATGGGCGGCAGGGTGGCGGGGGGAGGTGGGGGCGGCGGGATGCAGTCCTTGAAGAAGCAGAGGTACACCTGGAAGCCCACGCTCACGTCTAGCATGGCGGGATCCACGCTGGAACGCCTCCTCCTCTGGCTGCGCTGGCCAGACACTGGAAGATGGAGGCAGAGTCCGCCATTAAACCATCGAGGGGGACAGTAATATCACTCTCACGCATGCTCTTGTCCCGACTAAATTCCCAACCTGGTTCTTTCAATCTGCCACCTGATTGTCCCCCAGTTTAATTGGCTAAAAAAGTTTGTTCTCTCCCTCTCCACCTCAGCTGATGTGTGGTGAGCATTCTGCTGCAAAATGGCTGCCGTTGCATCACCCAGGTGGGTGCTACACATTGGTGGTGATACAGTTGACCTTCCCCCTCTTCTTCTTCGTTTGGGTAGGATCTTTTTTGTCCCACATCCCCAGGCTCGGGGCCGAGGGGCTATCCTTTTACCACCCCGAGCCTGGGGGGGGGTTCACCCGGACTATATTTCAGGGCACACCTCCAGTAGCCACGTCACCGTGTCATCATCCAGAACCGACAGACCATGCATCCCATTGGGTGCCCGATAAATCGGGCAGTCCAGGATGACATGGTCTGCGGTTTGTTCCTCCGCGCCACACTCGCAGGCTGCGCAAGAAGCCAAGCCCCATCTGTGCATCGATGAGCGGAAGCGCCCAACGCCGGTCCGGAGGCGGTTAAGCCTCACCCATGCCAGTCTAGGCAGGTCCACCCCAATAGGGGGAAAACCGACGTCTGGGATGAAGTCACGGAGTCTAGAGGTGTTCTCCTCCCACTCCGTGCTCCAGATGTAATCCGCCCACCGTGCCGCACTGATGTTAAGATCACTGCATTGCTGCAGGAATTCCTGTGCGGCAGGCACAAATGGGTGTCTCGACTTAAGGCGCCGGGGAGGCTCAGCAATTACAGCGAGCCTTTCGTGGAGCAGATGGTTTAACCCATGGCCCGGCACGCGAGACGTGCTGTGGCTCCCGCGCGGCGAAGCCCAGCGGGCTGGATGCCTGCAAGAATGGGAAGATTGTCCACGGGAGTGGGACGCAGGCATCCTGTCACGATGCGCAAGGCTTCGTTGATGGGCGTATCGATGAGGCGGGTGTGGGCACTGCGACACCATACCGGTGCGCAGTACTCACTAGTCGAGTAAACAAGGGCCAGGGCTGCCGTATGCAATGTTCTTGCGTCGGCGCCCCAGCCTGACCCGACTAGTCGCCTCATCAATGCCACACGAGATGTTAACTTCTTGCGCAGTGACTCAAGGTGTCGGCGAAACGTGAGCGACCTGTCCAATGTCACGCCGAGGTAGATTGGCTCAGCGCAGCATGGCAGGGGTGTTCCGCCAATATATATTCGGAGCTCACGTTTAGCCTCCCTGTTGTTAAGATGGAAGGCCGCCGACACCGTCTTTGCCTCGCTGAGCTTCAACCTCCATTTCCAGAGGTATGCCACTAGTGTCTGCATGTCCTGGCTCAAAGTCCCCTCCAATGACTGCCAGTCTCCAGCGGAGTACACCAACGCGAGGTCATCCGCGTAGGCATACTTCCGCGAGACTGTATCAGGCAAGTCATAAGTGTAGATATTATAGAGGAGGGGGGCCAGGACAGATCCCTGGGGGACGCCGTTCTTGAGGCGTCGTAACCTGCTTTGCTGTCCGCTACCGGTGGTAAGGTTAAAGCTGCGATTTCGGACAAGCTCCAGGATCATACTGACCATGTGCCTGTCCGGCAGCAGGCGGAGCAGCTTGCAGGTGAGGCTGCGGTGCCATACGGTATCATAGGCAGCCGTCAGATCGACAAAAACGGCTCCGGCCTTCTTCTTGAACGAAAAGCTGTCCTCGATGTCTTGAGTCATCAAAGTGACTTAGTCTACGGTCGATCTCCCGCGTCGGAACCCGGCCTGCTCCCGAGGGAGCAGTGGGTCGACGATCGGTTCGACGCGGGCGTAGATAAGACGCTCGAGGATCTTGAAGGGGATGCAGAGCAAGGAGATGGGACGGTAGCTCTTAGGATCCCCTTCAGGCTTATTCGGCTTAGGGATCGCGACAACTAGGGCTCTTCTCCAGATTTTGGGGATCTTGAGTTGGCGCAAGCAGGAAGAGAGGAAAGCTCTTAACCAGGACTTCAGGGCAGGTGCGGCATGGAGTATAAGCTCCGGGCAGATGGAATCAGGGCCCGGAGCTTTTCCTGGCTTTAGGTGCTGGAGGGCGGCAGCGAACTCCTCCGGTGTGAATTCACCGGAGATGTTATCGCTGCTAGATGTTGGGGCCCTCCAGAGGTCAGACACTTCTTTTGCCACGAGTCGTGATGACTCGCGGTCTTTACCCTCGTATACCCCATTTTTCACAAATTGTGATGCGATTTTATTTGCAGAAATGGGGCAGTGACGAGGGGAGTGTCTTGACCTGCCAGTGAGGTTGTTCAGGATACTCCATGCCTTGCGGCTGGAGTGCGAGAAGTCGATGGAATTGACAGCCTCCTCCCAGCGCTCTTGTCTCCTCCGGCCGAGTCTTGACAACAGGGCTGTAGCAGCCCTGTTTGACTCGGTTCCGGCAGGAGCCCTAAGGAAAACGCGGTAGAGGTTCTCGCACTTCGCATCCCAGCACGGTTTGTAGCTATTGCGACGTCCGCGTGGGATGGATTTCTTGGCCGCTTTCACTAACATGCCACAGAAGTCCCGGTATGCCTCATCCACGTTGTTGGTATTAGGCGATGGGAGACGCCACGTGGATTTGTTAGTGAAGAGGCGGAAGCGTTTCCAATTGGCCTTACGGAAATTCCATCGCTTCACCGGCTCACTCGGGATAGAGTCCACGAGTTTAGGCACGGTTATCAGCGATGGTCGATGTTGGGACCGCGGGAACTTTCCGAGCACGCGTCTGTCCGGGAGCTGGTTGTCTGCACCGACACTCGCAAATGCCACGTCAGGATTCGTCCCAGTGTTCCAGCGACCGGAGAGAAAGCTGGCTGCACCCTTTGGATCGTATAACAGGGCCAGGCAGTTGTTAGCTGCCCAAGCAGCCAGGTTCTCTCCATTGGGTGTGTTGGTATTGTACCCCCAGTCTTCATGCTGACAGTTAAAGTCGCCAGCATAGAGACAGGGGTGGGGGAACACCGGGACAGACGCCGGCGTGAATCGCGAGGGGGGAGGCTTGTAGACGTTTACAATTTTAAAACCGGCAACGTCCACGCACAACCACTCAATCTCCGAGTCAGCCGGAGATTGATCGGCGAGAGTCCAGCTCAGCCTTTCATGGACAAACGTGGCAAGGCCGTGTTTCCTGCTTAGGATAGACCCAGCTAGTGTGAAATTTGGTAATACTAGCTTATCTGCTGAAAAGCAGTGGGTCTCCTGGAGGAGGATGACGAGGGCCTTGGTGGTATAGGCCAGCTCCTCGATGACGCTGATCTTGTTGGAGGTGAGTCCTTCGGTGTTCAGCTGCAGTATTCTGGGTTGGAGGCCAGCGGAGTAATCACCACCGGCTCTCCTCCCCGACTGCAGCCGAGCACCAGCCCGGGTGAGGGCCCTAAACTGGCAAATTCTGTTTCGCTTATGACTGCGATTGGCAGTCATAAGTTACTGACGGGGGACACCACGAGAAGGTGTTTGCCATTATAAAGCGCTTTGAGTCGCCGGCTGGTGAGAAAGCTATATAAATGCAAGCAATTATTATTATTATTATTATTATTATTATCTTACCATTTGAAACTGTAGATTTTCAAATACAGTCTGTCGTTACAGGGTACAGCAGGGACATTATTTGTAGAATTTGAGCGGATGGATCAACGGATTAATCTTGTGACAAACATGGCTCACTCCAAATAAAAAATGACAAATCTAGCAACATTAAACATTAAAATAATCATAAAAGATTGATGGACGGAGACGGGGATAAAAAGCAGTTTGATTTATTAAACACACAAACGTGCAAACAAGTCAAAGAGCAGGACTCACCCATGTAGTAAAGGTTTTTGGAGGTCTCATTGAAGTACCAGTCCCCGTTCTCGTTTGTGCTGAAGTCCAGAGGGTTGTCAGAACCGTTTCTGTTATCCACTATGTGGAACTTGTCTGGAGTTTGGGTCAGGTTGTGGTTCACAATGATGTAGTCTTGTTGCTGAGAGGCAAGAGGATAATAAAATAAAATTAAAATGTGAGCATTTAGCATTTTAGAATATGGGTAATTTGTGGATGAATTTTACATGAAAATAAACTACTGCATTATGATCTAATTAAACTCATTGTGCTGTTGGTCTTTACATATAACATGAATCACTAATTGGAAAACATTTATGCAAAATCTGCTTGCTAAACTGGGTGTCTATCAAGGAAGAGCTCCTCGACCATTTCCACAACTGAGCTTCATTTATGCTTTGCTGATTTCATTGATTTCATAATTTATAATTCAGGTTACAAACACTTTCTTAAAAAAATTATAAGCATGTGTAGTATTTCAGCTATTGGAAATTAAGGGGTAGCACTCATATTTCATATTTTTTTTGGCCAGGCAGTGTATCACATTTTAATGCAAGTACATACAGTATGAAAGTAAATAATAGCAATATAGAGAAAAACAGACTGTACTGACAATGTCTTATAATACTTGTTTCTCACACCAAGTCTTTGAAACAGGATGTCCACCTACCCTGAATCCATAAAACGTGGCGGAATAGGAGATGTTTGTGAGGTGATCCGCTCGGTAAAAATACCAGTTGTAGGTTTCTGTAGAAGGAAGCAGTGCCATCCAACCTAGCTTGTGGGTCATTCTTTTCTTTAAATATGGGACTACGCTGGACCCTATAGAGAAAACAGGGGAAAGACCACCATGAGACAGGGCTACTGGTACCGACTGAATCATTAATGATAATAAACTGTAGCCTTCAATTTAAATGGAAGTGTTTGTTTTTTATTTCATAGACACTCGGTGAGTTAATTTAGGGAATCAATGGTCCCAACTAGAAGAAAACAACCAACACTCGCATTTACTCGGAATGAGTGCTGAATGAATACAGGCCGGTTTCTTATTTCACAAACAGTAGCATCAGCGCTAAGAAAAACATACGTATGCAATAAATCATCTAATTCTGGAAAACACGTTACTTCAGGAAGCTAAAATATCAAAATTGAGAAAGTATTTTACAGTCAGTTTAACGATTGGCAACAGAGAGTAGGCAGCTAATGGACGTTATTTTACGATTCCAAACATTAACACAGACTATGTGAAAGGGCTAACAGAAACACGGAGCCAAACATGCAGTCTGGTGGCGCACACAGACGTTTCCGTACCGTATGAATTGGTGAGGATGACGTCCTTGGCGCGCAGGGAATAGGGGGAGGGGCTGTTGAAGGCCAGACGGTGGAAGTTGACCGTGTGATTGCAGATGGCGCCTGGGAACCCTACGCTCCATGCGGCTTCCTGCGAGCAATGGGCGGGGTCCAGCAGGCCGCTCAGTGGCACCACCTTCTGGTCAGCGTTGCCTGTAGCAAGCAAATCCACTGACTGAGAACACTGCTGGGTCACAGGTACTAATGCCCTGCAACACCCTGGCTATGTGCAGACTCAGTAATCACTTAATAAGAGTAGAGGTAAAGCCTCGATGGTGACACTTTTATGAGTGGAAATTGTCAAGGTTGAGATCTGGAAAGAGGTATGGAATTCAAAATTGTTTGAAGAGAATCAGTGAGAAAAGCATGAATTGATTGGCTCTGAAATACAGTGGGTATGTCTATACAGAGACTTGAGAATCCCTGAGCACAAGTAGAAATGTGGGCAAAATACTAATGTTTTCAGAAGTGTTTATTGGGAATCGGATGTGCGGTCAGAAACACAAAATTCTACATGCCCATGTACACAAAAAGATAAGAGCTCTCAGATAGAGAGGCCTAAGAACCAAATCTGAATTGAACACAGGCTGCCATCCCTTTATGTTTTCAAGTTGCTGTGGATAAGAGCGCTGTAGTGAAAAACAGACTGTACTGACAATGTAACGTGTGTTGCCGTAGTGACGGTTACCTGTGAGGGAGCCATCGCTGTCGATCAGCACCACCTCGTGTTCCCAGCTGAACCCCCCTTTGTTGGGGGAGTTAAAGTACTGGATCCCGCTGAATCTGGCGCTCCAGCCCCCGCAACGGTCCGTGCACGTCCCGGTAATCTTCGTCACCCCGACGGCGGCGCAGGAGGGCCGGTCGAAATTGAGGAAGGTGGTGGAGAGGACGCTCAAGCCGTCGTCCAGTGGCAGGACGACCCCCCGTGCGGAGCAGTGGCTGCCGCCCAGGCCCAGCTCGTCCACGTGCCCCACGATGGTGCAGTTCTTCACCACCGCCCCCACTTCCTCCCCCCACCCGGACACGTACCAGGGGATAATCCGCTTGGCCTCGATGCCCGCCTTCTCGTTGTTGACCATCAGGAAGTCGCTGAACTGCACCGCCCCCACGTTTACCCACTCGGCTCCCTTCTCGCAGTTCCAGGTGGTCAGGGCTCGGAAGACGGCCGGCTCCGGCCTGCGGGAGCCGCAGCTGCCCCCCCGAACGGGAAAGTACTCCTGGAAGATCCACAGGCCGAACCAGCCCTGGGAGTGCACCGTGTTATTGTAGAACTCCCCGAGGGGCACCTTCTTCTGGCAGATGTTCGGGTCGTACGACGGGCCATCCGGGTGGGTGTGCATGCGGTACCAGAACCCGAAGTGGGTCCCGCCGGCCGCGGCGTTGTGCCGGATGATGTTGTTGGGGTTGGTGACCCAATAGGCGGCGGGGGTGACGTCGTCGTTCAGCAGGCTGGTGCTCTGCTTGACGAACACGGCCAGGTTGTACTGCAGGACGTTTCCGGTCTCGATGCCGTCCTCGATGAAGAAGGCCCCGCCCTTGATGTTGTAGATGACGTTCCGCTCCACCAACAGGTTGTGGGTGTTGTGGATGGTCACTGCTCGGTTGTAGGTCTGGTGGATGGCACAGCCCCGGACGTAAGACTTGTACTGCAGGTCCCCCATTAGATGCCAGTGGATGGGGTAGCGGCCCAGCTTGAATGCTTGGCCGGCATGGAAGACCTAGTGGGAGGTGAGATCAAAGGGCTATGACTCCATGGCTTACTGAACCTACAACTGCATTCTTCAAGATTATTCTCCAATAAATTTTAAAAAATCAGAACCCCCCCCCCTCCTCTCTAACTCTAATCTTGCTTATGTAACTAAAGACTGGTATGAGGAGTCCAGTCTGAGCAGAAGAATTTTCTAGAGTTATTTGAAAGATGACAGTTGGGTACCTCTTACTGTACTCATGTTAAAACCATCTGGGTCAATAATCCCTTGGACAGAGAAGTTCCTCACCGTGAAACAGCTGCCTAAGGAGAACACGCCCCTAACCGACGCTATTGCACAGGGCACCATCAACAATAAATGCATAGAAGAAGGCTTTAATCTTGTAGTATTTGAAATAATATGAATATGAATGTTTACCTCCACATGTTCAATTCTTCCAATTGCCAGATTCTCGTTGGGTCTTGGGGCGTGGAACATAATGCAGCCGCCAAACTCATCGCTACCTGTCTCCTCACCAAACCGGCCCTGGAAACAAGTCTGGGTGGCAAACTCCCCTAGAAACGCGAAATGAAATAATTTCCCTAAACGCACATTAATTTTATGCATGAAATGTGAAAACAAACGAGCTAACTATTTAGCGCACATAGCAAGTTCTGTTAGCTAACTGCTGCAGCCGACCGTTGGTTACGCTGCCTTATGCTTGCTCTGCGGCTTTTGTGTTAAAGAATTCGCTGTCACCCTCCACCACCCCAGCTTCCCCCTGTTGTTTGGATCTGCTTTAGTATGGGGGGTTTCTGGTCATCTCCTGTCCAGAGTAGTACCTAAAGCAGATCCATTCAGCGCCAAACCAAAACAATTATACTACACATTCATTAAAACATGTCATTTTGAATACGTGAGCTGTCCTGACAGAAATTGACTTATTGCAGAGGTTTTCAAATTTCTGATACAGGGACCCCGAATCAGGCTCGAAGGAATCCAGGGGACCCCCCATCGTAACTTTAAAAAAAAAATTCTACACATAGTCATTGCATATCACGTCTGGCCAGGGACCCCCTACAGTACCTACATGGATCCAAGGGGTCCACAGACGCCCTGTTTAAAAACCTTGGCGTATTGCATTCAAACAGAACGCAACAGCAAGGGATGGAGAAATGTGGCATAAACGCCATCAAGGCCTTCATAATATCAAGAGAAGTTGAGGTGACAGTGGAGGGGAAGGATCACTCCATGAGCTGAGACTAGGGATAGGACAATAATCAATATAACTCTACATCGCGATAAAAACCGTTAAAGATTATTTAATTGTCATAAATTTATAATACCGAAATATCTATTTAGCATTGGTCATATAAAACTGAAGAAGAAGAGTATAACAGGCTACGGACACGGGGGGAGCTCTTCTTATTCTCTGACACTCAGTAGACGCAGCGACATAAAGGAAGTTTTCATTGTACCGTGGCAGAGGTCATACATCGCCGCAGCGGAAGATAACGTTACCAGAAACAACGGAGCTTTGTTTCCGTCAAAGTGTTTACATTTACTTCAGTAAGTTGCACGTTATTTTGTTGAAAATAATGTTTGTATTTACTTCTGTTATTTTGTGAAATCTAGTTATTGGCATGGGCAAAATGTTAACATTTTTACATAAATGCTTAACAATAAAACATGTTTTCTGATTGGTATAAATGAGTATTTTTTAAGTAATTGAAGTACGTTTTAATATCGGCCTAATTGAGACGGCTGATAGAGTGGTTCTCCCTGCAGGCCGTACCTGTGTTAAACCCGTCCGGGCAGGCCTCGATTTTATCATTCCACTCAGGGTTGTTCGAGCCTCGGACAACGATGTTCCTGGTGAGGAGGCCAACCTCCGCTCTCCCCTCAAACACCGTCCCGTCGGGCAGCGTGACGGACACCCCCAGATGGGTGTACGTCAGGGGCTCCGTCAAGCCCAGGGTCCTTCCGTCGGCCGACACCGAGGCTATCCGCCTCACCTCGTTTTCCCTTTGGCTGTGCCTGAAAGACGGATTTGTGACAAGGAATGATTCAACTCCTCAGCATTGCACAGTATGTCAATTCCAGTTCAATACAGTCAATTCAGAAAATGAACTGAAATTCAATGAATGAATTGTAAAAAAAAAACCTTATAAAACAGTATAAGCATTTCTTCCTTTTGTTGTTCAAATCACCTAAAGATGTCATATTCGAGTTACCCGATTAGGTTTGGCAAAATGGGTTAGCACGAGGCTTTTCCCAGCGGACTGAAAAGTACCTGCCACCCGTAGAGGCGATGACGATCTCGTCCCCAACGTTCCACGTGACGGACTGCCTCAGGGTGACTGTGGCGGATCCAGCGGCAGCTGTCTCGGCCAGGTGCGTCCAGGGAACCGGGACAGGTATACCTGGGGGGAGCATGGGAGATCTAGGGCACTCAAGAGAGCTTTTCCACTATTGTCTGGACTGACATTTTTTTTATAGTGTAGGACAGTAAGAAACACAAGGCTTTCATGACTTCATGACTCAATATTAACCCAGAGAAACTCCTCTGGCACACAGTGCTATACCTGTGCTCTTAATGGATGTGATTAAATAACAACTCTGCTGGAGGTTGAGTTTCTTGAGGTTAGTGTTGAGTCATCAGCAGGGCCAGCACGTTGTTAAATGTGCTGATCCACATACAAAAAGATATAAACGTTTCTTTTTGGTTTGGGGGAGGAGCAGAGAGTACCGTGCAGGTCCAGAGTGCCCTCTCTGATGGCCAGGGTCTTGGTGCCGTACACAGGGAGCTCCTGGGAGCGGAGGTGCCCGTGCATCGTGATGACGGCTTTGTGCTGGAAGGGTTCGGCCTCTGTGCCGACCTGAAGGGGAACCCAGTAGAGCGGAATCACGATGCGCTGTGTGACCGCGGTATGAACCAAAATGTTTGAAAGCGGCGACTGATCAATACGACACCTGGAGAACGCCACCATCCACGATTAGAATGTTCTCCGCCTGCAGCTCAATATCCGCTTCATCGAACACCAACGTCCCGCCTGCACACACAACAAAATAAATAAATCATTACTGTGGAATGGCAGCACTTTCTTGATACTTATACAATAAGTATCGCGAATCCAAACAAATCCAATAGAACTTCACCTTGAATTGACTGAATTAAAACGCACCTTGAATGAGAAGCATCTTCAGCACTGGCGTACTGGTGTCCAGCAGGATGGTTTGACCCTTAGTGACGACGGCGAACATTCCCGCCTCGGGCGGTGACAGGCCACCCCAGGTGTACTTGGAGGACCAGACGTCGATGTAGAAGAAATCAGCGTTGTCCTAAAGGAGAGAGCGAGCAGCCCAAGTGAATCAACACCCTACATTAACTGAAATGCTTAATTAGATGTACAAACGGAATAATTAAACAGATCACTAATACTCTGGCATTAGGTAATATCGGAGGTGTCAAACTTAAAGGGGCAGTTAAACCAAAAATTTAATTAAGCTATGTTTCTATATACCCGGGGTGCTCTCTATGCAGCCAGATAGTTTTGCTGAGATTTAACTGGTTTCATAGATATCCACTGTAGCTCAACTTAATATCGCCCAGTTACAACGGTCTCCAATGTTTTTGGCGCTCAAAAGTGGCAAAAATTAACATTTTTAAAAAATCTAAGGCAATGTCTCTTTCCAAATATACTACTCAAAAGAATTTAAGGGTCAAAAATATTTGTGCATATAAATATAGGCTAACGAGCTAAAATGGTGACAACTAATGACAAAATAATTATTTGATGGCTCAAGAACAGAAAACACAAAACAAAGAACTTTTGATAAGACACTAGTTTATTACCCTGATGAAAAAAGTCATGCGCCCCCCAAAATGATGTTCACACAAGTCGCAGAAGCTTCAGTAAGTGGTGTAGCCACCGTTAGCATTCACCCATTCTTGACAACGTTGGCGCATGCTGTTGATCAGGCGTTGGAAATTCTGCGACTACTCGCTGAGCCAGTTGCTGGAGGTTGACGGCAGGGACGCGATGTGATCAAACTCGCCTCCCTAGTTCATCCCACACATGCTCAATGGGTGACAAGTCGGATGAATATGCAGGCCAATCCATGTGAACGTTCTGGCTACACCAGTTACTGAAGCTTCTGCGACTTGTGTGAAGATCATTTTTGGGGGTGCATTACTTTTTTCATCAGGGTAATAAACTATTGTCTAATCAAACGTTTTTTGTTTTCTGTTTTCTGTTCTTGAACCATCAAAGAATTATTTTGTCATTAGTCGTCACCATTTTAGCTCGTTAGCATATATTTATATGCACATATATATTTGACCCTTAATTTCTTTTGAGTAGTATATAATGACACGGTTACTGGCAAACGTCCACAGAGCTTGTTGTGCAAATGTGCATATACACACAAATTCTCAAACAAAGCACGCCGTTATTCTGGGGCATGGTGTCAACACAGAGACTGCAGTCAGTCTGGAGTCTAACACCCCTGAGGGCTACACTGATGTTCTCTGGGTGCTGTGAATTTGGTACACTCACCGTGTTCGCGAATCCCCTGTCCTTGATGTGGACCTGGACTTTGGTTTCCTGGGATCTGGGCTGGGGGTTCGTAATGCAGACGATGTGCGTGTTGTTGGCGGAGTCGATGTCGCAGACAGAGCCTGCTATTGTCACCGCGATTTCACTACTGTTTGAGCTGTAGAACGGAAAATAGTCAGGATTATTGACTGTCCACTCCCTGGTTTGTATTAATCATAATTACTAGACAGGTTTTGTTAACTCAGGCATTCATAAGCATGAAAATAACTGCCCTATAAAGATCCCCAGAAGGCCTGTGCCATATTAAGTTACCTGATTATGGAGGAGCGTTAAAAAGCAACAAAACGTAATGTGTAACCTGAGAAAAATGTGCACAGGTTCCGCAAACAACAGAGTGTGTTTGAATTGCATTGGTTACCCACGGGGAGCGCTGCTCGTGGCATCTCGCCCCATTGTGTGGGGCGTACTGTTTGTGGGCATGCACGGTCGGTACCAGAGGTACCTGAAATTGGAGCCTGTAATTGTGAGCCTGGTGCCTCCGGCCGTCCCGCCCCTGCGGGGCGACACTTCGATAATGGCGGGGGTCAAGAGAGATCCGTAAGAGAAGGCGTTCGGCAGCGACGCCAAATCGTTTGCTTGCAAAACCTCCACGGTGCAGACCAGCTGCTCCTCGGTGGCTGAAATAGACAGAAGCGCATTCGCTCTTGAGCGTGCAGAAGGCAACGCCACCCGAACACCACCCAACCGTTGGGTCACACGTTGGAGCCAAGTAGGCCTGCGTGTGTTTTCTGCATTCCTTTCAAGGGATAAATAAATACTCAGTTATTTAAAAATGTCATTCATCAAAGAACTAACAACTGCCAAAGAAAGTTGAGTCGAACATCCAGATTTATTTTGCCATTCACCGAATGGCTTACAGACATTAAATATTTTTTATGTCACTGGTGTTTAATGTCCAGTTCTGGAGGGCTGCAGCGTTTGCTGGTTTTTAGCTTGTTCCAGCACAACCGATGCGATTGAGTAGTTTTGATCAACTAAAGAATGTACACATCTTGCATTCAAGTGTTTAATTGGCTGCTTTTTGAAAGGAACCAGAAATTCCTGCAGACACCGCGGCCCTGGGACTGGCATCTGCCCCCCTCCACCCCTCCCCCACCCCGATTCACGTCACGCAGCCGAAGCTTGTCTGTGCATGTACAAGGCGTATGTCTGTTTTGTGCTTCCCAAGTGAGCGGATGTGCATATTTCTCCCATTCCCAAGCGAGCGGATGTGCATATTTGTCCCATTCCCAAGCGAGCGGATGTGCATATTTGTCCCTTACCATGCATAGGTGGAACCGTGCAGCGCAGAAGAGTGCTCATTGACATTTCCGTCTGGACTGCGCATTCTCTCCCACAGACCAGCACCTGCGCAGAGTGAGGGTCGAACCCTGAGCCGTTCAGCCTCAAAATGACGCCTCCGCCATAGCCTCCTGCGCATGTAAAAAGCAGAAATTTCAGTCGTGCAGGTAGAGCGAACCTATCGAGCACCAGTCTGTAATTCAGCTTCCCAACGCTCATATCAGTGGGTGAGTGTGCGATACGTGCGCTTCTGTACCTTGGTTTGGCGTAATGTTGGTGAAGGCCCAGAGGTATTCGAAGGAAGCCCGCGAATCCCCATTGCCTTTGACGGCGTGGTGGAGCGCGATCGGAAACGTGCCCCCCGCACGCTCCCCTACCACGCACTGTATCTCGGCGTCGGTGAGGGCGGACACGTTGCACCGCGCGTCGCCTATGGTCACGGAGACGTGCTGGAGATCCGCGCCGAATCCCGACCCGGTAATGTTGATCGCTGTTCCCCCGGATCCTGTAACATTTAGAACAATAATCAAAAACAACTGAGGTTATTTACAGCATACAGCTGTATTCTATCATATTCTGTCTATCAAAGGGATGAGTAAAGTGGCCTAGCCACTAGCTTACACTGCCCGGCCAAAAAAAAAAGTCGCCATTGCACCCGTCATGCATAGTGCCCACTGTACAAGCCTCTGGAGGCAGTTATGATCGGGGGTTGCTTCAGTTGGTCAGGTCTAGGCTCAGCAACATTATGCAGCAATAAAATGAAGTCAGTGAAGTACCTGAATGTACTGAATGACCAGGTTATCCCATCAATGGGCATATGCCAGGATGACAATGCAAAGATTCATCGGGCTCAAATTGTGAAAGAGTGGTTCAGGGAGCATGAGGAATCATTTTCACACATGAATTAGCCACCAGATTCCTGACCTTAACCCCATTGAAAGTCTTTGGGATGTGCTGGAGAACACTTTACGGAGTGGTTCGACTCTCCCGTCGTCAATACAAGATCTCAGCCAAAAACTTATGCTATCTGGATGGAAATAAATGTTGTGACATTGCATAAGGTTGTCGAAACAATGCCACAACAAATGCGCGCCGTAATCAAAGCTAAAGGCGGTCCAACGAAATATTAGAGTGTGCGACTTTTTTTTTGGCCGGGCAGCGTATATGAGCAATGGGTCTGTTTTTATAAAGAACCTCAGGAGTGCTGACCTAGGATCAGGGCACCACTGTCTGTACCCCAAACTCATCCATCATCAGAGGTGGAAAATCCAGGTTCAGAAAGTAAAAGTCCACCCAAGTATTGGGTTCTAATCACCTGAATTTGCTAATTAGCACAATTCTTCAGCCAGGAGGTAGAACTAATTAGTGAAATCAGCTGGCTGAGTTCATGGGTGGAAGAAACAAATGGCAGGACTTTTACTTTCTGACCCCTGGATCTTACACATTTGCCCATCATGAGCTAAAAGCCAAAGGTGATTCTAGATCAGCGCTGCTACTCTGTCATGCTTTAGGAAGATCTGGGATTCATACCTGCTCCTGGGTTTACCGCCGTGATCACCGGAGTCTCCGTTGGGGAGTAGATGAAGTTTAGCGGTGGGTATGCCACAGAGAGAACGCGGATCTGCACCTCCACTCTGCCCGCAAGGTGAGCCGGCGTCAGGCAGGACAGTTCACCCGGCGTCACCCACTGGAGCCAGCAGGCGGCGCCATCAACAGTGACCGAGGTGTTCCCTGGCACGAAGCCGTTTCCCGTTACGAGCAACGCCGTCCCGCCCGCGGTGCTCCCGGCGCTCGGGGCGAGCGAGGCGTGGGTGATGCTGCGCAGGGTGGCGGACCCCGACGCCAGGCCTTTGTTCCTGATCACCACCTTCAGGTCGTGGTCGCCGGCGGGCATGGGGCCCACGGCGAGGGTGATGTTGCCGTCCGTCACGGCCGTGGCCTCCAGCTCCACGACGCCCGCGAAGACCTCCACGTCGTCCAGACTGCTCCCGAACCCGGAGCCGGTGACCGTCACCGTGGTGGAGCTGCCGTTGACGGCGTCGGGGGAGATGCCCGTGACCTGTGGGTCGAGGTCGGCGGAGTACTGGAAGGCGCAGCTGTAACGGCAGGAGGCCGCGATTCCTCCCACGCTAACCGCCGCTTCGCCGCTGCGTGCCGAGGCAGGGGAGGTATCACAGATGACCTGGGTGTAGTTGACTGACAGGGCGTGGCAGGGCATTCCGGCTACGGTGACTGTCGTCTCTTGTGGGACCGCCGAAAACCCGGAGCCCTGGATGGTGAGCCTGGTGTATCCAGCGGTGGCACCGGCATTGGGACTCAAGGAGTCGATGACGGGCAGAACCACGAAGCGCCGATCAAACTCGTTGGGCGCGACGTTGATGGCCGCGCCGATGTTGTTGACTCGAACGGAGACGGGATGGCCGACGCCCACTTTCAAGCCGCTGTCCGACCACAGACGACAGTTTATTTGGCCCATGGTGCTGTTGATTACTTGACAAGGGCTCCCGCCAACTGTAACCTGTTTTAAAACGGAACAGGACAAAACACTGTCGTGCTAAAACGCACTGGAGGGAATGACTATAAATATGGAAACTTATCAAATTATAAAAGAACATAAATAAATTTTTAAAATTTTAAAGTACATTTTATCAAATTTTCATGTATTGTGTAGCAGAGATGGGATCAGTTCCATTTGAATTCAGTCAATCCATGAAATGAATTGAAATTAAAACAATGAGGTGGAAAAATAAACTGAATTTCTTTTCGCATTCAACAGATTCTGTGACTGCGCAGTAGGGGCTCACCTCGTTGGCACAGCTGGTGTTGCTGAATCCCAAGCCCTCGATGTAGATGATGTCATAGGTTGTGCCACTCCCTGGCCAGATGTGGTAGACCATAGGGGAGTAGCAGTCCAGAAAGCTGAAGTAGAGCCCGTCTACAGGCAGAAGGTAATCCGTGGCCTGGGAGCAGTCAGGAACCGAAGAGACGCACTCCATCGCCGCCTTGCTGTTGCGGTGTGGCGCTCCTACATTTAACATTTAAACGCAACGGCAAAAGTGGTAAGATTTAAATTTGACTGCCAAGACAGCTGGATTTACAAGTCAGTGAAATGGCTGGATCCAAACAAAATGGCACAAAATTTGGCTGGATTTAACACAATGGAAAAAAAAAAAGCGGGAGATAAAATCACAACCAAACAGCAGCACAACAGAAAAAGAAAAACATCTAGAAAAGCTTTCACAGCGGGGATAAAAAGTGAAGCCATCTCCTCCTCTCTTCAAAATGAGCTGTGAAGCGATTTGGCGCATGTACCTGGCCTGTAGTTTGCCTCCAGTCCTCCAACAGTGAGGTGCAATGAGTCGTACTCCTCTTCCTTACGCTGCACTTTCACCACCCCTTGCATGAATTTGTGATTGCTGGCATCCACATACCCGCTGCTGTAGTAGTAGTCACCCGGAGCCGTGAAGCGGTAACTGAAGAACCCTGTCACCAAATGAAAAATGGACAACCAAATGCAAACATAGCTTTACATTCAAGGTTTGTTCAAAGCTCCCATTTCAGATTTTTGAAAGATGTTGCTACGGCCATTCCAGATACACACATAATTTAACTGTGTAAAGTCAAGTGTATAACCCTTTCTCTGCCATGTGACTTGATTTCATATTTTGTTAAATATTATTATCAATGTCATGTATGGTACCTAACAGCTTCACAACTGCAGGTAGACATAGCCTGAATTTTGACAATGAACCGCTTTGAACAAGCTTTTACAACTCCCTACCTTAAATCATCAAATTTCAGCTACACATACATGACTGTAATAATGAATTCTTATTTAGCTGTAATTTAATTATTTTAATAATTATTTTTAAATCATGGACAGACCTACTGAAAGTACCACCAAATGTGGCAGTGGCAAGTATTTTTAATATTGGTATTTCACAATACACTGACTGCACTGTACATGTACTATATTCTGTAATAATAATTTAAAAAAACAAGTAAACATTAAAGCTGTAAAATGGTGCAGCGTTATATATATACCATTTATATGTCAAGGAAACATAAAAAATTGAACACACATAAAAACCATCAGAGTGCTAAATGAACTCTGATCGAGTGCATTTAACCTTAAATCATTAAACTCTGGCCATACTGAGCGGAGCAGATTTAGCATTGAACATTTAGCTCTGTGTAAGACTGTTTTGGCACATTTCACAGTGATGGAACGTGTAGGAGGAACGTGTAGGAGGAACGTGTAGGAGGAACGTGTAGGAGGAACGTGTAGGAGGAACGTGTAGGAGGTCTTTGCCGTACCAGACGCAGTCTTAGTGTCTCCGCTGGTGAAGACGCCGTCGTAGGTGGTGCTGCTGGGACTGACCACACTGAACACCCTGTAGCCCAACCCCAGGATGAAGGAGGGGGTGTCCCAGCGCCACGCCACCGTGTCCCCCACAGACACTGTCACGGACATAGGGCTCCACGCGTAACTCTCCCCGTAACCTGAAACCACGGGGTGGGGTCTAAGTCCTGGAACTTCTCATTGTGTGCAGTGTGCGTGCGCTTCGAACACTGTCTTGATGGTACACAAGGTGTCACGTCTAATCTAAGATTAACAACAAAGAGCCGCTTATCCATACGTTCAGAGAGATAATAATCAGGTTCCTTTGTCTTCCTCGTGCCAAAATCTCTAAGCGCTTAACACCTCAAGGCTAATGGAAACAGCAAACAAATAATTTTTGAACATGTGAAATTATTTGCTCCATTGTTAAGAATTAAGAACTTAAAAGGGACATGAAGCACTCGGTAAAGTGGCTCTGGTTTGTTTGCTTTTTACCTTAAATTAGATATGACCGTGCGTTCAAATCTCAAACCGACCCATATTTGCTGGAAAAAGAAGTTGAAAATTGCTTTTTTTCCACTAGGGCGCAGCCATCTTGGACCAACTGTGGTCGTGACGTCACTAGGTTGGTCGGTCTCTGCTGCTCAGTGTATTCCTATGGGAAAATAGCTGACTTTCAGTGAGCTCAACGATGTATCGTGAGGAAAAAATAAAACATAAAACGCACAGGCGGTCTTTTTCTATTGCCCCAAGATGCTCAAATGAGTATTTCCAAACAAAACTTAATTTAAAACTGAATTTCCACAAACTGCTTCTGACCATATTAGCTAATAATGCTGTGGCCAGCCGGCAACTGCAGCGCCGCTGCATTGCCTTGATATATTAGTTAACAGCCTGCAAATATATACCTACCGCGACCTAGCATCACAAGCTAACAGTTATTTTATATAGGCAATATTAGCTAGACACGACTTTAGCTCGCAAACCGTTTATCAAGGCAATGCAGCGGCGCTGCAGTTGCCGGCTCGTCAGGTTACAGCAGTAGGCTATGGTCATAACGGGTCATAAGCAGTTCGTGGAAATTCAGTTTTAAATTAAGTTTTGTTCGGTAATACTCATGTGAGCATCTTGGGGCAATAGAAAAAGACCGTCTGTGGATTTTTTGTTTTATTTTTTCCTCACGATACATCGTTGAGCTCACTGAAAGTTGGTTTGAGATTTGAACGCACGGTCATATCTAATTTAAGGTAAAAAGCTATCGAACCAGAGCCACTTCACCGAGTGCTTCATGTCCCCTTTAAGAACATAAGAGCGCTTGACAATGCGGAAAAGGCCAACGTGCCTGTCGGCTCATTCTTATTTGTACTTCTGCCTCTCGTTCAGCAGGTCTGATTGCCACGGTACCTTGACTATCCCACCAGTCTAGCACCACTTTCATATAGCACTTGTTTCTTGTTTTCCGCCTGTATCCTGCACCTTAATTCTTTAACACTCATGGAACACTAGTGATGACTAGTGACTGCAAACAGGTCGGATAAAGTACAAATGTACGAATGTACTTTATCTGACCTGTTTGTAGTCGCTTCAGTGACCTTCGGTATGTACTTATTGTACGTCGCTTTGGATAAAAGCGTCTGCGAAATGAATGTAACTGGATGTAATGTAATGTAATGAATAACACCAGAGGACAGTTAACACCAGAGGACAGTGAGAGGGGCCTCAAGTCAAACCTACGTGTGTGGGAGCCCTGGTTTGTCACCACACGGGTCGTCTCCTGAGTCTCTGTAACGCACTCCAGCTGACGTTCCGACGAGGAGGTGACTTCGCACGGGGTACCTCCTGAGAAACACATCCGAGTCACACACAAACACAAAGCTCAAGACGATGTGACGTTTTCACCAAGACTCAAACAAGACTTGCGGTCTGGGACGTGGCGCCCTGCCCTTACCCAGGGAGACTCTGTTTTCGGGAATGCTGGAGCTGAACCCCGAGCCTGTGATCGTCACCTTTGTGCCTCCGTAGAGGGAGCCCCGCATTGGAGACAGGCCGGTGACCTCCAGGACGTAATCTATGGTGGCATTTGTGCCATTGCTGAACAAAATGCAAGAGGAGGGCCATACAGCAAATAAAAGGTGAACAATACAAGTCGAACAACTCTCTTCAAGTTACAGACCAGTTAATGCCAGGAATATGAAATACAATAGCTGTTCTTTGAATGCTTTTATTCATTGCTGAACCTATATTTGTCAGATACCTGTAAATCTTAAAAGCAAACATTTCATAATTGTGTTCCATGACAAATCATATTCTTTTTTTCCCCCCAATAAGTGGTGACTCACCAATACTTATCCGTGTGCATGTTTGCATGAGTGGATGTGTTTAAATAACTATTATTGTACAACTGACCAACATTATGTATAATATTGGTACGTGTCTTACTTGGTTATGGCATAGCCCCAGTTTCCGGCTTGTACATGCACAATGTACTGGGCTGGTGGAAGCTGCGGCAGAAGGCAGGTAATGTTGGTGGAAAACCATTGCAGTATCCTGCATTCTCTCTGACCAATTAAGACTGAGCTGTCGTTGGTTTGATCCTGGAAGCTGGTCCCCTGAATGTTGAGATTCCCGTTTCCTGAGGTGCAGAAGATTCACAAGCGACGCAATCGTGAGTTCCGACAAATCGTTCCAACGAGCATCAGCCCCAGGTTCGTGAGCCTGAGCTAAGTATGGCAATTTAACAGCACTCTACATTAAATTCTTTGTTGTATTGTTCCAATAGCTGTGGAAACTGTCTTTCAACATAGGTGGTACCTGTGAGACAATACTGGCCCTGGCCAATTTGACAACGGGTCCAGATTGTCAGTGCTTACAATGGCGAGATGATTAGGAAAAAAGGGGAAACCTGTTCTTCAGCATTACATCTGTTGTGCATGACACAAACAATAAGTCTTTAATGTCAGAGGTTTTCATGGCGACTTCAGAAGCCCATAGAGGCAGAACAAAGAAGAGGATACGATTAGGCAGATTTAAAAACCACAACATGGTGCTTCCCATGGTAGTCTTCTACTCCTTGGGGAGACCGAAAGACTACTGACGTGCGAATTTCGAGCGTTCCAGTCAGTTGATAGTTGACCGTCGATTGGCAGTTGACAGTGAGTACATGACTTAATTGTACCTTTTCCAACAGAACCTGGCAGACAATCTTAAGATCTAATAACCTAATAACGCCCTAATAACATGTAATGTACATATGTCTGTGCAGGTGTAACGAAACTGGACTCACCCAACACTGTTGTCCTCAGCGGACTCATACTTGTAATCAACGGAGTCAGATTTACATCGTAAATGAAGGGGTCACTCGCCGACACACTCATGTCCCCCACTTCTAACGTCACGGTATGGGACCCTGCAGTTCCCTGCAGATCAGACATAGGAGAGAGAAAATATTAAACATACCGTATAAAAGCACTAGCAGTGATCGAGCAGAGCTGAGCTCTTTCATTTCAGAAGTACGTGCAGTCGTGGGCCATGACCGAATATGATCCCTGTCCCCTGTCCACTCAGACCCCTGTTTACTATGTGCCCTCTCCCCTCACTTTGCAAGGAATGTGCAAAATAAATCCAGCAAAACTCTTTTTCCAAACTAGTTTAATATGTCCCGCTTTTGTACCATGGACATGCACAGTGCCCTCCACTGTTTGGTGAATTAGCTTAATCTCACACTGAAAAAATGAGAAAAATACAACCTTTAATTGAAGTAAATTTATTATAAGAAATAAGTATTTTTAACAAAACCACGTGTGCCACAATTATTGGCACCCCTGCATTTACATATATAATAAAGTAATCATTTTTAATATTTGTTCGCATATCCTTTGCATGCCATGACTTCCTGATGTCTGTGACCCAACAACATCAAAAGACTCTTGATATCTTATTTTCTGGTACTCTTACAAGCGATACTATAATGTATCTGCATTTGAATGGATCTCTATGGGAATTTGGGGGTGGGACTAGATTTAGCTGTAAATTATGCTGGAACAGTATGGAATACATGGTTGGTAAAATGGCTGTAAGTCATCAGGGTCTGAGGAATCAAACAAGCCTCAAATCATCACTCTGCTGCCAGATATGCAGTAGATATGGATGGATCACTTTAAGGGTTGTTTCTCCTGACAAATCTTCCTATTGAACAAATTTTCCTATTGAAATTTTCCTATTGAAATAAGTCCATCCATATCTACTGTATTTCTGGCAGCGTACCAGAAAATAAGATATCAAGAGTCTTTTGATGTTATTGTACTGTCTTGTAATGTCTTGTACTGCAAGTTGTAGTTTTTAATTCCGGTTTACTTCCTGAAATTGTTGTTTGACTGCACAGTTCTGTGGATGAGTGCGCTCCTGAATCCCCTCAACAAAACAGGACAGAAAACAAAGGTTTTAACTCACCGGGGGAGTCCTGCAGAGGAGCTGATCCAAATCCTCAGAGACGTTACTGCACCTCCATGCCCCGATCAGGACCGTGGTGCGATTGCTGAAGCCGTACCCCGTCACCGTCACAAGCGTGCCTCCTTTTTTACGCAAACGGATGGGAAAAAAAATTAGCGCAACACAAGGGTAACGGCCACAGATCGTCAGAAAGTTGATCAAAGTGAGTTTAAAAAAAAAAAAAAAAAAAAGACAGGTAAACTTGCACGCTTCTTTCATATTGTGGTTGGAACAGGATGTAATTGAATTCTATTTTATCTGAATGGTACTTCTTACAGTAACACTTTCACAAGGAGGCTTTACAGGAAGCCATCAACACAGCAGAGAATGAAAACAGGAAGCCCAAAAGTTTTTCATGCTCCTCTGCACAGGCAACATTTCCACCCCTTGGGATCTTATTTCAGACACAGAATATAGTCTCCAAAATAGTCAATGATCTGTGTCTTTATAAAGGTCCCAACCGTTTGAAAAAAACAAAAGCCTACTCAGGATCATTATACCAGCGTGTGGGCTACTTTGTGTTACCATAGGGGATTAATATATCTTTCCCCGGGAGAATATGAGTCTTGTGTGAAAGTACCTGCAATGCTCCCTGAAGATGGCGCGATGGAGACAACGCCCATTTGGTAGGTGAAGTTAAGCCCAGTCATCCCGCTGTACTGGGCGTGGCCCAGCCCAGCGAAGCTGAGAGACAGAGGGTAGGTGCCGGCACTCGCATTGCCAACCTTGCAGGTCAGCGAGGAACCTGACAACACACTCACAATTAGCTCACTGGCCGTTAACCAATCATATACTCCAAATAACACAAAGGCCTGAGCTCAATCAGCCTTTCTCCCTAATATAGGCTTACACATAAATGTAAGACTTTTGCTTCTCTTCACAACTATCAGTTTGGCAGTTTAATTTGGTGATAGCTAAAAGTGTCAAATTGTGTTTAAGAAGGAAAAAAGGAGAAAAAATGTTGGAAGGATGCATTTTTATTGGAATCCAAGCCTAAGATATTCAGCTGTCATCCAGTAGTTGCCTCTTCCAAATCTCACACTCCTTTAATTCTCATTCTCCAGATCTACTCTGGGCTTTTACAAATGGACTGCAGACTTCACAATTTAACTTACTGTCCATCTGTAGAACAGGGCATTTTACATCTCCAATTAAAACTGTGGCGTTGTCACTGGGGAACTGAGACCCCGTAATGGTCAAGACTGTGTTCAGAGCGTGCGATCCTGAAAGACACCAGAAACCAACAAAATTAATTTTTAATGCTTAATTGTTTACTCTGTTGCCTAAAAAGTTTTCAAAACTACCAACGATCAAAGTACTGCTCAACAGCAGTAAGACCATCTGTAACTAACCTTGTGTGGGGCTGATTCCTGTGACAGTTGGGGTCCTGCCTGCGCTCCACTCAAATCCACAGTCACCAGAGCACTTAGATGGGATTCCATTGATCAAGACCTCCACCTAAAAACAGGCCACAAAAAAAGGCTTGTCAAATGTAGTTAAGTCTGCTGCTCATTACAGCAAAGGCTTTTTGATTCAGCTGCATAATCCCGCGGACACATGTAACGAGTTAAATTCTTTCTCAACGTCAGGATGACATAATACAAACAAATACATTGGCGGCCTTTTATGCAATCGTACTCAATCACCAATTAGACCATCTAATCTCCCGTGGTTATTTCAACATCACACGGTGTTCCATCGCTTCAGTACGTTCCAGTACACTGAAGCTTAGGGCCTCCCACGTATTCAGCCTGAATTGCTGGATTTGTTTAGGTGGATCGTTCAATACACCTGGTTCACTCCTTTCACGGTCTTGTAGCAATCAACAGCAAACGGCCGCAGTGCTACAGAGGTCGCGACCTATAAGAGGCGCGGTCAGTTTGCGTACCTGAGGTCTGCTTTCAGGCACACGAAGGAAATCCCCCAAAATTGTGCTTTTCAACAGGCCTCCTCGTCTCTGGACGCTGGATATTACTCTGGGGTTTATTCCCATAACAGACGAGTCGTTGATCTGAGTTAGGAGGAACACAACAACGGTTAGGCACCGGGCGTGATGCATAAGATGCTTACCGCTTTTGACTTTGAGAGATAACTGCTCAACTGAATTAACTTGCCGTTAATTTTGATACACGCAAGGGCTATTTATTTTTTAGCAGACAGCTTCCAGTTCAGCAAAACAGCATTTGCACGTATCAAAGTCAATGGCAAGTTCATACGGATTGAGCCGTCGTCATCACAGTGGAAAGCCTTAAGCATCTTAATAATAATAAAATTACTGAGTCAATGAATAGTCGTTGCATAGTCAATGACTATTGCCCACAGTCAGTGCACTGAAGATACTCTGAAACTACCTGGATGAGGGGCTGCGCTCCAGGATTGGAAAGCCACTCTATCCACCAGTTGTACCCGACGCAGCTTCCGTACCGATAAACGTTGAGCTCACCCATCTCTGGGATGCCTTGCAGGGAGTACTGGAGGTCCTTGGCAGTGATGTTCACCGCCAGGCCTGCCAGGGTCACACATCGCACACAGGGCAAGAGGGGTCTCAATCCACATCCCCATAATATTTATAGAGCAGTCTCTACGCTGTCTCCATTCAGTCACTTTCAAAATTGGATAAATTAAAAAAGAAAAGAACATGTACCTATATTAAAATGACAAACAGAAAATGATTTTGCTCAAGGACTGATCACAAGCTGGTCGAAAATTTTAATAAAAATTTATTTTTAAAGCTGAGCCACCCAAGAATTCAATTTGACGCCCATCTTAATGACATGCCAGGGGTTGGTCGAAAGGATTAACAACAAGTAAATTTTTTACATATTAAAAAATACTTTCTACATTATAATTTTGTAAACCCTGCTATTGTTTCTCAATGATCCTTCTGTACATATTTACCCTCGATACGCCTGTCATAAATCTCAGCATCAAAGGTTCCGGACATGGGGGGGCTGGCGCTCTGAGTTCTGGTTACCGTGACGCCCGCCCCACCCTCGCTGAACAGTGCTGTGTCCTCACTACTGTTGGAAGCCCGCTGAGGAGAGAGAGGGAACTGGTGTGAGCAGCCATTTTGCGACCTGCAACCTTGCAACCGCTCTATGTTACCTGTGCATCACAGTGCAAATATGCAGTAGGATAACGCAAAGCAAGATTGTACAGTGCACTAGATTACACTACAATGCATTACGCTGCCTTAGTGGCCCCTGACTGACATAAACACAAAATACACACACACACACACACGTGAATCATATACACATTACATAATACATACACTATATACATATATTCCAGGGATGGGTAACTCCAGGCCTCGCGGCCACTGTGTATGTAGGTTTTAGCTGCCACCAGTTAACCTGGCTCAATTAGCCTTATACACCAACACCGATTCACTCATAAATTAGAGCACAATAAAACGCTACAATACATGCATACAGGCACAAGAACATTCATCCTCTGCTGTTCATATCACGGAATTTAGCTAAAATATCATGTAAATTATTTGGGCTAATTAAATAATTGGTAACTGGTGGCAGCAAAAACCTGCGTACACAGCGGCATCGTGAGGCCCGGAGTTGCCCATCCCTGATATATTCTGCATATATCATATCAATATTCATATCTACGTTCATCTGTCTATCGCCAGCTGTTTAATTAAATGGAAAACAGCTCCAGTGTGTGACAGTTTATTGCAATGTATTCACCTGGAGGAACCCAACAGAGAGGAGGGGGAAATCATGGCCGCAGTTGTAAGGGCTGGCAGTGACCTGATAGCTGACACCCGAGGCCTCCATTTCCGGCATTTTCCAAACTGAGATCTGCTCAACAAAAAGTCCCAAGTCGGCGAGAGCTGGGGGTTTTTGTGTCTGGACCACAGCTGTATTTAAAAAAATTGGCACAAAAACAGTATTATGAAATTCAGCGTGTAGAAAGAAGCCAGCTACTACGGTATCTGCCAAATCTGTCATGGGTTTCTACCCTTTTTCCCCATGCGGTCATTTTCCTCGGTGGCCACCCGAGGGCGCTGCCCTTTTGGTGGATGCTTGCTCCGCCCTGCTTTGATTGCGGAGCTTCTGTCAGCATCCACACCTGTGCGTGGTCACCTTAGAGCTATATAAGCCTCCTGTTTCCTTCGTTCGGGGCTTCGATATTGTTTTGTATTATTTGCGTTATTTGCATTGTCTGGTGTGTGTTATTTGTACCATTTGTGCTACTCCCCTATTCTAACGTCTCATTACTGAGGCAGGGCATTTATTCTTGCTGGCACATTCACTAGTGAAGATCTCACGCTCACTGAAAAAGCTTGTACATAACATCTAAATTCTTGCACACACACCCTAAATCTTCTCATATAAACACAAAGAGCTCACATATACACGTACCATGACTCTCACATTCACTAGTGAAGCTCTCATGCGCACTGAAAAAGCTTGTACATAACATCTAAATTCTTGCACACACACCCTAAATCTTCTCATATAAACACAAAGAGCTTGCATATACACGTACAATGACTCTCACATTCACTAGTGAAGCTCTCATGCACACTGAAAAAGCTTGTACATAACATCTAAATGCTTGCACACACACCGTAAATCTTCTCATATACACATAAAGACCTCACATATTCACAAGTGAAGCTCTCACTGACACATGAAATCTCTTACACACACTATGTTCATGCTCACACTCAAAAAATCCCCTTGCATTAACTACTAGACCACTCACATAAACATACAAAGCATTCACACATTCACTATTTGTTCTCACAAATTCATATAAATACACAGAAAATATTCAGAATTGATATGTGTGTGTGTGTGTTGTTTATATGAATGTGTGAGAACTTATAGTGAATGTGAGAGGGTTTTCAGTAGTGTGTGAGACATCTCAGTTGAAAACCGGAAGGTATTTCAGTTTAAACGGAAGGTGGCTAAGATCTAGCGTTCTGATTGGCTTAGCCAAGCACACTGCTTCACTTCCCTACTTGATACTTCTGGCTGGCGCTGCCCGCTGGCGACAGTTTTCTGCATTTAACGCCGTAATACATTGAGATAATGTAAAAAAAAAAAAAAAAAAACTGCGCTAAAATAATACCACGTTTGCTTTCCCAAAAAGCAACGTAGGCTATTTTATGTGCCGCAAAAACGAGCGTTTTACTAACAATCAAATGAGCTGCGCCAGTTGTTTTTCATAGCAAACAAGCTTGCAATTGCTTGACCCAATCAATGATGATCAAGGTCAGACCAGAAGTCAGCGAAACTGGTTAATGAACGTAGTGGAGCAAAACACCCACTTCCAGAACGTTTTAAAATGCAATATAACAATCGATTAAGAATTATGAGTAGGCTATTATCAGTAGCTAAAATATCCTGATGCATAGATCTAAGCTACGCCACTGAAATGGAGCAATTGCAAAGGAGGTTGCAGTATTTTAGCTTGCATATGGTGGGCTATAATTCTCCTAGAGCAGTGGTTCCCAAACTCGGTCCTGGGATAGCCTACCCATGTGCATGCTTGTTTTCTTCCCAACCAAAATTGCAAGCTATATTGCAATTAGCCTGCAAAACACCTGGCGGAGCTCATTCGATTGTAAGCAAAACGCTCGTTTTTGTGGCACAAAAGCGGCGTTGCTTTTTTGTAAGGCAAACGCGGTATTTTTCTCCGTTTTTATAAGCTGAAAAACTGGAAAATACGGCGTTTTTAATTATTTTAGCGCAGTTTTTTACGTTGTCTCAATGTATTACGGTGTACAGACGCCAGCCAGAAGTATCAGGAAGTGGAGTGAAGCAGTGTGCTTGGCTAAGCCAATCAGAACGCTAGATTTTAGCCACCTTCCGGTTTTCAACTGAGACGTCTCACACGTACTACTGAAAACCCTCACATTCACACAAAGCATTCACACATTCACTATAAGTTCTGACACATTCATATAACACACACACATATCAATTCTGAATATTTTCTGTGTATGTGTGTTGTTTATATGAATATGTGAGAACAAATAGTGAATGTGCGAATGCTTTGTATGTTTATGTGAGTGGTCTAGTTAATGCAAGAGGATTTTTTGAATGTGTGAGAGCATGAACATAGTGCGTGTAAGAGATTTCATGTGTCGGTGAGAGCTTCACTTATGAATATGTGAGCTCTTTGTGTGTATATGAGAAGATTTAGGGTGTGTGTGCAATCATTTAGATGTTATGTACAAGGTTTTTCAGTGCACGTGAGAGCTTCACTAGTGAATGTGAGAGCCATTGTACGTGTATGTGCGAGCTCTTTGTGTTTATATGAGAAGATTTAGGGTGTGTGTTCAAGCATTTAGATGTTATGTACAAGCTTTTTCAGTGCGCGTGAGAGCTTCACTAGTGAATGTGAGAGCCATTGTACGTTGTAGGATATCTAATATTCCCCCCCTTCTCTCTATCTCTGTCGCTCTCTGTCTCTCTCTCACTCTCACCCCCCCAACATCAAAGATAAGCCAGTCTTTGTCATAAATGACCCCCCCCCCCCCCACCTTAACCCAATCAGGACACGGATGGTCTTCCTGTGGAGGTATTTTATGAGTGTACCGCAGAAGAAGAAGTTAATCTGTTTGGAGTTTGTTTGGTGAAGAAGTCATTCTTTTTGGTTCCTCGTGCGTTTCCTTTTGTTCCTGTTCAGCTGGAGGGTAAATAATTTTGGCTTATCTCTCTATTTTCTGGTATATTCAAATTAATGTCTGGTTTAATGTCTTCCTTTTGTGAATTATAAGTAGTCAGCCTACATTCCTTCATGAATGTATGATTCCCAGTCATTATTCTAATTGAATGTTTTCATTTAATAAAATTACTTAATCTCAAGACCTGATTTAGACTTTGTTTTGGCTTGTTGGTTGATCCACCAGGTTACTGTTCGACTTACCTATCAAAGAATTCGGCGATTTAATTGATGATTGTCATTTTTAATAATAATTATTAAATTAAATCATGTGAAGCTTATTTTGAATGTAGGTTAAGTGAGGGGTTCTAGCACGCAATATCACTTGTGTTCAGTATTCAGAGTGCTGAACGTTTTAACAAGGGCATTGACTGTTGGAACCGCTGGATTCAGAAAATACACATTTTACCTAATCCTCACTTACCCGACAACGTGTATGTGCGAGCTCTTTGTGTTTATATGAGAAGATTTAGGGTGTGTGTGCAAGCATTTAGATGTTATGTACAAGCTTTTTCAGTGCGCGTGAGAGCTTCACTAGTGAATGTGAGAGCCATTGTACGTGTATGTGCGAGCTCTTTGTGGCTATATGAGAAGATTTAGGGTGTGTGTGCAAGCATTTACATGTTATATACAAGCTTTTTCAGTGCGCGTGAGAGCTTCACTAGTGAATCTGAGAGTCATTGTACGTGTATGTGCGAGCCAATTATGAATTTTGGCCTAAACGACCCCTCATATCTCTGCTCTATTCGCTTGTAAAATGTTTCTCTCTCCTGGGAGATCGGGCGTTCAGGCTTCTACTTAGTTACTTAGCTCGTAGAAGTATAGGGTAGCAGTTCTTTGTTCCATTCGCCTTTGTTTGGTTTTCTTACTGAGAAACCAGGTGTTTCAGCTTCTACTCATTTCCGTGTTACAGTGAGCCGGTTAGTAGCTTTGGTACGTTTGTTCCCTGTTTTGTCTCCTTCTCGTGGACTACGTTTCCCCTTTATTGTGAGTCAGGGTTTCTTATTATATTGAGAGGCAAAACTCTCAACTATCAAACTCGCGTTAGTCTTTTAGTCGGTAATGTCCGGTGCAGCTGTCCTGTTTTGTCCTTTTTACTTGTGGGACGATTTTGTTCGGAACTGTTGTTCTGTTCGTTCTCCGGGTATGTCTCTCCTTATATGGAGCTTGGGCGATTTTGTTGACATGTTTGCGTTTGAATGTGAGTCTCTGAGAGTAGCCTTGGAACGTTAGATCTCCGTTCCTTTCACCTCCTCGTATACTAATTCGTATTAGTTTGCAGTGTTTGTTGGCTGTGTGTTTTATTTGTACCATTTATGCTACTCGCCTATTCTAACGCCTCATTACTGAGGCAGGGCGTTTATTATTGCTGGCCTTTTAGGTACTTAGCTCGTAAAGGTATGGGACCGCAGATCTCTGCTCTATTTGCCTGTAAAATGTGTCTCTCTCCTGGGAGATCGGGCGTTCACGCTTTTACCGAGTTACTTAGCTCGTAGAAGTATAGGGTAGCAGTTCTTTGTTCCATTCGCCTTGTTTGGTTTTCTTACTGTGAAACCAGGCGTTTGTGCTTCTACTCATTTGCGTGTTACAGTGTGCCGGTTCGTAGCTTCGGTACGTTTTGTGTGTTTTACTTGTGCCATTACGCTACTCGCCCATTCTTATGCGTCTCGTTACCGAGACCATTCGCTTATTATTTCTGGCTACTGAGAGACCTGGCGTTGCTTATTGGCGTGTGACAGTGAGCCGGTTAGTAGCCTTGGTATGTGTGTTCCCTGTCTTGTCTCCTTCCCTTAACTACGGGGTTTCCCGTCCTAGTGGCCTAGTGCTTAATGAATCCCCTTGCTGCGTTTGGCCCCTCCTACCTCACAGGTCATGCCACCATTACAAAATCCAGTACATACCACAGTATAAGGTGCCCTCTTTCTTATTAAAAATAGACTTACATAGTTATGTAGGTAGAGAGGTTTTTGCAAAATCATGAGCGAAAATATGTTATCGTAGCAAAAGCTGACAAACAACAATGTAACCAAACAAATACTTGAAATAGTCTTCAGATGCCAATTAAGATTAGCTAGCCAGATACCAGTCTAATTAATTAGCTTGTTGTTCTCTATATAACATCAGCTGTTAGGTCAATTAAGTGTCATAAGATGGGTTGCTTTATGTGCAATCAAGTCACTCATCACTCCAGAATGTCTATTTTTCAGGTAGTTAACAATAACTTTGTATAGTCCCGAACTGGCCTGTTTGTGATTAGAAACAGATATAATCTACCTGGCCTTCAGACGCCTGTTTTATTCTGTAACGCTGCACTGATTAGCCTGTGACTGGGGTAGGACTTACTGTATATGATACATACTGCTTTTCAAATCACACTCTGATTTCTCAGAGTGGGGTTTAGAAGGAAAAGCAGAGATAGATAGAGGAGCTTCTCATGAGACATAATGGGGCAGAAGCAGCTGTCCTGTAGCTCAGGCACAAAGCCACACCTCCCCTCCAGCACTTTTTCAGTTCCTCAGTGAATAGTGCTGTTAAGTCTCCTCTTTTTGGCAGGTGTGATGAATTTGCTCCCAACTGCTTCTTCTCTGCTGCCCCACCTATGGAAACCTCCTCTTTGCATCACATTGAGTGTCTATGTGCCATTTAATTATTATGTGTATTATGTGTGTTCCTGCCATTCACAACACAAGGCTGCTTTAAGGAATGAACATCATGGCTGGAATGCCTTTTGACAAACCCAGGAGGCAGGATTAAGCCAAATTCTGTATTCAACTTTGACTCGTGATTAAATGTGAAATCCAGCCGATTGGCGCAAGTACATTGGTGATTGCTGAACTGTTTATGAAGAAAGAAATTAGTTGCATTTAACCGTGAGTAAAAGCTAAAGACAAACTTGTACTATACTTGTACTATAATTAAGGACTAGACCTAGTGGTTTTATCATTTTCATAATTTAAAATTTCAAATTTTTTACTTTCTGCCTTGTGTGAAGCCAGTAGTTCTCCAAGTGACACAAAAAGGTTCAAGAAATGACTTCAACAAATAAGAGGAGGTCTTTTGCAGAGGTGGGAAGTCCAGGGATCAGACACTAAAAGTACTGCCATGTTTTTCTTCCACCCATGAACTCAGCCAGCTGATTTCACTAATTAATTCTACCTCTGGTCTTAGGTAACTCACAAAAAAAAAAACATTTGCATACCATTGACATTGATCGTTGTGGCCCTTCTCCCAAGATGAACAGCATCCACATAGATATCCTCAGATGTTTCTCTATACACTTGGAGTTCCGTGAGGTTGTAGCCACTTCCAGAATATTCTGTCTGCAGTGGAGTCAGCAGGTCGACACAAATGTAACTCCAACTGCAATGAACATATTTAAAATTAGTAGCTGTTACCCACATGCTACACCATGTATTGATAAACATACAATGTGATGTCCAACCAAAATGATGATGTGTATTTAGACAATTAACCACTGTCCTTAACTTTGACTCACAAATAAAAGTGTTAGTTTTCTTCCCTAACGCAGCTTGGCAACTGAATTTTTCTGAATGCCGCGCAAGTCAAAAAAACACTTTTGTAGAACACAAAATACATTCGTATGTAAGTGTGGTCAAACTGACAATGGGGAAAATGTCGACTGAATCGAGGACTCGATTAATTTCCTATTAAACAGTCTGAGTGAGGGAAACTTACTCGTATCCCCGGTTTAAGATCACCGGGATTCTGTAACTTTCTCTTCTTGTGCCACCTTTACTTCTTTCGTAAGAAAAAACGACCCCAATCTCATTCCTCAGATATCCTTTGTATGCAAAGCAGAGCTGTGAAATAGAGTTTCGTGGAGGATGTTCATTTACATCAGTGGGCAATCGACGCTCATACCTATTGCTGTTATTAATAATGACACACATCCGCTTTCTGTATTCCCTGCTTGCACAGTAGTTACACATTCAAAGCCATTGTCACTCTGACGTTAATTTCCTTTATTTGGCTTCCTCGTGCTAAACAGCGTAGCTGGTTGAATATGCTGAAGGTGTCCACTGTGAAGTATAGCTCTGCGTACGGGTAGAATTCATGAGAGAGGGTAATGGAAGTGGAAAGGGTTCACTCACCGTGCTGTACTGCCGGAGGGACACTGGATTATAGATTTTCAAAGAATCCCAGTGAACTCCGGACATGAAAAGACGCCCGGGATTCATGACGGACCCCTGGCCGCAGAACGCCTCCCTGTCCAACACCCGACTCCCGCTGCTGTAGCGCGAATACTACAGGAAAAGAGATCAATGAGAAAATGCCACACATCTGTTGTTTGTTTTTTTGCAAAAATAAAATTCATTGGCTTTTTTTATTTTGCGTTTTATTTGCCTTTTCCCGTATATATCTGGGAACAATGCGGACAGAACAATAACAATGATCATTCACATCCCTCCTCTCTTGACCCAGTGGACTACACGTTTTCAAAATGAGGAATACATCCAACAGTGAAGCCCTTCCCAGCTCATGCGACACTATGCCAAACATCCAAGGACATGTTCAATATGCTACAGTGCTATAGGTAATGTACTATAATTTGCCATTAAAGCTCCTACTGTTCATCTTTACACAGTGAATGTTCAGCAAATTGACATTAATTTTACAAAACTATAGTGTGTCTACTTTGCCTACCCTGACCAACTGGGTTATCTCTGCATTGCCTGTCACTACAGACTATGGGTTGTTTTTGCACTTACGAAAGGCTGGTCTGCTTCGTAATCCCTGAAGTATATCACATCCCTGTCCTCCTCCGTGGCCAAGATCTCGCTGGGGCACTCTGCGCTCAACATGGCCTCCAATGCTGACTGCACCTGTTTCGGAAAGGTCAAGATTTTCATCCCTTTACTAACTGCCCATAGTTAGTGTGGAGATAATAAAAGCAATACAGGCTTTTAGGTCTTAATGAGGAAATCATGGAAACACCTGTACACACGTGGAAAATCAAGTTAAACTTTAAAGAAGCAGAGAGCAGGAGGTTGTTTGATTGCCGTTCTGATGTTATCTTCCCAAAGCCCACTGTGTGTGAGTTCTTCAGGCAGTGCCGGCCCTAGCCTTTGACGGTCCCTAAGCAGGATTCGATTTGAAACCCACCCACCCATCCACCCCCTAAATATTATATCTTTTACAACAATTAGGGGGTCCTTTGGTGGTTGCGGGGGCCCTCAGCAGCTGTCTTTGTCGTTTATTGGGTCGGGCTGGCTCTGTCTTCAGGTGTGCAAACATCCACACCCAAGCTTAGTATGAGGGCGGAAGGGCCTCATACCTCTGATGCACTTGCATTGAAGTCAACAGGCCTGGAGTAGATGCCGCCCCACCCCAGTGTGAACGTTTCCAGGCTGGGCTTCCCCTTGGTGAGTTCAGTGACTGTGATGTTTACGCTATCTGCTATAGTCTCATAGCGGAGGCTCTCATAGTCACCTACAATCAAGAGCAGATAACCTTTATAATTAGTAATTAACTTTCAGCTAATGAACAACATAATCATCATTGACTATTATCTTTCATATAAAATTTAATAAAGCAATCATACCAAACTCTGCAGTGCAAAATCAACTCTGATAGAGTACATTAAGAGTACTAGAGTACAAATGGTCCTTATTACACTCATAAAACTATCCTAGAGTTTATAGCACAATACTGCTAATTCATGTTCAGATTTTTTATAATGAATATTTATTTTCCAGTCAATTCGACGTGAAGACAGTGGTGCTACTCATGGACATACTCATTACCTCTTCTGGAGTTGAACACTACAGTGTATGTGGCTCCTGTACTGAAGTCCACTTTGGTCACTTGGACCGTGTCTGGTTTTATTGACCAGAGTGAGTTCAGGGCGTTCTGTACGTCCGCTGCAGAGGCACTCACTGGTATTGGGCCTGTGAAACAGATGCTGTAAGTGACCATTTCTGGAGCCCAACAATAATTTTCAACTTTTAAAAAATTATTATTGTTTACTGTATAACCTTTGAATCCATTAATATTCAGCACAAAGCAAAGATCTAACCTGCTCAAAAAATGTTGACAGTTACCAACATGCAATGCCTTAATACATAAGCGCAAAGAAGCATTATGATGTGTCATTCTACCTTTACATTTTTTTTATTACAAATTCTAGCTACTGTTAAAAGGAAAGCAAAAACAGGAAGCTAAAACTCTGCCTTCTACTGCCTTTGTAATATACAGCAGTGCTTAATGAACAGTACACCCTGTGCCAGTACCTGTGCTGTGGGAGTTGTAGTTCAGTCTGTAGAAGGTGTAGGCACAGCTGTTCAGGTTGAAACAGCTGCTGTTAATTGTCACCATTTGCACCTCTTTGATTGGCTCTGCAGCAGTCCAGTTTTGAAAGCTGACCACCTTGGTTAAGAGAAAATATTGAAATTAACAGAGAGGAATCTGAGAAATAAACACCAGAAGCGGCTGAAATTAATCTTATGATCTGCTTGCTTGGTATTGAACACCCACCCGTCCCTCAAAAGCAAGAAAAAAAACTTGTCACCCACCTGTGTTTCTGGATATTTACTATAGGAGGTCCAGATCATTTGTAATTCATTGACACTCTCTCCAGACTGCTGTGCTGTGAAGGGGCTTTTTTCTTTGAAAAAGCCAACGTCCACAGAGCCAACTGTTGCGTAGTCCTGCAGCAAAACCTCTATGTAGTACCTGGTCATGAAAAAATACACGTCTATTCAGCTAACATATTTCTGCTATTTTTAATTCTAGTGTGAACACTTGCATTTGAACTTTGTAGTCAGTCTGGATAAGAGCGTCTGCTGCTAAAACACAAATATACTGCATTGAATAATGTATGTCACGAATAAAGGATTGTAATGATAAAAGTTTTTAATCATTACAACAATTTGGGCAGTTGCTTACGGTTTCCCTTTCTCCAGATACATTCTTTCAGAGCGCTGATTACTGCTACTGTGGAAGTGAGTAGTTTGATAATTCTTGTAGGCAATCTTAACCTAAAATAAATATGGGACGAAAAAGGCTTTTTAAAAGGCAAAACATTGTAGGTTTAAAATATAATGATTATATATATATATATACAGTCAAGCCGGAAAGTCTGCACACCCCTTTCACCTTCTCCACGTTTTATTACGTTACAGACTTATACTACAATAGATTGAGTTCATTTTTTGCCTCAAACATCTACACACAATAGCCAATAATGACGAAGTGAAAACAGGTTTTTAGAAAATATGCAATTTTATTTTACTGACAAAAATAGGTTACTTAGGGGTTACATATCTGTACACACCCTTAGCCTAATAGTTGGTTGCTGCACCTTTGGCAGCGATTACAGCTTCAAGGCGTCTTGGGAAAGAAGCTACGAGCTTGGCACACTTGTTTCTGGACATTCTTGCCCATTCCTCTTGGCATATCCTTGCAAGCTCCGTCAGGTTGGATGGGGAGCGTCGGTACACAGCCATTTTCAGCTCTTTCCACAGATGTTAAATTGGATTCAGGTCTGGGCTCTGGCTGGGCCACTCAAGGACATGCACAGACTTTCTCCGAAGCCACTCCTTTGTTCTCTTGGCTGTGTGCTTCGGGTCGTTGTCATGTAGGAAGGTAAACCTTCGCCCCAGTCTGAGGTCCAGAGCGCTCTGGAGCAGGTTTTCGGTGTACTTAGCTGCATTCATCTTTCCCTCTATCAGGACTAGTCGCCCCGTTCCCGCTGCTGAAAAACATCCCCGCATCATGATGCTGCCACCGCCATGCTTCACTGTAGGGATGTTATTAGCCAGGTGATGAGCGGTGCCTGGTTTCCTCCAGACGTGACGCTTGGTATTCAGGCCAAAAAGTTAAATTTTGGTTTCATCAGACCAGAGAATCTTGATTCTCATGGTTTGAGAGTCCTCTAGGTGCCTTTTGGCAAACTCCAAGCGGGCTGTGATGTGCCTTTTACTAAGGAGGGGCTTCCGTCTGGCCACTCTACCATAAAGGCCTGATTGGTGGAGTGCTGCCTAGATGGTTGATCTTCTGAAAGGTTCTCCCATCTCCACAAGGATACGCTGGACCTCTGTCAGAGTGACCCTCGGGTTCCTGCTCACCTCCCTGGCCAAGGCCCGTCTTCCCCGATTGCTCAGTTTGGCCGGGCGGCCAGGTCTAGGAAGATTCTTGGTGGTTCCAAACTTCTTCCATTTACGAATGATGGTGACCACTGTGCTCTTTGGGACCTGTGAAGCTTTTTTCAAGATTTTTCCGTACCCTTCTCCAGATCTATGCCTTGACACAATCCTGTTTCTGAGGTCTGCAGATAATTCCTTTGACCCCATGGCTTGGAGTTTGCTCTGACATGCACTGTCAACTGTGGGACCTTATATAGGCAGGTGTTGGCAATCCCCAATCATGTCCAATCAATTGAATTTATCACTGGTGGACTCCAGTTAAGTTGTAGAAACATCTCAAGCAGTATCAGTGGAAACAAAATGCACCTCAGCTCACTTTTGGGTGTCATATCAAAGTGTGTGCACACTTGTGTACATATGATATTTTACATTTTGATTTTTTATAAATTAGCACAAATGTCTAAAAACCTGTTTTCACTTCGTCATTATGGGCTATTTTGTGTAGAATTTTGAGACAAAAAATGAACTCAATCTATTGTAGAATATGTCTGTAACGTAATAAAACGTGGAGAAGGTGAAAGGGGTGTGCAGACTTTCCGGCTTGACTGTATACTTCACTGTGATAGTAAAGATTTGTAAAAAGTTTTTTTCCTTTTACAAAAATGCCCACTCGTTTTTATTCACTAGGCATTTTACATGAAATTGTCGTTGGTTACTGTAGAACAGAACAGAATAAAAAAACATTATTGTTCCCCACAGGGGAAACCGGGATTGTCACTTGTAAAAAGAACTGCATAAGTGTGTGCAATTCTATACCTTGTCTTGAGGGAGACCGGTGTGGCTGAAGTGCAGGGCGTAGCGATCATTGCCTTTTATGTAGAAGGTGTAGTTGTCCGTTTCCGTGGGAACGATGAAGCCACTCAGTCGAGCCACAAAGTACTCCAGTTCCCTAGGCCATGTGTGGGACAGGGAGTCCACCCAGCTCACAGAGTACCCCGTCCTGTTCCCATCATAGTCCAGCACTTCATCTAGATCACCGGGTCTGCTGTCGTTCCATACCTCCATCTTCAGACCCCTGCCACCTACATGTCCAAATCATTTCCTTCAATAGCATCTTACCAGCATAATGACTAAGACATGATGAGACAGCATGCATTTGAGGCTGCTCAGTCTATACAATGCAACTCTGTAATGTTTCAGGGTTCTCGGTTCTATAAAATGCAACTCTGTAATGTTTCAGGGTTCTCGGTTCTATATAATGCAACTCTGTAATGTTTCAGGGTTCTCGGTTGTATACAGTGCAACTCTGTAATGTTTCAGGGTTCTCGGTTCTATACAATGCAACTCTGTAATGTTGAAGGGTTCTCAGTTCTATACAATGCAATGTTTCAGGGTTCTCACTTTTATACACTGCAACTCTTTAATATTGTGCAGTTCACCACAACACAATTCAGCACTGCTTATGCACAATAACTTCCTGCTGTAGTCGACCCAAGCGCTTTATACGGTACATCAGACATACCGGGCTTGTCTTAACAAAAGTGTAACTCAGCTGCACAGAAATGCACATGTTGTTCTACACCTTTACTAACACAGAAATCCATAAGGAGAAGCCACTATATATTGTTTGTTTATTGAACAATGGAAATTCTTTGGAAGGTTCCATGTTCAGATGAGACTACAGTAAGTATCATATTATCTAAATTTCACATTGCATGTTACCATCCCTGTCTCTCTGAATTTAAGCAGAGTAGAAGGTAATTAGCTAGCTATAAAGCTAATCGGTGTGAACAGCTAGCTACTACATTTCATCATTATGTAAATACAGTTTTCTCCATTTAATCATAATGCTCCCTTGGGGATGAAGCCTGCTTTGACACCTTGTGATCTTTGGCACAAACTCACAACTGTAACTACATTCTTATCCTTATAACATCATCGCCTATCACAAAGGCTTCAGGGTTTGCTGAGAAGATCATGCTGGTGTGACAACATCTTCTTAAACGAGGTATTCTTGTACCTGAAACCCCACAGAATGCCTTAAATTCCTCTCCGTCTGTGACCTTACTGAAATGTTGCGCAACACAGAAGCCAAAATGAAAAACAAAAAAGAGGACACAAAACTGCCACTTGACTGATTATAATGAATCTCACCTGGAAAAACGGTCATGTTGTTTATCTGGTACTCAGGGGTTACGCAGGTAATTCTCTCATCAGATAAGCTCAGGATTCTGCAGTCTTGGCCTAAAATAGAAGTAAACAATTCACTTTGATGGCACACTTGGTCATCATGGGAGTTGTCAGGTGATTGAGTCAGTAATTATTTGTTTTATTCTAATGATGTACAGTATTGTTAATGACATCCCCAAAAGTATTTATTTGTGTTTTAACCAAACTAATTTACCTAAATTAATTTTTATTCTGATTAAGTCATGTGAAGCACAGTGCAGAATCAAAAACATACAAAGCCTTATTTAGTTAAAAAATACCCTTATGGATAATAAAAATATGTAAAACCGTGACTTTATTTAACTGATATTGCGATGTACAAATATGACATTTTAAATTACAATAAGAATTTTGTGTGAATATGTTCGTCAATGGATAGTTTTAAGTCACCAAGAAACCAGATATTCACAAAAAAAGATATAGGTAGTTTTTATACTACCATCAGTCATCCTCAAAATCCCCCCCTGTCCAAACAGAGAAACTATACAGTAAGAATAGCTTTGGTGTTTTACGGTGTTGTTCACTTTCAAACACATCTTAAATAGTTGGGTCTTTTGTGCTCAAACATCAAATGCTGACTGACACGCACAATGTTGCTATCTGAGCTTTTTCAATACAACACGTTATTATCACTGCTTCTCTCTGGAGGAATTGAAAACATTTTGTCGAACCGTACTGTCTGCCAGTGTAATAAATGTTTTTACTTCAACAACGCTTTACTACGAAGAATTATTAGTGAAAGTGAAAACAGGGCTGTACTGGATGTGTCTATTAAATAGTTACATCGTTGTTAAATTGCGGGTGGGTGAATAGTAAATATAGACTTGTTAAACATTCATTTATGATAAAGATTAAATTTTACCTCCAACTAGAACGGTTGCTGGGCGATCGGTTTCATCAAAGTGGCGTCCGTCGATGGTGAGAATCGTTCCACCTCGCGAGCTTCCCGCTGAGGGAGAAACTCCGTTGACCACTGAAAAGCAAAAGATGAAGTTAAGCCTTATTTTACCTCACTAAAAAGTTTAAACTGGCTGCGCACTAATTTATTGTTTTTCTTGTACCTGCATAGGTCTGAAACATGGCCAGCTTGTTCAAAGACGACACAGTGAACAAGGCTTTGTCTGGCAGGCTCCTGAACCAGAAAATATCCACTTGGTTAGATTTTAGTGATCTATAAACATCCACACAAATTAAAGCTATCAAAGAACAAACACCCAATTATGCCCACCTTCCGTAGCGGCTGTCCAGAATGTAACTCATATTGTGATGCCCTGAAAAAACAATACACAGTAAATTCACAGAAAACCGTCCAGTGTTGATTCAACTCTAGCAGTGTACATATGAGCCTACTCTGGCCAGAGTTGAATTAACACTGGACATTTTGCATGTAAAAATGTTCTTTTTAAATATATGGTACAGATAACTCATGTAACATTGTGATAGGAAGATACAGTATACAGATCCTTACCAACATACGTCCCAGTCATTTTGCATGTCATTTTTCCCGACTGACTCCCCTCATAGTCTAAACTGAGGCCGTACCTGAAAAAGAGTGGGTACAAAAATTCATAAAATAGTTTGTGATGCGACGCTATTTCAGATGACAGCGGTGGAGAAAGTATATGAGGAGGGCGGCCTTACAGGTCGTCAGAGTTTGGCCTCAGAAGCTCACACGGCATGCCACCCATGTACGCCCTGCAATGTAAAGGACATATAAAAACAGCACGTTACATTCACTTAGCACACGCTCCTGTCCAGGGAACATATGAGCATCAGCCAAGCAACATTCCCAGCGAGGCGAGTGTACGGACATCATCATTAAAGTACTCTATGAAGATGCTGACTTTTAGGCTGAGCGTTGTTAGGCTGTGATATATAATAATCATAAGCCCTAATATAGTACAGAGATGGGCAAGGAGGGCCAAATCTGTTTCTGGGTTTCAGAACCAACTTCTGCTCTTGATAGTTTAATTCGCCCATTTTAGACATTTTAGCTGCATTCCATGATATCAACAGCAGCTGATGTCCTTGTGCCTGTATGCCTGTATTTTAGTGTCCTATTGTCGTCTAATCTATGAATGAAAATAATGCAATCATATCCACATAATTATTTAAAAGAAAATCTCAAAACATTTTTACAAGTGTTTTTAGCTGTTTAGTTATCCGTTGTCAAGACCACTTGTGATGCAATATTGTTTTTTTTAAATGTTGTCCAGGGACCCCAATAATCAGGCTTACCCCATTTTAAATCTGTCTGGCATAATGGACAGAGACTCATTCACCACTGACATTGGTTCATTACCTCAGAACTCTGACCTCTAGACCGTTTGAGCTCCTGTCAGTGTTGCTCCCGTAAACATCGGTGACGATTCGCCCCCGCACTGTCACCAGGGCACCTGCATATTTAAAGAAATGGTCATACTTCATACTTCACAGGCATAAGCTTTCTCAGAAAAAGACAAAACAGAAAAGCACAAGCAAAAGTCTCTAAAGCATAGCTTAAGCACACTAGGGTTGTTTATGTGTGTGTGTGTGTGTGTGTGTGTGTGTGTGTGTGTGTGTGTGTGTGTGTGTGTGTGTGTGTGTGTGTGTGTGTGTGTGTGTGTGTGTGTGTGTGTGTGTGTGTGTGTGTGTGTGTGTGTGTGTGTGTGTGTGTGTGTGTGTGTGTGTGTGCGCGCGCGTGTGGACGTATGTGTATCCATGTGTGTGTGTGTGTTTAAAGACCATACCTGGCAAACCAGAAGTGGGAGTAACACTGGTGATTGTTGGAGAATAGTAGCTGTGGGGCTGTAAATAAATTGACGAAGGTAACTCACATTTTGGCATTTGGACAATATTGCAACTTTCCTCAATTAGGCAACAAATTATCACAAGATCTTTGGAAAGGAAGGTGCCCATTTAGAAATGAAGACAATGTGAAACATTGTACGTAAGTGTAAGGATTTGTGTGAAACCTTGATGTTTAACACACGTAAGATTGCTGGCAGGGCAGCTGGGTGGGTCATCCTGACCAGCCGCTGTTCTAGGGCCTCACAGCCCGGTGTCCCGATGTGTGAACTTCTCTGTGATAAGAAGCGGCCGAGACTTTGCGTGCTTTGAAGGAGAGCACGTGCCTGTCTGCGCTCTCTCAACTCAGTAGCAGAGGTTTAAGTAATGAGTGCTGATATATATCATACAATAGCAGAGGTTTAAGTAATGAGTGCTGATATATATCATACAATAGCAGAGGTTTAAGTAATGAGTGCTGATATATATCATACAATAGCAGAGGTTTAAGTAATGAGTGCTGATGTATATCATACAATAGCAGAGGTTTAAGTAATGAGTGCTGATATATATCATACAATAGCAGAGGTTTAAGTAATGAGTGCTGATATATATCATACAATAGCAGAGGTTTAAGTAATGAGTGCTGATATATATCATACAATAGCAGAGGTTTAAGTAATGAGTGCTGATATATATCATACAATAGGGCATTTCATATTTGGGAGAAAAGGGTGAAGAAGCGTAAGATGTTCACTCACATGGAAGTGGCACTGGGAGTACCAGCTGTACCCGTTGCAGATGCGGCTTTGAGGAATGGGGACACCATCCACAGTGACCCGTACCACATAATTCCCAGAGGGCATAGGCCTGGAAAGTCATACCACATACATAAATTATTTGTATCATAAGCACAAATTAAGTTGTGTGAGAGATATGTGTGCACATATAAAATACCGTAGAGATTTACCTGGTGTAGCACGTTATCTGGTTACTGTGGGTGGAGTCCCTCTCCACATCACAGGGGATCGATCGTGTGTCCGACACCAGATGTACACTGTTCCCAAAGTCCTTTTTGTTGGCATTGAGGGTAAACTGGTTTTCTTGGGCAAAGCCTTTTCACAAATCATAAAAAAGCTGTTATATGGGCAGAATGCTTAGCTTCTGTACCCAGTGCTAATTAATTTTGCATCTCCAATCATACCTTCTCCTTTGATGGTCAGTCGTGTTGCTCCATTCAAACCACCCCAATTCGGGGTCAGGTTTGTGACTCGTTGGGTATCTGAAGCACAAAGTACGTGCAGTGTAAATGCAGATTACAATAATCTTTTTAATAACTGCTGAGGAATCTTGGCTCCTAATACTGAATGCTTGGACTCAAATATCCTTAATTTGGCCTACAGTTTATTTTTTTCCCACAAACATTTTGATGGGTTCAGCAATCACCCATATGAGTTTATTTTCCTTGTAAAGAAAAAAGACTTTAATTTAAGGAGGGGGTGCATTAAATTCTTTATGTATGGCATATCCCTGTTTTGTGTCTTTTAATAACAATAATTTTTTCTGTTACAGACCATGAACAGTGTTAAATGAATGAAGCTATTATTAAAAAACTACTATTAATACTTAGTCAGGTTAAATGAAATGTTGTTTAAATCCATCTACTCCTGTGTCCCCAATGCAGACTCTGCATTTGGCTATTTTTTTAATAATGCACAATACAGTGTAAAAATTGCGAATACAACATCAAATTTATTTAAATTAAATTAAATATCAAATTAAGCAGCATATTGGTATAAAGTGGTTCTCCTTACCCGATAGACTCCAAAGGCAAAGGATTGCAAGCGACAAGAACTCAGCCTTTCGCAGCCAATCCATCGTCCGCAATGAAGGGTTCTTCACTGCTGGCTGAACATTAGGCTACAGGGCAATTGGGTCTGTTCAATCTAAATACGACACACAACAAAACAACTTAATATAACGGTAAAGTAAAATTAACTTATTCTGAATACTCCATATGTAACCACAGCCTGCTATAGGCCTATTTTTTAAACTCGAGAGGCCAAACAATCTACCATGAAAGTGGGAATCGACAGAATAATGACATCCACTTTCTGTGTAGACTACATATATGAATAAAATAGCCACACAAAACATAACCAATGGGACTGGGATTGCATTTCTAGCTCGTACTAGGGATTAGGTTGCACATTCGACCTACCTCTTACGTCCCAAATCAAGAAGCACCTGGATTACCAAAATAGCGTTGGGCACAATACCCTATTTAGCGTAACCCTAGCTGAAAACTTTTCAGTGAAAAGTTGTCTGGCGCCCGCCGGAGTAGACACGCTGTTTGCGCGAATGGATATACTGAGCTGCATTTGTTGCAATTGCGCGAACTTCCTCGAGAACATGTGGACCATAAGCCACGAACAGGCAATTGCGCTAGACTTGAGAGGTATCTGAGCCGTGAAGAGCAACAAACAAGATTATGAAATTGGGTAGGTGCTGGACGATTACGTGTTAAAAGTTATGCCGTGAACGCATCTGTATTTTCGGAAGCCAGGTTTTATGACCTGCAACAGTCATATTATGAGTCATGGCTACCATGAAACGCTCAGCGTGTCAGGATCCTGTACTTTGTCTGTCTGTTTCTTCTGTGTAATTATTTTTCCTGATTTCTTTTGCCTATTTTCCCGCATTACCCTCGCGATTGTCAGTCCGCGTTCCATGTTTCCTGAGATTCCACTCCCTGTCTTTGTCATTGCACTATTCGGGTGATTTTGTGAACATTCGGGTTTCCTCTGTATTTCGTATCTCGTTTTCTTCCTTCTGGATTTATTAATATTTTTATAAAATACTAATGTACTAATCATACTAACTGTTAGATTAGATCTAATACTAACCTGCTAACAAACGAATGTGTATATAATACTAACCAGCTAACCTACTAACGTTAGGGTTTTAGAGTTCACTACTAATATTACTAATTACTAATTCATCTTGATTTCCTACCTGCAGCTGTCATTTCCCTCCTTGTTATCCTATCCCTGCATCTATCTGTGATTTCTCATTCTCTGCACGTGTGTCCACTTTTGCATTCCTCCCGTCCGAGCTGTGCATGTGTCTACCTGCTAACCCCAGGCCATTTGTTATCATTGCGTCTGTGAATTCTAGTCCGTGTCTTACGTTTCCCCTGTTATTGTATTATTGGTCCTTGTTAACCCTCATTGTTCTCACCTGTGAGCAATCTCCCCTCCCTGCCTCTGCACACCTGATTCCCATTATGTCTGTCTCCCTCTGTGTATATATACCCGGTCATCTCAGTGTTTCTTTGCAAGTTCCTCATCGTTTGATTCTGTGTTTTATACTATTCTTCCGAGTACCTTCCCTAGTTGTGTTTGGTTTTTGATTATCTGTTTCCGAGTTTTTGTTATCCCTCGTCCTTCCCCTGTTATTTTATTTTGGTTGTCTGTTCTTCGTTTAGTTTTCTTTTTGTTCCTCTTTACGCCTCCCTGGTTTTGACTCCTGCCTGTGTTCTCGCGACCCTGTTTTTGGATTCTGTTTTTGTGCCTCTGCTGTGCTTTCCCGGTTCCGACCCCTGTCTGTTCTGTGACTTCTCTTTGGACTCTGTTTTTGTACCGTTGCCCTGTCTCCACGGTTTTCGACCCTGCTTGTTGTACTACGGATTGCTGCCTTGCCCTTTAAATAAACTTCGTTTTTTGTATTTCCCGCCTGCTATTGGGTCCTGCTTTCCACCCACCCTGACACAGCAGCAAGATGTGTGTAAATGATGCTAGATTACTGACAGTGATTTGAAATCTCTGAGGTTTGAATATCCCAACATGAAGTGTACAAAATGAACATACAAGTTATATTTTATAATTGCAGTATAGTAAGGGACAAAAAATGGGTGTTTACTGCAAGTTCTGACACAAATGTCTGCTTTGGTGTGAAAGTACCTTAGGGTCATAGGAATAAATTTATCCAAAGAGACAAGTCAGATCACCCTTTGTTTCGGAGATATACACGTTTTTTTCAAAATGGCCGCCAACAATACACTAAATACACTAAAGCCCATATCTTTGCTTCCGTTATAGCTATAATGACAAAGTTGGTGTGTAACTGTACATTATTAAGGTCAAGGAATCCAAATAAACAGGTATCAAGTCTACAAATTCAATGGCTTTATCCATACCAAGACTTTAGAGGCAAATTATGCACATTTTTATTCAAAAAAGCTACATTTTAAAGGCACACTCGATGAAATAACAAATCCCAATTACACTTTAATATCAACCGGGCGAGGTACGAACCACGTCTCTCGCAATACTAAGGCTTGACGTTAACCAGAAGACCAAAGGGGTATAAGTGAAATAGGCTACAAAGCATTGAACAGTTAATATTGGAAACGTCTTTTGCCTTTTTTTCCGGTAGTTAAATTAAAAGTGTTTGCAGCTACATTATCTACAGAGTAGCGTAGACTAGGCTAGAGCCACATTCGGAGGCTATTGTTTTTTTTTTAAAGTGACTAACCATGAATCAGATATGTTTGGGGAATTGGCGGTTTATGAATCCGATCTCTTGAAGGACTGCAGCTTATAGGAGGCTATTATCAATTCTTAATGTAGGCTATTATCGTAACTCTTAATTTTCCTAGTAGTTACTTTTATGGTGACATTGTGTTATGTGTGAAAAGGATAAAGTGAACAGAGCTGAAGTGAATAAATTAATGAATAAAGAAATGTAGGCCGAGGCAAGGGTACGTTGAGGTTCGGGTTCCACAGTCAGTCAGTCATGACGGCAAGAGCAGAGCGTAACACCCTCCCCAAACCAGACAAGAGCTAGCGTCCGGTTTGGGGAGGGTGTGATATAGTACAAGTGAAATACGAGTGAAACATTGAACAGATAATATTGGAAACCTTTTTTGCCTTTGCAATAAAAATACATTAATGTGTTAATGTGAAAATAATAACAGTCTAAGAAATTAAAAGTACTTAACAGTTGCACATTTGTGGAACATAAGCATGTGCCCTGCTGGGCTCGAACGCACAATCCACTGTGTGAGAGACTTCAGTTCTAACCACTAGGCCACAGTAGCTTCTTGGAAAGCATGAAGCCATTAGCTGTATTAACATTAAAAAACATTAGTATGAAGCATTTTTATTGGAGGATAAGCTTGATGAGCAGGTATACGGACCATACCCTCAAATAATAATTCTCCCCATTGGATAACATTGCGACGGAGGCAGGCAGTTTGAAGGGTTTCTTCTCCTGACTTATTTTTCCATAGAGTTCAATAGGAAAATTTGTCAGGAGAAACAACCCTTCAAGTGATCCATCCATATCTACTGCATATCTGGCAGCAGAGTGATGGTTTGAGGCTCTTTTGATACCTCAGACCCTTGTTGACTTACAGCCATTTAGCCAACCATGGGTTCCATACTATTCCCGTGTAATTTACAGCTTAATCTAGTCCCACCCCCCAATTCCCATAGAGATCCATTCAAATGCAGAGAGGTTATAGTATTGCTTCTCAGAGTACCTGGAAATACGATATCAGGAGTCTTTTGATATCCTTTTATACAGAATCATGATGGCATCACCTGTTTACCTGTGGAATACCTGTTTACCACAGAAGTTGTTTGAGAGAATGGCAAGAATGTGCAAAGCCGTTATCAAGGCAAAGGGTGGCTACTTTGAAGAATCTAAAATATAAGACTTATTTGTTTAACACTTTTTTGGTTTTTGCATAATTTAATTTGTGTTATCTCATAGTTTTGATGTCTTTACTATTCCAAAATGTGGAAAACAGTAAAATAACGGAAAAAAAAACCTATGAGTAGGTGTCCAAACTTTTGACTGGTACTGTAGGTTCCGCCCATTAGCACCTTGCGCCTCACTTAGCGCTCAAATAAAACGCCGTCTAACTAGCAAAAGTGGACTAAATGCACTTGCGCCTAGCGTTTTAGACGATGCGCCAAGATCGTCAAGATAGAGCCTCAGGTTTGCTAACTCCTGACTTCAATTAGCTTTTGTTTAAGTCATTAGCCTAGGGGTTCACATACTTTTTCCAACCTACTCTGTGAATGTTTGAATTCTGTATTTAATATGTTAAAACAGATTGTGTTCATTATTGTAACTTAGATGAAGATCAGATCATATTTAAGACAAATTTATACATAAATGCAGGTAATTCCAAAGGGTTCACTTACTTGTTCTTGCCACTGTATATACAGCACAGGCACATTGTATATATATCACAGGCAGGCTGTACACACAGCACAGGTACACTGTACATACAACAGGCACAGAGGAATAGAGGGGTTGGAAAGGTCTGAAATAATCTAGAATGTTTTCAGGTCACACTATCACTACCTCCACTACTAGAAACGTTATTCAAGTGCTACCTAATTACTTTGATTTAGACATTTCAGCTAGCTCCTTGTCAATCGATGATTTGGCCCTTGATGTGGCTCCATTAAAAAGTTTAAAAGTAATTTAGAAGAGGCTTGCCCCATGGTATATGGAACACACCCGGGCTCTTAAAAAAAAAAAAAAAAGTCTCGTCAACTCAAACGCAAATGGCATTCCACTAAACTGCAGGTATTCTACTTGGCCTGGAACGAGAGTCTTAGTACTTATAAGCATGCTCTCTCCAATGCTAGGTCATCTTAGTGTTCAAAGCTTATACAAGAAAATTTGTACAATCCCCGGTGTCTACCCAGAACAGTTGCTGAACAAACCAATAATAACTAATAATCATGCAGGAACTAAACCTAAAATTCCAGTCTCATGCAGCAGTAATGATTTCTCGATTTTCTTCAGTGGTAACATAATAGGAATTAGGAAAAAGATAGTTATCTACACACCAGACTGAAACCGCTCATACACATTATTAGCATGTAAAAATGTAAAAAGCTGTAGAGCTACACATTTCTCAAGGATCTTTGATAAAAATGGGAGGTTTGAAATTGGTCTATAATTAGCCAGGTGGGATCCAAATGTGGTTTCTTGAGTAGCGGCTTGATTTCTGCCAACTTAAAGGATGTAGGAACATGGCTCGATAACAATGAAGCATTAATCATGTGAAGAATTGGTTTGACAAGAATAGGCAATATCCCTTTCAGTAGCTTTATAGGTATGGGGTCTAGAATACAGGTGGATGATTTGGAAGCAGAAACTAACTTGATTAGTATGGGAGTAAACGATTCAAATCGTTCTGTGTGTCGAGGTTTGTCGATATTGTCAAAACAGCTGTCACTAACTGGGTTTAGGAAGCACCATAGCACTGAGACTGCCCTTACATTAGTAATGAATGATTTGTTTCTCTCTCTGGATCATGATTGTATTTCAATTCTTGTCTTACTTGACTTAAGTGCTGCCTTTGATACTATAGACCACCTTATTCTCCTCCGCAGTCTAGAAAATGGCTGAGATGGTGAGACGGAAGCCAAGCTCTTATGTGATTTAAATCCCATCTCTCTAATAGATCCCAGTTTGTTAGGGGAAACAATAAGTCCTCTGAGCTTTCTTGGGTAAACTTTAGAGTACCACAAGGATCGGTTTTGGGTCCTTTGCTCTTTTCTCTGTCCATGCTCCCTCTCGGAGACATTATAAGCAGACATAGTGTTAACTACCACTGCTACACAAATGACGCACAACTTTATATATCATTTAAGCCAGGTGAAGTTGTCTAAACTAGAGGCCTGTCAAAGATTTAACCCCTTTGCGCAGATGCCTAGTGATAATGACGCCGGCATCATCATTTTGCTCAACTGAGACATTCGTTGCTCCTGCAGTCAAACTATTAGTGGAAATCACAAACTCTGTGTTTTAATTTTACTGGTAGACGATTTGTGACGATTTCTGCTGAATACGGAGTTTCTAAGTGTCACTATTTTCCCGTAGCAAGTCCATTTAACAAGCAACCCCCCACCCAGTCTATACCTACCCATGCATGACATAGTGGACAATAGTGTCTATGTTTGAGTTCATAAATATATTTATTCATCATATAAGATTAGAGTTCCGTCATAGCAACAAGATAAACCCAACAATAGCCTGATCGTATGCCACAAAAGCCCTCAAATGCAAAATAAACATGTGAAAGTATTGTCTCATTCTACCATGTATTCTACTAGCAATATATGCTACTAATCCTACCATTGGTTTTACACATCAAAATGTTCCTTTCAAAATTCAGTGGTCATTTATTCACTGGTAAAATCCGTTTGAGAAATATACAACACTATACCGCTATTACACTATCTGACTAATAATACTCCCCATGTCCTGCAAGCCTGTCTCATTCATTACAGTTCATTCTGGTTTAATTGTCGGCTTTTATCCAATAGAATACATTATAACCTTAGCAACGGTAAATGCCATGTCTTCTTGGGTGCTTTGAACAATTTACTACAGCCCAGCGTAACGGCAGTTTTCGTTTTAACATTCTAGTATTACGCAAGCTCTATAGAAAATGCATTAAGGATGGGGAGTATTCCCTTTCCCGATATGTAACTATTTTTGTGTCTAAAATGCAATCTGTAGTGCAATCGTTAATTTTATTTTTGATGTAGTCTACCAATTTTCATTTTGCAGATGGTGGAAGACTATTTTATTTTTATGTTATCGTACATAAGATAGGCTATGGCGTATATACTTGTCACTTAGGGCATGGCAAATGCTCATTCCAATTTACTGTGCACTGATACAGTTGAAGTCGGAAGTACACTTAGGTTGAAGTCATTAAAACTCATTTTTAACCACTCCACAGATGTCATGTTAGCAAACTATAGTATTGGCAAGTCAGTTAGGACATCTACTTTATGCATGACACAAGTAATTTTTCCAACAATAGTTTACAGCCAGATTATTTCACTTTTAATTCACTATATCACAATTCCAGTGGGTCAGAAGTTTACATACACTACGTTGACTGTGCCTTTAAATTTTTAATATTTGGTCGCATATCCTTTGCATGCCATGACTTCCTGATGTCTGTGACCCAACATAAAAATAAAAAAAACTACAGAAAAATGCAATCCCGGGGCAAAAGTATACATACTAGTACAGGGAAAAGTGATGTTTTTTTATTGAGGTACAAGACTGAATGATTAGGCTACATATTTAGGTGTATGTAACACTGATATAAATGTTTTTATCTTACACCATCAGAAGGAGCAAATGTATATGCTTTATAATGGACAAAACTAATTTTATTTATTTCATGAATTTGTTTTGCATAGGGGTTTCGGACCCATAGGTATCTACCCCCCTATATTGATGAAAATAGTAATTCCCACTTGAAAATTATACGTGTGTATAATTATATATATATTATAAGTGAGTTTTATGAGCCAAAACTGTTGATTTGTAGTTAAATATATCTTTTTTTATTTTATTTAGAGCAGTGCACAATTTATCAATTTGGATAGATTTGGAGACACTAATGGACAACAGGGTACATCCTCAGATTTTGCACACTTGTTGACATGGAGTTTATGATCCAGGCAATGTATATATTTACCCGTTTCACTTATGTAGCTCTCAGTACTTTGTTGCAAACTAAAGAAACTAAACTAAAGAAAAATATATTTTCCCAAGTTTCTTTGCATTTGTGGCACTTTATTTTGACTTAAATTATGAAAATAAACAAATCTAAGTTTGTATTGTAAATGGTACACCTGTCTTGTTTCATTTAAGCTATTTACCAGGTTTTCTGCCCACACCTGGGGCCTAAAAGCCTTAAACAGAGCACCCGCTAAATAGATGAGAATTGACCAAATCTGCATGAAGGGGTTAAAAGCCTGGATGACCCAAAATTTCCCAGATAAGACTGAGATATTATTAGTAGGTCCCAAATCACGTAGAGACAAATGCTCACAGGTTTCTTTAAATTTAGATGGCTTCTCTGTCGACGTCAACTCAGTTGTTAAAAACCTTGGTGTAACTATTCATTCAGACCTCTCTTTTCAGGCCCACATTAACATTATCACACGAGTGGCCTTCTTCCACTTGAGGAATATATCCAAATGAACTCATTCAGTGCCGTGGGTGACTTTAGTTGACGAAAATATGGACGGTCTAAAGTGCCGAGGGCGACTATAGTCAAGCAGAGCAGTCTTTACTCTGCTACACCGGGAAATAATTCTGGATTTGAGTCGGGAAAAATGAAACAATAACAAATTTACAATTACGTTCTTTTACAGTTTTAAAAGAAAATGATTATTATTATATTTTTATTTTTTTATTTTTTTACATGGTTCTAGATGGAAATATTTGAAGTTATATTTATCCCATGTGTAAAAAAAACAAAAAACATCTAAATCAACATCGGGGCGTGGGAATAACATTTCTGCGCCAGTGACCAAGAATATAAAGGATTTTTTCTTAAAGGGACAGTAACTCAATTGGACAGTGACCACCGGACAAACATAAAACCTTATTTTTTTGTACAAAATGATATTTAATAATTATAAATAATGATAAGATTAATACTAGGCAAGTAGACAGTAGATGAGTACAAGAACAACCCTAGGTTATATTGAAGCTAGGTAGCTTGCTAGCTAGCTTCAATATAGAGAGAATTGTTGGCTGTTGACACTGTTGCCTAGTACGTCTTAATATTTTTTATTATAATTTTGTTTTCTTTTTCCCCTTTCCCTCAAGAGGCCATGCCTATTGTCAGGCCACAGTTGGAAATAAGAATTTGTTCTTAATCTGTTTTTGCCTGGCAAAATAAAGGTTAAATAAATAAATAAAATACTGTTGACCGGAAACATTTGTCTTAGTAATAATACTTGTCATTGTGTACCAATACAACTGTAAATATAGTTATGAATTTGCTATCTCATTACTCAATACCTTTGCACCCAAAATGCTTCTCATATTGCACATTCAGTTGTTATTTCATCGAGTGCGCCTTTAAAATGTAGCTTTTTTTAAATAAAAATGTGCATAATTTGCCCCTAAAGTCTTGGTATGGATAAAGCCATTGAATTTGTAGACTTGATACCTGTTTATTTGGATTCCTTGACCTTAATAATGTACAGTTACACACCAACTTTGTCATTATAGCTATAACGGAAGCAAAGATATGGGCTTTAGTGTATTTAGTGTATTGTTGGCGGCCATTTTGAAAAAAACGAGTATATCTCCGAAAAAAAGGGTGATCTGACTTGTCTCTTTGGATAAATTTATTCCTATGACCCTAAGGTACTTTCACACCAAAGCAGACATTTGTGTCAGAACTTGCAGTAAAATGTCCCTTACCTCCTCTACTATAACTAAAAAGCAATGCAGTAATATTATTTTTGAAATGATAAGTCAAAACAAAGCTGAAGGAAAATAAAATCTATTAACATAAACCATGAGGGCTATTCTTACTGTCATTTTCACTACTACGTAACACCCTAACTGGTTTTTAATTGTATTTCAATGCAGAAATAATTTTTTAAAGCTTTAATTTCTATGGTTACTCATGGAATTTAAGTGTGTTTTTGGTTTAAATTAATTTATTTATGAATTGAAGTACTTTTTTACTATGTTTTCTTTGTCGACTTTTTATTGCCTTTAATTTATCTACTACGGTGAATTGTTCTGAGGGATTATTAGCGCATATCACTGAATTCAACAGCCTAATGATCGTAGTGTTGAGCATGCCAAATGCAAGGCTGCAGTGTTACAGATATTGTGTTAGGATTAATGCTACAAACCCCCACAGGCAAGCACACATTAGTATCACACAAGAGCCATGTATGCAGAAATGGTACTTACCTGTTAGAAGGTCAGGTCTGTCTGTCTAGTAATCAGTGGGATCTCTCCAGTATATTAAGTGGGTGGAACGAAACACGGATATTTAGCATAGCAACCGTATGTGTGCGCAGGTAGGTTCGTGAAACATGATGCATTGCATTCATAGTAAAATTTCTTTTGTGAGACCGCATTAGATGTGATATGAGATGGCAACCAAAACATTTGGTATCAGACAACAAGCAAAAATGTATCAAACATGAGACCAAAGATTTATCTCACATTCAGTGCCACATCCTCAAAGGAGGTGAAAGTTATGCATGTGCTCACAAGCATAATTCAGTGCTGACCAATTTCCCATATAGTTTATAGTTTATTAAGGATCCCCATTAAAAGCACACAAGTGAGCTTCTAGTCTTCCTGGGGTCAGAACACTTAAAAATACAAACAAAACAACACAAAGATCAACATGATAAAACAGAGTCAGGGTTTGATAATGTTACAGGTAAAAAATTATCCAAGTAACAGTTACAATTAATGACAGTTAAGTAGGAGTGGGGCGCAAAATATGTTTCTTGACCAGTCCTTTAAACATTGTCTTGTTGTTAACAGCAGATGATACATTTACAGGAAAGGAATTCCATAAAGCATTTGATCTATACATGACAGTACGTTCTCTAAGATTTGTATTGTGGGCCGGAAGCATTAAATGCCCAGCTGTGGCCCCTCTTGTATTGTAACCATGCTCAGCAGTCAGTTGTAACTTCTGAGCCAAACTGTATGGCAGACTGGTGCTCAGAATACCTCTTAAAAACATTGCAAGATGTAATGACACTTTTTGTTTTACTGTTAGCCAGTTGAGGCGCTCGTGCATGTATTTGATGTTTGTTCAGTAAGAACAGCCAAGCACCAGGCGAGCTGCTTTGTTCTGAGCAACCTGTAGCTTTTTCTTGTTTGATTTTGATGCTGAAAACCATATAACCATATACATTTATCTTTTTCATAGACATATTTAGTTGAGGATTATTAGCCAATTTATATTGAGTTCCAAGCACAATTGATTTTGTCTTAGAGATATTTAGGACCAACTTATTGCTTTCAACCCACTTGTTTATATCTTTTAATGCACGCCTTAAGGTTTTAGCTACAGATTGCTCAGACTTGGCAGCACAGTACAAGGTGGTATCATCCGCATACATAACTGTTTCCACATTTTTAACACACAAGGGCAGGTCATTGGTGAAGATTGAATAGAGTAGCGGCCCGAGGCAGCTTCCCTGTGGGACCCCACAGTCTGTCGCGATCCAGTTTGAATGACTACCATTAAAGAAAACACATTGCTTCCTGTCAGTGAGATAATGTCTGAACCATGAGGTTGTAATGGGAGAGAAACCATAACACTGCAACTTATCAATGAGCAAGCTATGATCAATAATATCAAATGCTGCACTGAAATCTAGCATGACAGCTCCCACCAATTTCTTTCCATCCATGCTTGTCATCAGTCATTTGAGCAAGTGCAGTATGCCCATAAACCTCTGGGAACTTAAAAACATAACAACAACTGGTGGTAGATGGATTATCATATCAAATAATCTTATCACACTGTACCACGTGTCTTATCACACTGTGTCATAAGCCCAGTTTCAGCCATTCCACTTTCAAATGTGTCTACAATCAGAAGTGTGGGAAAAACTATCTGTATATTAGATCTTGTTTGGATATTTTTCAGGTGAACCATTCACACAACAACAGTGCCGTATTTGCAAACAACTGCTCAGTTCTTGCAGAATTACTGTGGATTGTCATTGAACCCAAAAAAAGGAATTCAAATAGGAACACAAGCATGTTGCCAAACAGGCCTTTAAAATGATAGCTAAACCAATATCTAATATTGGTCTATTGCAATTCCATTCTTTTTTTTTGTCACTCATAATGGATGAAGTATACAAATTTGTCTATTTTCCATGAATTATTGAGGTTTTTAAAAAAAAATTTTTTACTTTGTTCAAACCGTTTTTTGTTCACATAACACTGACACATTTGACTACAGTCTGTCTGTCTGCTAAAGTCAGCTGCTAAAAACAAAAAGTCAAATTCTAACTCAAAGTACTCCTCTCTAAATGGCTAGCGCTAGCCTTAGCCTGTTATTCGTCACTGCACTGTCATTTATTGGAATTTCAGCACCATCTGATTATGGATCGTTGTAACAAAGAACTTGATAGCCTGACCCAGTTTCATTTTGTGTAGTAAAAAAGCACCTTCTAATGAAATTATTTTCCTCACACATCCAGGGATTAATAGTTTGCCTTTTCAACATTACAATCTTACAATACGAAAAATTCAAGGTTAGGCATCTCTACGGATACATTTTGTAGCAATACTCCAGCACACTTTAAAAAAATGTATTTTACGTACCTAATGTATTTTGTATGCATGTCTTGTTCATGTTTAATCAAAATCATTTCATTTTATTTGCCCACCCTGTAACACTGTTGCTGTGAAAATAAAAAATTTTTATATTTAATTTGAAACATTAAATGACTTGTCCACTTGATGGCACCAGATTCTGCCAAGATGGTCCCAGTACGGTGTGAAGTCTTTTGAACTGAGGGCAGTTGGGTATCACTGAGTTCCTTTTAAGAGGACAGAGCTTTTGAGAGCAGACGTGTCCAGGTCCCGGAAAGCCAGATGAAGTAAACCCTGCTATTATGTTGAATGTTTGTGGTCAAATTGACTTCAACAGTTTAAACTGACACAAAATTATTATAATAGACAGATTTTTGACACTCTTGCCTTTTTAATGTCTCACAGTTGACTAGCCTTTATTCCTAAATATTAAAAGAAAAATCTGTGTTGGACTTCTCATTTTAGAGCTGGAGAGTATGGGAATGTACCCAATCACCCACAAAAACATCTGAGATAAAAAAGAAAAAAGGTTATATATTTTCTTATGTTTTATACACCTACATAGCCTGGGGTCAAAATGACCCCCATCCCCCCTCCCCCCACAACATTTTTGTATAGAAAGTTTGTACAGGACTTTTTAAAAGAGCATTAAGTTTATTGCATTTTTTTCTATTTAATCCCACCTAATAAGGAAAAGCAATACAAGATCAAAGAATGAGAACGAGAACTGGTTTTTTTAAGACGTCAAAAACTGAATGGGGTCAGATTGACCCCAAACATAATAGGAGAGTTAAAGTAGTTGATAACACAGTTGCTGAGTTGGATGTGGAAAAGAAGCCCAGCAGAACATGCTGCTCTCTAGGCCCGGGTTTGGGGAGGTCCAGCTCTGGAGTACTTCCTAACCAAACCTCCTGTCAGCCTCACTGGAGCTCACTGCTTGTGTTTTCCATTTAGGCTCAACTGTAAATGCTTAAAGCTACAGCAGGCGCCTTGATTTGGGCCATAGATTTTATTTATAATCAAATGAACAGAATGTTCCTCAAAGGGTTCAATTCTCAGTAAATTCTCAGTGCTGTGCAGTCTCCTGTTTCCAAGAAAAGCATGAATTAATTTATTTATTTATTCATTCATAAATTAATTCATTCATTAATGTATGAATGTATCATTGAATAATCCTACATCATTGGACAGGAACACACCACACAGAGAAAGTGTAAATTGACAATTAACTTATTGTGTATCTCACCAATATGTGTGGTTATATGCAGTAAAGATAGTTTAAAATCCTAACAATATGTAATATTTCAAATATCATGTGAAGTTATATTTTAAGTATTTAAGAGGGGAGGTGTGCGGCAACTATGGAAACACAGTAGGTATGGAGCATGTGAAGAATATCATAAACACCTTTGAGTGAGCTGTGGTTTTCGCTGTGTCAAAATTCAGTTTGAGTCCTGTCAGCTATGTATCATTTAGCATTTTTCTTTTGTGTTTTTTTTCTTTTCTTTTTTTTTCGGTCAACATTTTCCTTTAGACACAGTAAGCAGTCTGTGGTTTCCTGTCTTGTGGTGTGAACCTTGCAGTTTTTCTTTTTTTTTTTTTGTATCAGTCAGGTCAGCGAGACAGTAAGTGGCATATGGAAACACTCACTTTAAGTATCTGCATACATTCAGAAAGATAAGATACCTGTAACACAGTAGCAGAGTGACACACACACACGCACATGTACACAAACGATAAGCTTAGAATGTATCTGTGAAGAGGCTATGTGGATACATATTTCATTGCCTTCAGACTGATAAGAGGAAAGGAAAGGTAAGCATGCAATATTTCTCGCTACTTTTTCAATCCGTAGACCTGAAATTTGTGCACAAGACTTTACACGTGAACTTTTCACTCAGGGTAAAGCAGAGACATTGGGCTCTAGTGATGTCAGTTCTGTCAAACAAAGATTCATAAACAAAGATTATATAAAACAAAGATTTATAACTATATTCTATTCTGCTGTACATAATTTCAGTGACTTTGCCATGGATATTTATCTGTATATAGATGAATCGCCTAATACAGATCTGTAACTTGGTGAGGTGAACACTACAAAATAATGGTTAATTCGTTATGCGGAATGTGGACAACTACAATAGCTATGAGTAGGCCCTGCTATGGATGACAAGTTCTTAAAGAATCCTATTGGATATTTTACACAGGGAGACATGATTTTACAATGCAGAATGGCTTTTTTTTTAAATTCATGTTTTCATAGGGAAACAATGATGGAATAACAAGTAAAAAGCAGGACAACAAATTAGGCAGAGAAAGGGATCCTTCAGTATTTTGCTCACAGGTCAGCATGTATCTAGATAAAACCTGTTTTATTTGTGTTTTGAGGAGACTAAGGCTTGTTCAGTTTCAATCTGCATCCCACATTGACTTGCAGAGCCCCTATGATAACATGGAGAGAGAAAAAAAAGGATTTACAAGCATGCAACATGGTTTGTGGATAAGTACAACATTACCTGCAAACATGTCAAATTGATTTGAGAATGAAAATAATTTTTTTTTTGTAGGGATAGAATATAATTTTGTAGGAATGAATCGAAAAAACAAAAGTTGTCAGATGTTTTGAGCATAAATTAAGGATGTCACAGTATACAAGTTTAATGGAATACCACAATACCATGGTGTCAGAATTCTTGTATACATTTTCCCCCACCATGATAACTGTGCTTGTAGTACACCACGGTATTTGATGTGATATATGACCTTAGTTATAAACTGTTGCCAAATATAAACGTTAAAGTTAGATTTGGTCTTGCCTCTTAACGGAAAGGCCTGAAATTGTATCTGAAACTAACGCTAGTAGAAAGGGGGTAATCCCAAACGCGCTACAGGCCGGCTATATAAAAAAAGGACTATAGGTGCTCAACAAAAGGACCAGCGAACTGAAAGAATACCTTACCCGGACCACTTCGCTGGGACTAACCCGAGATAAGGAGGACTGGAGCACACAGAGCTCAGAGCAAAAAATTATTTAATGAGACTGACGTTTCGACGTCAATGACGTCTTCTTCAGAGTCAAAAGGTAATACAGACAACACACCGGGAGGTATATAAATACCCTCCCATCAATTACACATAGTAAGGTGCGCATGTGTGGGACTAATAGATCTCGTCATTGATTCCACATAAATAATGTTATATTCTTTAACAGGGTAGAGAAAAGACCGACAAATATCATAGGTCATTAAACTGAATAATATCCTATAATGAGCATGGCATAAACAATATATAATAAAAATTAAATAGCCTATACACAAATTACAAAAAACATGCAAGATTCAGAGACTCATTTAACCCATTGGGTTCCACACTATTAAGTGTATGTATCCAGTACGCCTCTCTGCGGAGCAATTGCTTAATAATATCTCCGCCACTGGATGACAAAGTGACTCTCTCAATACCACAAAATTTTAGGGAAGAGACAGAACCATGATTGGCTTCAGCGTAGTGTCGCGCAATCGCATAGTCCATATTCTTGGTGCGGATTGCGGTCTTATGTTCAGCAATTCTAAGTTTGAGGGCTCTCTTAGTCTGACCGATGTAGATTTTGGAGCATATACATTTCAACATGTACCGTATATTACATGGGTGGTGTTGCAATAATGCTAGTAGACTTCGGCACAGCGGAGCTCCACCCAAAGCCACCAAACAGGCCACAAGAGAACGCCCACAAAGAAAGCTTGAGCTGTCTTGAAAAGATCTGGAACTAATAGTCCCAGATCTCTGTCTGGGGGCTTAGAGCTGGCATTTCCTATTTCCCCTTTCCTCCCCTTTCTGTTCTATAAAGCGTCTTTGTGTGAATTAATCATGCCTATATGAGCTGCTTTCACACCAAACCCTTTAAAAAGTTACTTAAATTGCAAGTGGGACTGGGTTACATAGCCGCTGCTTTATGAATAAATTAATTAATTAATAAAACAGCTGATATTGATGAAGTAACAAATCTCCCTCTCACTCTGTGTCTCTCTCTCTCTCTCTCTCTCTCTCTCTCGCTCTCTCACACACACACTCACACACACACACACACACACACACACACAGATGTCCACCAGCAGCCCCCTTCGCTCGCCCCTCCCTGAACCCCAGGGGGTAAAAGGGGCTGACACTGTGGAAAACATAATGGACAACGTTCTGATTGTGCTGTACACGCTGACCATCATCCTGGGCACCACGGGCAATGCAGTGGTTATCTGGATGGGGGGCTTCCGCCTGCCCAAAACGGTCACCAGCGTGTGGCTGGTCAACCTGGCGGCTGCCGACCTCATCTTCTGCCTGACCCGCATCATCTCTCTGGTCAAGAAGCTCTTCTTCGACTACTGGCCCTTCGGAGTCTTCCTCTGCAAGTTCAACGGCTTCTTCAAGTATGCCAACATGTTCTGCAGCGTCTTCTTCATCAGCACCATCAGCGTGGACCGGGCCCTGTGCGTGTGGCGGCCCGTCCTGGCCAAGCAGCGCCGCACGTTGGCGGTCGCTCGCCTGGTCAGCGTGGGGGTCTGGGCTCTGTCCGTGGCCCTCAGCGCCCCCTACTTCTACTACCGCAACACGTACCTCGGCAAGAACAACCTGTCCAAGTGCTCGGTGGAAGGAAAAGACAGAGACGGAGAAATCTCGGCCCTGACGGCCTTGTACATCCTGCGTTTCCTCTGCGGGTTCTTCGTCCCCTTCCTGGTGATCCTGTGCTGCTACACGCTAGCCGCCCTGGGCATACGCCGCACCAAGCTGTCCCACAAGGCCAAGCCCCTCAAGATCCTGGCCTGCCTCGTCAGCGCCTTCTTCCTGTGCTGGGCGCCCTACCACTGCCTCCTGCTGGTCAAGATGGTGGACAGCAAGAGCCGGGCGGTGAAGATAGGCCTTCCGCTGGCCAAAGGGTTGGCCTACTTCAACAGCAGCATCAACCCACTGCTATACTTCTTCATGGGCCTGGATCTACGCAAGCGCTTCCAGCAGGGGTTGTCCGAGGTGTACAGAAGAGCCCTGGCAGAGGGGGAGGGCCCGACTGGCCAATCAGAGGAGGGGCCTGAGGAGAGCTCCGCCCCCGCCACGCAAGCCAGAGCAGTGGGGAACACCTCAGAAGTGAACGTGGCAGTTTTATGAAAGCTTAGAATGGACGGAAATGCTATGTAACTGTCACGTAGATGTGTGACTGTTAGGGCTGGGTAGCCTATTGGCAGGTAACTCACGATACGTACGTCGATATGGGAGTCGCGATACGATACATATCCCGATACGATACACATAGGAAAGTGAATTTTGCTATTGAAAAAATCTGATCGCATACAGTCTATTTGAGTACAACAGTAGTCTATTGTAAAAGTCTATTGTATAGGCCTTAACTATATAATTAAAGAAGCAGTAGCCAAAGTATACAGGGTACAGTACAGGACAGGATTAGTGTCAAACATTGGCTGGGTCGGATTCAGTGTTGGTGCCCAAAAAAAACCTAAATGTTTCCAAATGTCGGCTTTCAGCATAGCTGGTGCTGGCTGTAACTGTTCACCATCTTGACAGTTTGTTCTGTGCGTGCTTCCACTGTCAGTTTGTAAGAAGTATTTTATTTCTAACGTTATGAAAGGGCTCAGAATAAATACAAACACAGGCATTTTATTAAAGGGTAAGTTCGCTATTTTGGACCTTGGACCCTATTTGCGGTCCGTCTTCCATGAACCTGACCCATGAAGTCCATTTTTTCGTTGATCGGTCCAGTATTGAGTTCGGTACAGATTTCCTGTAGGCTCTCACTGGGCTACAATGGAAGTGAACGGGGCAGTCAGAAATGTTATGGAAAAACAACGATAAATGTGCTTTTATAGCTCAGTGTGTATTCTTACGGTCTCAGTATGCTCTCCTGTGAAATGTAGGCTATCGCAAACGCAAACCGAACGTTGAAACAACAGTTCCATTTGAAACAGAACTATTTCTCCGACCGCACTACCTCGCACTGTAAACTTCCGCAGTCTAGCTACGTTGTAGAGAGGGGGGGGCGCTTGAAAAGCAGTTGATCACAAATCCTGACCTCCCGTTGGAGTTTACTAGCTAGTAGCCTACAGCAGAAATATTTGTAACGCAGTTTTTGTAATCATCATTTGTAATAATTCATCACAGCAATGGGGCGCGAATGTGCAGTCCCCGGTTGTGGGAATAAAATGTCTGGACGCTCAAATACCAGTTTTCACAGGCTTCCGTTCTCTGACCCAGAAAGATTGAGACTTTGGCTGGTTGTCTTACGGATCGACATAAACACTCCAGTCAATCAACTCCGTTTGGCAGACTCGCGAGTTTGTGGAGCGCATTTCGACGCTACTGATTTCTGTAACCGCAAATCAGAAGCAAAACACTGGTTTCTAAAGAACACAGCTGTTCCTCGTGTCGGACCTGCAGCACTATCAAGCACCGGAGCGGAGGCAAGTTATATTTAGCTATAACGTTACTAACATTTTTATTTTTTTTGAGCGCGTCCTCTGACCCAGCACTCAATACCAACTAACAAAATCCGAGATTGACATAAGTTGTTTTCTTGTAACAAAACTGTCGGAAACGTTCATCAACTATAACTTTTTACAATTCTATAATGTTTTATTTACAAATGCTTGACGCATGGTGTCCTGTCCAAAGTTCTCATCTATCACATATTTGTTGGCAGTCATATTGTAATGGTAATCAATGGAGATGATCCAGTGTCATCCACGGATACATCCAGGTTTTCAATGGCATTCGGTAGCAACAGATCCCACTCCCTACAACACAAACTTTCCTCCTCTCTGGGCATCTGCTTGCACCTCTTGCAAGAACACCAAAAGTCCCCCGAAATTCTTGGTCTAGCCTCGGCAGCGACTTCGGATAACATTACCTGCGCAACTTCAGCCTCTCTCTCTTCTCTTGCTCTCTTATCATCCATCTCTTGTAGTTCCGTGTCCGTGTATTCTGGCTCAAATCTGTAGCCAGTAACGTCAAAGTCAAAATCGAATTCTTCGTCTTTGTAATCATTATAGTCATCCATCATCCAAGTTTTTTTGTGGAAATTGTAGCCTACGTTGCTGCAGGTAAACAAACGCAGACTGCTCAGCTAGATAGTTTCGTAAACGGCCGGCACACCTTCCCGCTCCCCTACCCCCGACACATAGTACTCCGCGGGAGCAGCGAAAACAAGCAAAAGAGAAATGCTTACTTCCAAGCCATGCCAAGCACGTAAAAATGTTCGGATTGAGATACATTTCACAGGAGAGCATACTGAGACCGGTAACAATACACCCTGAGCTTCCCGTCTCATTTATTGTACATGAAAGCACATTTATCGAACATTTCTGATTGCCCCGTTCACTTCCATTGTAGCCCAGTGAGAGCCTACAGGAAATCTGTACCGAACTCAATACTGGACCGATCAGCGAAAAAATTGACTTCATGGGTCAGGTTCATGGAAGACGGACCGCAAATAGGGTCCAAGGTCCAAAATAGCGAACTTACCCTTTAAGAAAAGAAAAAAAAAAATATATATATATATATATATACGTATATATATACACTACTCACAAAAAGTTAGGGATATTTGGCTTTCGGGTGAAATTTATGGAAAATGTAAGTTCACGCTACAGTGATATTATACGTATCATGAAAGTAGGGCATTTAGGTAGAAGCATGCAATGGTGATTTCCTCATCTCAAACAATTTATTGAAACAAAAGCCAACAACAGTGGTGGGTATACCACAACAAAAATGTCAATGTCTCAATAACTTGTCATGTGCCCTTGAGCATCAATTACAGCTTGACAACGACGTCTCATGCTGTTCACAAGTCGACTTATTGTCTGCTGAGGCATGGCATCCCACTCTTCTTGAAGGGCGGCCCTCAGGTCATTGAGGTTCTGGGGTACACAGTTACGAGCCTCTACACGGTGAGTCAGCTGATCCCATAGGTTTTCTATGGGATTCAGGTCTGGAGAAAGTGCAGGCCACTCCATTTGAGGTACCCCAGTCTCCAGCAGCCTTTCCCTAATGATGCGACCTCGATGAGCTGGAGCATTGTCGTCCATGAAGATGAAATTAGGCCTGTGTTGTTCATGCAGGGGCACAATGACTGGATTAATGATGTTATTCAGGTAGTATGGGCTTGTCACTGTACCATTCACAAAGTGTAGGGCAGTTCTGTATTGACTAGACACACCTGCCCACACTGTAACACCGCCACCACCAAAGGGTCGTCTGGTGACAACAGTGGCTGATGCATAGCGCTCTCCTTGACGTCTCCAACATCGTTGGCGGCCATCATTTCTGCTCAACGTGAATCGACTTTCATCAGAGAACAGCACCGAGGCCCACTGGTCCCTCATCCAGCGTAAATGCTCCCTGGCCCATGCAAGACGATGACGCCTGTGCCTGGTGGTGTGGTCAGGTACCCTTGCAGGTCGTCTAGCACGCAGACCACGCTGATGTAAACGGTTTCGAATGGTCTGACGTGACACTTGGGTGCCTCTCACCTCCCTTAAATGTGCCTGGAGTTGAGTGGCATTCATCATCCGGTTCCGCAGGGCACTGTTCACAATGAAGCGGTCATCAGTGTGGGATGTGGCCAAAGGACGTCCACTTCTATGCCTTTCTGTGACTCTTCCAGTCTCTCTGTATCTCTGTTGCAACCTGCTGATGACACTCTGTGACACTCTAAGCTCAGTGGCCACTTCCCTCTGAGAACATCCTGTTTGAAGCCTCGCAATGGCGAGGTACTGTTGATCAATTGTTAGGTGTCGTCTTGGTCTCATGATGTCAAAATGTGAACAGCATGATGAAGAGGACTGTTTAAATACCAATTCTAATTGAACCAGGAAATTTATTGGTCGATTCATGGATCAAACACCTGTTGTGAATTTTGCCGTTCAGCTCCTTGTTAGAGAACAGCAAGTTGTGCAAAAAGTACTGAAACATTGAATAGTTGGACATGTGCATTCAAAAGTTTAGAGAAGGTCAAATTAATTTCACCTGTAAAGGTTATAGTGCATTTTAGGTTCATCCTGAAATTTCACTCGAAAGCCGAATATCCCTAACTTTTTGTGAGTAGTGGGTATATATATATACACTACTCACAAAAAGTTAGGGATATTCGGCTTTCGGGTGAAATTTCAGGATGAACCTAAAATGCACTATAACCTTTACAGGTGAAATTAATTTGACCTTCTCTAAACTTTTGAATGCACATGTCCAACTATTCAATGTTTCAGTACTTTTTGCACAACTTGCTGTTCTCTAACAAGGAGCTGAACGGCAAAATTCACAACAGGTGTTTGATCCATGAATCGACCAATAAATTTCCTGGTTCAATTAGAATTGGTATTTAAACAGTCCTCTTCATCATGCTGTTCACATTTTGACATCATGAGGCCAAGACGACACCTAACAATTGATCAACAGTACCTCGCCATTGCGAGGCTTCAAACAGGATGTTCTCAGAGGGAAGTGGCCACTGAGCTTAGAGTGTCACAGAGTGTCATCAGCAGGTTGCAACAGAGATACAGAGAGACTGGAAGAGTCACAGAAAGGCATAGAAGTGGACGTCCTTTGGCCACATCCCACACTGATGACCGCTTCATTGTGAACAGTGCCCTGCGGAACCGGATGATGAATGCCACTCAACTCCAGGCACATTTAAGGGAGGTGAGAGGCACCCAAGTGTCACGTCAGACCATTCGAAACCGTTTACATCAGCGTGGTCTGCGTGCTAGACGACCTGCAAGGGTACCTGACCACACCACCAGGCACAGGCGTCATCGTCTTGCATGGGCCAGGGAGCATTTACGCTGGACGAGGGACCAGTGGGCCTCAGTGCTGTTCTCTGATGAAAGTCGATTCACGTTGAGCAGAAATGATGGCCGCCAACGATGTTGGAGACGTCAAGGAGAGCGCTATGCATCAGCCACTGTTGTCACCAGACGACCCTTTGGTGGGTGGCGGTGTTACAGTGTGGGCAGGTGTGTCTAGTCAATACAGAACTGCCCTACACTTTGTGAATGGTACAGTGACAAGCCCATACTACCTGAATAACATCATTAATCCAGTCATTGTGCCCCTGCATGAACAACACAGGCCTAATTTCATCTTCATGGACGACAATGCTCCAGCTCATCGAGGTCGCATCATTAGGGAAAGGCTGCTGGAGACTGGGGTACCTCAAATGGAGTGGCCTGCACTTTCTCCAGACCTGAATCCCATAGAAAACCTATGGGATCAGCTGACTCACCGTGTAGAGGCTCGTAGCTCTGTACCCCAGAACCTCAATGACCTGAGGGCCGCCCTTCAAGAAGAGTGGGATGCCATGCCTCAGCAGACAATAAGTCGACTTGTGAACAGCATGAGACGTCGTTGTCAAGCTGTAATTGATGCTCAAGGGCACATGACAAGTTATTGAGACATTGACATTTTTGTTGTGGTATACCCACCACTGTTGTTGGCTTTTGTTTCAATAAATTGTTTGAGATGAGGAAATCACCATTGCATGCTTCTACTTAAATGCCCTACCTTCATGATACGTATAATATCACTGTAGCGTGAACTTACATTTTCCATAAATTTCACCCGAAAGCCAAATATCCCTAACTTTTTGTGAGTAGTGTATATATATATATATTTAGACACAGGTGAATATATTGCCGTATCGATATTTTGAGCACAGCGCTAATGACTGCAGCTGGAGAATAGGCTATTGTTTTCCAATCACAAGCCCCTTACAAATGCTCGCATCACTGTGGAAACCTCCTGTAGTAATTATACACTGTTATTTCTTTTTTTTCATGAACTTAAATTATCCTGTAGTTAATATTGTTTTTGTTTTTATATTGCCATATACAGTATTATTTGTGTATGTTTTAAAATGATATCAGAGGCACAGGAAGCAAGGCCTGTATATGTTTATTAAATGTATTCAGCTTCAGAGACCACGGCATTGTTTCCTGATTTTTACTGTAGTGTTTTTATTGTAGTGTAGGAGTAAGCTCATGACGATATTTCGCTTACAATATGCTAATGTATGGTTGTAGTTCTGGTGGTACGTAAAGGTGACCTTTTATCCTTTTATAATCTTAGTTAAATATTAAATAAAAATGTGACTGAATTTGAACCAAACCTCTTTTCCTATTTTCGTTTTACAAAAACATAAAATAATTGATGATTTGACCTCTAAGGACACTTAGATAATTGAACCAGGTGCTATGGTCAGACAAGATGAAAATTGAGTTTTTTGACAATAAATACCAAAGGTGGGTTTGATGTAAAAAGAGGCATAGTTTTGCAGAAAAGAGCCTTATCCCCACTGTGAAGTCTGGTGGTGGATCTGTGATATGGGGCTGATTTTCCTCCATAGGGCCTGGGAATCTTGTTAGGATAAATGGCATCACGGACTCCATCACATACCAGGAGACTTTAGACCAAAATCTGGCGGCCTCTTCCAGAAGGCTAAAAGTGGGTTGTGGTCACAGCAGGACAGTGATCCAAAGTGTACCTCAAAATATGCACAAAAATGGTTCACTGACCACAGAATCAAGGTGTTGCAATGACTATCCCAGTCCCCTGACCTGAACCCCATTGAAAACCTGCGGTGTGAGCTGAAGAGTTTCTCAAGTGTGGACCAAGGACTCTCTAGAGAGATTCTGTACAGAGGAATGGTCTCAGATCAATGGTATCACAATTAAACTATAATTTTTTTTATTATTCTGAGCATAAAACACATTTGATAAACAATAAACTGAATTTAATCCTGCACTATTTACTCATATTAATAGAGCTTTCCATTACTTCTGGTGGGCACTGTAAATATCAAGACTATTCAAAGGCAAGAAAATGAATGAAATTTCACTGGATCTGTTTTTACATAATGACTGGTTCTGGAGAGCCAGCAAATGTAGTTTACTTCATTGTGTTTTAAAATAGCCAGCTGTCCTTCCAGTTTTGTCTGCTTCCCGTAATTATGTAAGTCCTTCCATGTCTTCATAATCATCACCGTGTTCCCATGGTAACTAGTTCCCATGTTGTTTCTTATGTTTCTTATAAGTACATTTTCCGTAAGTCGCGCACTTAGAAGTAATTGAGAATGCAAACACAGTGCGTCGTCACGTCACTGTTACCTCTCAACAAGCTGCTTAAAGACTAAACTTACACTCAAAACACGCTTGGAATTTCCCTTCATTTGTCAGTACCAATGTGTTGTGTTATTTAATACCAAGGTTTTGGATGTAAACAAAATCTTCCCTGTGAACTATGCTTTGTTAAGATGTTGTGAGAAGGCTATAAGTATAGGCATTAATCAGCTCTGACCAGAACAGATAATGACAGGCCCCATTGGTCCCCATCACCCCAGGCCACTCCGTCACTGAACAGATTACAGAACTAATTTGATGGCCCTTGTCAGTCAGGGCCCTTAGAATCATCCTAGTCAACACCCCCTCCTGCTCTGCGGTAAAGGTTGCGGGTCACTGTGTATTGCAGTGTATTCTGCGTCGCTGCGGAAAAGCGTACGCTAATTTAATTAGAGATATGATGAACAGCCAGAGCGAGGGAAAGAATGGGAGGGACGGTCATAAGCCCCACCCCCCCCACCCGTGCCCCACCCCCCCACCCGTGCCCCACCCCCTCCCCTCCACCCCCCAGTGCCCCACCATCCTGTGCCACTGGATGGTTGTGTGGTAAAGGTCGCGTTGAAAGGTCAGTGTTGAGACATTTCCAGCGATCGCAGTGTATTCTCCATTTGTAGGGAAAGATTGGGGGAGGCAGTCATAAGGCAGTGAGCAGCACGTCTAGACAGTGGGAAGTCTGTTATTCTTTGGGCCTGCCTAGGTTTAGTCAGAGATGATGCTACTCTTAGTCAGAGTCTTCCTGTTACACTCTCTCTCTCTCTCTCTCTCATTCATTGTATTCTTTCCATCTGTGGGTACTTACAGTTGATCAAAATAATTTAGAAAATACATACTTGTACATTTTTTTTTTTTTCATTTTTGTTTTGAAAGTCTTGTGTAGCCTAATAAAGTATCTTTATGGCACGACATAGAGGCCGTTTGTTAACTCTGCTGAAGGCATTTTTTTCCAATGCAAATTTCCTTACCTGGCGCTGTTTTTGTTATTGTCATCTGCACACCTATACAAGGGAGCCGAGGTCTCAAATGAATCCCATGTGTGTTTGGACAAATTGCCGAAATCATTGGAATTTCTGCGCGGGAGCGAGGGTGAGAGCAGCACCCGCGTCAGACCCCTCAGGATTTAAGCGCGCTTCGAAAGGACAAGATAGCGATGTGCCACCGAGATTATGTTCACAGGCGTTACGACTGAGTACTGGACTGGACCCAAATGCAAGACTCTGAGACAAACTCTGTGAAAGCTCCACCAGGGAGTGCGTTTATTTAAGCAAGACAAAGTTGCGGGCAAGCAAGCAAGCAAGCAGGGAAAACTAAAGGTGACAGGCTGGATACGGGGTTGGTGAACTAAGGCAGGGCAGGAGAAGGGAACTGGGCTGGACAGGGCAGAACAGGAGGCAGGCTGGGTGGGCTGGAACGAGGAACAGAACAAACAGGTTAGGGCTAAACAGAGTAGTAAACAGACTGGCCGGGAGTGATCTCAAACGGAGCAGAGAAAACAAACAAAACTGAGAAAGAGGAGAACTTAAATAACGAAGGGAACAGGCGAGAGGGCTAATTGAATAGCTAAAGGGAGTGTGGAATGTGTGCAAAAGGGAGAGTGATAGGCTAACTAATCAGGGGAGAACCAGGAACTAAACGGGGGACCAAGCCCAGCCTGCAACGAACACAGAAACGAGACAAACACGGGTAAACAGAAAAACACGACACGAAACGTAAGGAATGGGAAAACGAAGGAAACGAAAGGTAGGTGGACTGGAGGGAAACGGCGGATGTTACAACAGGCACGATATACAAATCGCTGGTCAATGACCCAACCCATAAAATGTCACTCAGATTTTCCATTAGGCTATACCCGTATATCACTCCACAGAGTGACATAACCATCATGCTGTTTGTCAATGTACAGTTGTGCCAGACACTGTACAGTGTGTGTCCCAGACCCAATGGGCAGCCTTGTGCTGGTGGGAATATGGGGAGACTATCAAACTTGAGAAGGTCTCTATGGTGGATTAGATTGTGGGAAAATTTTAATTTGGGGTAACGGAAGGTATGGCACACACTAATCACCCAGCCATGAAGAAACAAATGCATGGATTTGTTTCTCTGCATTTCTGAAGATTGGAAATTCCTTTGTCTAACATGAATGCAAATATTTAAATCAATAATACAGTATTTTCACATCAGATTCCATAGAAGGATCTAAGTCTAATATTGCACCAGGATCTCTAACGTCATTCTCATTATGTTTTGATGTTAAAGAAAAGCCATTCATATTGAGGTCAATCAGCACACATCACAGAGCTCTCTGGTGCTTTGAGACAAATTTCTATTACGGTTTTAGTTTTTTTGAGGAACTGGACTTGCTTTAAAGTGACAGGATGGGGAGCCTATGTTATTTGAGGTTTTCACCATACATATCATTGTGTGTGTGTGTGTGTGTGTGTGTGTGTGTGTGTGTGTATGTGCATGCAGGCGTGTGTGCGTGCGTGCATGCAGGCTTGTGTGTGTGTGTGTGTGTGCGCAACTAATTACAATCTACTTATAGTACTAATAACATGACTCCTATGGATCGCCGCAACATTGCTATTCACCACATCCTTTCACAACCTTGCAGAAACTTTGATGTGCTAGCTAGTAGCAGTAGGGTACACTTACCTGCGGTGGGCTCATGAGTGGTGACACATGAATGATGCAGGCAATGTTGCAACTCAAGCATGTGCACCCGAGGGCAAGTTACATTCTGCCTTTAAATGCTAACCGACCGTTTCATCAGTCTGCGTATAAGATAATCCTACCATTGTGCAATGATATGTTTGAACAGTGGCACTGCAGCACAGTCCATTACGCACATAGTAGCACATTCTGACAGCTAAGAAATATTCTCCATCCCTTTAAAATGCCTTTTTTCACATGCTTGCACTTAGCTTGACAACAAGCCAGACTTGAGTATATTAATCTTAAAAAATATTGTAATGTAGTTTGACAAGAAGTTCAGCCCAGATAATTCCAGACAGCCCTGATTTAGTTACATCATCTTCATGAACCAGACAGTAAGACTCATTTTCCAAGCCTATATTAGTAAATATATGGTGCACTCCAAAAGCACTTGGACAGTGACACATTTTGTTGTTGATTTCGCTCTGTATTCTAGCACATTGTATTTGAAATGGAACAGTGACTATGTCTAAGTGCAGACTTTCAGCTTTAATTTAAGGGTTTTTACACTCATATCGGGTGAACCGTGTAGCAACTGTAGCCAGTTTTACACATAGTCCCCCCCCCCCCCCCCCCCCATTTTAGGTTAAGATTAAGCTGTAAATTAAACAGGAATAGTATGGAACACATGGTTGGCTAAATGGCTGTAAGTCATCAAGGGTCTGAGGTATCAAACGAGCCTCAAACCATCACTCTGTTGCCAGATAGGCAGTAGATATGGATGGATCACTTTTAGCGTTGTTTCTCCTGACTCATTTTCCTATTGAACTCTATGGAAAAATAAGTCAGGAGAAACAACCCATAAAATGATCCATCCATATCTACTGCATATCTGGCAGCAGAGTGATGGTTTTGAGGCTTGTTTGATACCTCAGACCCTTGATGACTTACAGCCATTTAGCCAACCATGTGTTCCATACTGTTCCAGCGTAATGTACAGCTTAATCTAGTCCCACCCCCCAATTCCCATAGAGATCCATTCAAATGCAGAGAGGTAATAGCATCACTTTTAAGAGTACCTGAAAATAAGATATCAAGAGTCTTTTGATGTTGTTGGGTCACTTACATCAGGAAGTCATGGCATGCAAAAGATATGCAACCAAATATTAAATATGATGGCTTTATTGAAGTTTATGTTAATTTGTCCAATTTCTTTTGATGCCTTCAAATGGGGGGGGGGGGGGGGCGGACTATGTGTAAAAATGGCTACAATTGCTATACACAATTCACCCGATATGGATGTAAAAACACTCAAATTAAAGCTGAAAGTTTGCACTTTAACCTCATAGTCACTGTTCCTTTTCAAATCCAATGTGATGGAGTACAGAGCCAAAACAACAACACAAATGTGTCGCTGTCCTAGCACTTTTGGAGTGCACTGTAGCTGCAAAATAACCACAGAATATCAACAGCACAAATTTTATGTAAAAATGAAATTTAAAAAGGAGAACACAAAGAGCAGCGTTGTCGCTTCTGCTTCCCCTCAAAAAGAGCTCCTGACTGAGAAGGGGAACTGAGGTAAAGATGTGAAAGAAGAACCCCTCTCTCTGGGGGACACTTCCCTACTTCGGAGACGGAAGAAGTGGGAAGGGGTTTTAAAAAAGCATGCGGAAATGTACTTGTTTCAGGGTCATTGTGAGTGTCAGATAGCTGGCGAAAGCAATCCTGGGAGCGTCAGTTGTTCCGGCACTTAGTGAGCGCACCTGTTCAGGTGCCCTTCCGGCTTTATAAGCGCTGCGTCTTCCTGTCTCGGCGCTTCTGTGTCATTATCATTCTTGCCACAGAGCCGGTAAGGTAGAGCAGGGGTTCTCAATCCTGGTCCTGGGGGACCCCTGTGTATGCTGGCTTTCGTTGCAACCGCAGTTGCAATCCCAGAATTTTAACAAGCTGTTAATTTTTCTTAATTAGGTGCTTGTCATGTTTGGAGGAATTATTCACCCTCTTAAGCCACATTATATCAGAAATAGCTATGGATGCCATGTAGAATAAACACCCCATGTTCACATTGTGCTATATTATTTAAAAAAGATAAGAAAATTATTTAACAGATCCATTTAAAGACTGATTTGAATCAATAGGCTCCTAATTGGTGAAAGTGTGGACACATGGCCACTAAAATTAACCATTTCGTAGATAATGAAGAATTCAAACACAAAGCAAATGATAACGAGCCAAACCTGCATTGTCTTAAGCTTAAAGAAAAAATTGAGTTAAACACATGTGTTCAACAACCTAATTAGGAGCCTATTGATTCACTTCACTCTTTCATTTGAGTGAAAATACATTATTTTGTAACCTTTTCTTATGTAATTGTTGCAATATAGCACAATAAGCACAATGTGAACATGGGGAGTTTGTTCTACATGGCATGCATAGCTATTTCTGACATAATGTGTCTTAAGTGGGCGAATAATTCCTCCAAACATGAAAAGCACCTAATTAAGAAAAATTAACAGCTTGTTAAAATTCTGGGATTGCAACTGCGGTTGCAACGAAAACCAGCATACACAGGGGTCCCCCAGGACCAGGATTGAGAACCCCTGAGGTAGAGGAATAAGGCGACCACTTCACTTTAAAGCTTGGCTCTACAGTAACGTGGGACTTGCCTTTAGTTGCGTTAGAGTTTCCTTTTTAGGATTTTGCTTCCTCTTTTGCACTTGCTGTCCCTCGTCCTGGTTTCCTTTTCTGTCTCTCTGAGACGGTTTCCTTTCTGTTACCGTTTTCTCATTACCTAATTTTTTGCTCTTTGTTTATTTCAGAGCTAGAGGTAGTTTTCCTTTCTGCTCTCTACTACTGCTCGAGCCTACGAGTTTTCTCGCCCATTTGTCTGGGTCGCTATTATTTTGTTTCCTTTCCTTTCGCCTCTTTATTTGCTCTCCCGTAATTTTGAGGGCAAGAGGTATATTTTATTTCCTTTCCTTCTACTGCTTGAGTCTGTGAGCCTTCGCCCCGCTTTTCCTGGGTTGATTTTCTTTTGGCGCTACGCCGGGAGTTTTTATTCCCTATTCTTTATTTTTTCCTGATCCGTTCGCAGACATCCTTCCCTCATTTGTGGCGATTCCACTCTCGTGGATCACTTTTAGATTCCTCCTCAGTCGCGTCTGGTCCTCCGAACCAGACCCCCTCACAGGGAGAAGTAGCTACTGTGTTGTGATGTTATCTGCCTGGTAGTGAAAAATGAAACTGAGTTGGTTCCATCCACCCCAGACATTGTTTGCATTGATTGCGATTTCCTAGAGAGAAACTAATTTTTTGTCAGGTTGGTTGTGATCTTTGAAAGCACAAGATGGAGCCCACGCCTGATGTAAATGCTATCAATCAGTTCCTCCATTTTGGTTGGCTTATCAGCAAGATATTTTTATTTATTTATTGTCCTGTCATTTATTTACTTATCAACTTTTCTGCAATTTCAGTACATTCTTTGAAGTTAAAATATAACACCAGTATGACGTTTTTCATAAGTATCTAACTGGCTAAGGAAACAAGCATCCAGTGCAGTTGGTCATCCTGTCTTCATACAACAGTGTGCTTCCTGTGACATGTGTCATTACGTGGGACGATGAAAATCAGTTGAAAAAAGTTGCATATAATTTTAGTAGGAAAGTACGTCCTTTGGCTCTATGTAATAAATGTGACTAGCATCATAAGATATGGCTGAAAGGGAAGGAAACAACAGCTGTGTATCATTGGAAGAGCTTCTCCTTCCAACCACGTCACTCTGTGGTGTTCAAGCCATTTGCTTCATGAAGCTGTACACGGAAGGGTATCGATCAGAAATATGGTGGAGTTGCTGCCATTTTTGTTGGTGGTGTGAATTAATTATCAGTAAGATACGCAATCATTTACTCTGCAAAAAACGTCTTTGAAAGTGTTTTAGTCTTGTAATGAGACTTAAAATCTTTTTTTTTCTCTCAAGTAGAAAATATTAGCTTGTTCTAAAGTAATAATAATAATAATGCATGGCATTTTATATAGCGCCTTTCTAGATACTCAAAGCGCTTTACAATGATGAGGGGGAAACTCGCCTCTACCACCACCAATGTGTAGCACCCACCTGGGTGATGCAACGGCAGCCATTTTGCGCCAGTATGCTCACCACACATCAGCTGAGGTGGAGAGGGAGAGAATAGTTTTTTTTTTAGCCAATTAAACTGGTAAGAATACATATGCAAAAGAATACATATGCACCTATCACATCAGGCTGATGTTGTCTTTCCCCATTGGCAAATCTTGAAATGAATAGAACTGTCATTTCACTTTGTTGCCAATCTTGTGTCTTATTTAACAAAATTATAACATAATTAAGATCTTAAGTTTAAATATCAGACTAAAATACTTGTTAAGATTAACTTTTTTTTGTTTTCCAGTATATTTCCAGATATTTTCCCGGCATTGCTGATGTGATAGGTGCATATGTATTCTTTTCAGCTCATTTCTAATCTGATAAATCATCTGTCTGCTTTTGTTTTCCTCCTTGTCTTTTCTCTAACCATCATAATATTTTTATCTATTGAAACTGGAAGGTTGAGTCATTTCTTTACCCTGTTACCATGAGAACAGAAGCAATCAGCCTGAGAAAGCAACGCAGGCTGTATATTGCAACCTGCCCGGGTAGTTTCAGCCACACTTACAGAGAGTGTGACGCTTTCTTCTTCGCACTGTGAAACAGCAAAACTGAAATGACGACACAACTGCTCAACTGGAAACGGCTAACTCCAGCATTAAATTTGTATAGCAATACTGCATAGTAAGTAAATGAGTATGCAGTCAGTTCATATTTTAATAAATTAAAATACTGTGTCAATTTGGTCACACGTCCCATATACATCTGGAAACCACTAATGACCAACACAGCTTCACATATACGTTTTGTTTTTTCACAATTTTTTTTTCCTCCCATGTCACCAGCAAGTCCATGGAATCGGTAGGGCAAGTCCAACAAACCAGCACGTGTGACAGGCAGATTGCAGGCACACAATTGACTAAATTAGGTTCTGTTGCACAACAAGGCAAGGAATAGCCTGCCAACTGCAAACCACCTCTCCCTGGAGATAATGTTCTTGTCTCTCCCTGTTAAGCAATGCTCCCAACCACAGTTTGCAGTGTCATAGCCAGTCACCATGGGGCACATCGTAACAAAGAGCCAGTGCCCCAGCTGGATTCTCTGGTTAGGACCCCCGCTTCCCAAATATTCAGTATCACTATGGTAACAGCATAAGCTGTTAATGACACTGGACATCTCAAGAGAGTAAAGGCAGATGAGGAACTGTTATTGCTTTTGATGCTCAATTTTTAATCATAATGAATAATTCATTAATTTAATATAATATAATTGTGATCATAATACTAATAATAATAGTAATTTTAATCATAATGTATTCCACTCTACTCATACCTTCACTTTAATATGAAACATCTGATTCAATTGAATGTCTTTATTTAACGTGTTTGTTTGTGTTTTGTGGGTCTGCTCCATTGTCTATGTGTTTTGTTTTGTTTTTTTAATAGCTGGCAACTACAACTGAAGTTCCCTCACAGGAAAAAAAAGAAAAAGTTATTCTATTCTATTTCATAAGCTGAGCACACGGAACATGGAACAGCTCAACAGTTCCATTCTCTTTTACTTTGGCTCCATCTAGTGGTGACAGAATGATAACAATTTGTGGTTCATAATTCATTATGTTTCAGTATATTGCAGATCACATGGTTCTGTATTGAGCAGTGGCATGATAACTCTACTGCTTTTCCACTGGTCGTATTTCTAGAATAAGTCCTAGAATTATTTAAGTGAAGCTGTATCATATGATCATAATGTGGCACCTACAATGTTTGGACACAGCCCACATTCACAAAACTTCACCCTCTACAAGCCCCACCCAACTGTTACTCATCCCTTTCAAAAAAGTCCCTGCTTACTTGTCATTCTGCTCTCTTACACCATTTTGTCGAGGTCTTCTCTTTGCCTACCTCAGCAGAGAGACCCCACAACTGTACAAAAACCTGTTCTCTGCCCCGCCTCCTTCACGGTGGAGACCTTGCAGAGTCGCCAGGGGCGTAGCACGGAATTCTGGGCCCCGTGCAAAAGCAGTTTCTGTGCGCCCCCCTTCCCAATGCAAACCTTTCATTTCAGGCCTTTTGGGGGCCCCTGGGTAGTCAGTTCCCCCCACTACTGTACCCCTGTTCATCACTGATGTATTCAATTCACCCACATGATAGAAACAATTTGAATGCTAAATGTGTGGGCTTATCCGAATTATATTACATATTAGATACAGTCAGGCCCACAAATCAACCATGATGTGAGTGTAAAGTGTGTGTGACACCGTGTGTGTGACCCCGTGAAGAGGAAAGACGTACAGAAACAAAAACACACGGGAGTAACATTTAAAAAAAACAATCGAAGAGCAAAAAATAATCAGTCCAGTTTCTCGTCGCACTCTGAGAGTGAGAGTTTGTTTATTTTCCAGTGTCCACCTTTTGACCCACAAGCCACCGCGTGTTTCTGTAGCCGTGTGGCTCGAACCCTGGTCCCATTCCCCCTCTCTCTTTACGGGAGACTGCAGGAGTGGCAGGGGATCATTCTGTACCCCCAAAACTTCAGTTAACACATTTCCAATGGCACCGTTTTCTCCAGTATTAAAGCAACCTGTATGCTGAAATACCCCAATATACGTATATGGGACACAAAATAATAATAATAATAATAGTAATAATACACAGATACGTGTACATGCAAATCACAGTTGCTACTAGCAGAAAGCTCATATAGACAAACGGCTCTGACTTATCCACTCAAGTCGCAATAAGCAAGATCCATTTGATGAGGAACTTTATTGAAAAATCGGGGGCAATGTGGAAAAGAAAATCAGTATACATCCGCTTTTCTTTCTGCGTGTGCGTGCAAATGCATCGATATTTATGTGTGAAATCTGCCTCTTTCCTCTGGATTTTATTTTATTGAAAAGGGTTTGAGAAAGGCACCAGAACGAAGATCACGTCTATTCTTTTCTTTTCTTTCTTTCTTTCTTTCTTTCTTTTTGCACCGTTGGGTTCTTCCCAGCATGCATCCCACTTCTTTTCCTTTCTTGGTTTTTTTTCTCTCATTAACGAGGACCGGCAACTCTTCGGCACTCGTGCATTCTGTAGGCGCACATGTAAAATATCCCTGCAATACACAGACCGCACTGTTAAACGTCACATGTAAAATATCCCTGCAATACACAGAACGCACTGTTAAACGTCACATGTAAAATATCCCTGCAGTACACAGACCGCACTGTTAAACGTCACATGTAAAATATCCCTGCAATACACAGAACGCACTGTTAAACGTCACATGTAAAATATCCCTGCAATACACAGACCGCACTCTTAAACGTCACATGTAAAATATCCCTGCAATACACAGACCGCGCTGTTAAACATCACATGTAAAATATCCCTGCAATACACAGACCGCACTGTTAAACGTCACATGTAAAATATCCCTGCAATACACAGAACGCACTGTTAAACGTCACAGGTAAAATATCCCTTTAATACACAGAACGCACTGTTAAACATCACATGTAAAATATCCCTGCAATACACAGACCGCACTGTTAAACATCACATGTAAAATATCCCTGCAATACACAGAACGCACTGTTAAACGTCACATGTAAAATATCCCTGCAATACACAGAACGCACTGTTAAACGTCACAGGTAAAATATCCCTTTAATACACAGAACGCACTGTTAAACATCACATGTAAAATATCCCTGCAATACACAGAACGCACTGTTAAACATCACATGTAAAATATCCCTGCAATACACAGACCGCACTGTTAAACGTCACATGTAAAATATCCCTGCAATACACAGACCGCACTGTTAAACGTCACAGGTAAAATATCCCTTTAATACACAGAACGCACTGTTAAACATCACATGGGAATATAGCGCGATGCAAGTCGTGCTCTGATAACATTTAACATTTTTTTATTTTATTATAATTTTGTGATGTTTAGTCAAAATCACAAGCCATTTATCAAGCTTATTGCAGTGCACATGTTAGGTCAAAATAGATAAATAAGCATAGAATATTGTAGTTATTGTACAATACAGTGTTATTCATGTTAGCATCACAGTGGAGTTTATGAGGTGAATCAAATCAAAAAATGAATCAAAAGCAAAACTCGGAAGAACTGGAACACAGGAACAGATTAGTCTTAAGACCTGACTTAAAAGAACCAATTACAGGAGCCCAGCTGAACCTCTGACTTGGCTTGGAATTGACTTGTAAAGATAATCTGTTTCCAGGTGACTTTGAGGGCATCAGCAGAAATCAACAGTGGTTAGACAGTGAGTGTGATTGGGGATAGAATTTTCACTAATACAGGTGGTCTGTGGCCTTTGAAGGCTCTCTGTGCACCTGTCAGAATTGTATAGCTGTTCTGGGTTCCGACTTCTCACCTGCAAAGAACGTCATGAGAAGGGCCACCCATCCCAGGATGTAGGACCAGGAGAAGCGCCAGTCGCCGAAACGCTTTCCCAGAAAATTGACCGTCACCCCGGTATAGACGGCCATCGCCAACAGAACAAACAGAGCTGGAGCAGGAGAGGGATGGAAGCTTCAGACACATATGTGTGCATGTGCCAAATGTGTGTTACACAGGTAATATGTGCCGAATGTGTGTTACACAGGTAATATGTGCCAAATGTGTGTTACACAGGTAATATGTGCCGAATGTGTGTTACACAGGTAATATGTGCCAAATGTGTGTTACACAGGTAATATGTGCCGAATGTGTGTTACACAGGTAATATGTGCCGAATGTGTGTTACACAGGTAATATGTGCCAAATGTGTGTTACACAGGTAATATGTGCCAAATGTGTGTTACACAGGTAATATGTGCCGAATGTGTTACACAGGTAATATGTGCCAAATGTGTGTTACACAGGTAATATGTGCCGAATGTGTGTTACACAGGTAATATGTGCCAAATGTGTGTTACACAGGTAATATGTGCCAAATGTGTGTTACACAGATAATATGTGCCAAATGTGTGTTACACAGGTAATATGTGCCAAATGTGTGTTACACAGGTAATATGTGCCAAATGTGTGTTACACAGGTAATATGTGCCGAATGTGTTACACAGGTGATATGTGCCAAATGTGTGTTACACAGGTAATATGTGCCAAATGTGTGTTACACAGGTAATATGTGCCAAATGTGTGTTACACAGGTAATATGATATCTGTGTGTTACACAGGTAATATGTGCCGAATGTGTGTTACACAGGTAATATGCTATCTGTGTGTTACACAGGTAATATGTGCCAAATGTGTGTTACACAGGTAATATGGTATCTGTGTGTTACACAGGTAATATGGTATCTGTGTATTGGCTTATAGGGTACATGTATAGGTGTTGATTATCAATTATAGGTTATTGCTATAGGTGCTGTATGCTAGTTGCATGATATGTGTGCGTGTTTTATATGTTGGAACTGAAAACATGTTTGAATGAGTCATACGTATGCACATCGGGAACATGCGTGTCTGCGTATGACTTACTGGAGATGAAAAACATAATGCCAGCAGCAAAAGAACGGTTGAATCTCTCAAAAGCAGAGAAGTGGGCAAATGACAGGATTCCAGCAATGATACCGGCGAAGCAGGACATTGCCGACAGGATCATGAATGCACGAGTCGCGTTCCAGTAGGCTGTGGAGAGAAACCTGGGAATGAAGGGAGTGCTTGTGGAAAGGAATCCATCAGTGAAAAAAAGCAGGTGGGAAAATTCAGTTTGCAAAAATGTATCATTTTTTTTCTCCCTTTTTTTACTCTGTGTTAGCTTGGCGCAATGTTACCATGATGTCACAGCAGTGAGTGTAGTACTGTTACTGTGAGGTCACAGTAGTGTCTGTGTTGCAGTGTTACTGTCATCACAGTGGTGTCAGTGTGGTGTTGTTACTGTGAGGTCACAGTAGTGTCTGTGTAGTAGTGTTACTGTCATCACAGTGGTGTCGGTGTGGCGCTGTTACTGTGATGTCATAGTGGTATCAGCAATGTAGCGTACTCACTCACCAATGCTGTCCGTCTGCATGTAACACTTGCCAGACATGCAGTACCTCCACAGCCCCTGGTGGGCAAAACTGCCAGAGAGACGGTACTGCATCCAGTAGTCCGTGGCCGTGGAGACAACCAGCAGGATGTTCCCCACAATGGCACAGAACAGACCACCTCCCATGAAGCTGTACATTCTGAGCAGCACTGCAAGAGCTGCACAACACTAAACACTGTGAATATGCATGCAATGCAGTCGGTCTCATGCACGCATTAGATTAGATCTGCACAGATACCGCATTTTGTATCTTCATATCAGTTGACACAATGGGCTTTGTGAATAATGGTTATACATGTCATAAAGATATGAGCGAATCCTTGTGCAACATTGATCCATAAAACATATATCCCACATATATCATACTACACAAGGCACACAAGAATGCAAAGCAGTCTAACGCAACTCACTGGGCATGACATTCAGTGCCATCAGAATCATGATCTTCACACAGCATGGTTTATACATAGATACGCAATGCAATCACTGTCATGGCATACTGCACAGTGAGCATCCTTGTTCATAACATTGCATACATTACAGTCAGTGTTACTCAGTTCATAGACATAAACAGCAACCCCCGCTTGTAATACTATAAATAACTAATACTCAACTAAAACACTTTGTAGACCTGCTCTCACAATGCAACATAGCGACAAACATAGACAAAGCTATAGACTCTCACTCTCACTCACAAATATATGAACACACAATACATCACTTCTTATATCAAGCTGGTGACCAAAGTCATGTATTTAATATGCCAATTTTTAGTACAACCAAACCCTCTGAGGACAACGTGCTAAATATTGCACCATAAAAAGCTGTTTGTTGTACACTTGTGTTGTTGTGATCAATCATTATAAAATATTAAATAACTTTATTTGATTACAATGTTGGAATATATATTTTTTTACCACAATTCATTAATATACGTAATTATACACTATAAAATTTCCATTTTTAGGTCACCCTTTTTTTTAATTAATGCAAAATTCCAATTGATCTTATTCACTGGTCATAAAATCGAGGTGACATCAGTGAGGAATATGTACATTTGATTTATACTGATTTTAAAATAATTTCTGTTTAGTGCTTCAATATACACATCACAATTACAGATGTTTGTAAATATTTTAAAATGAGAGTCGTTCTGAAACGGATAACATATTACAAACATTATTTTTAATCTTTTTACATACGTTTTTGTACAAATATGCTTAAGAATAGTGTCCAAAGTTACACTGTGCGTTAGAAACCATTATAGTAGTCAATATTATTTGTCCCTAATACACAGTAAATCAGAAAATTATGACAACATTAAACCCTTAAGTACAATTTACTTGCTCGTTTTTATTTTTGTTGTGATATTTTTGCAACATTCCTTTCTATTATTAATTCTTAATTATGTTCAGGCTTTACATCCATCCTCAACACTGAATTTATGTACTTTCATGCCATTTATAGCACAGTTGCAATTATATTATTAAAATATTGATAACTGTATTATAATATCATCTGAAGGCAGGCCAGAGATAACACAGCAGAGATAACCAACCAACCCAGGAGGCTTACCTCAGTATTTTAGGGGGAAAAAGACCCTCTTAAACGCCTGCCCTTCGGGAGAGAAAGAGAGTGGGAGACAGCGAGCCTGGACTGAAAGAGAATCCGAGAGAACCCCCAGGGGCTGAATTCCAAAAAGTTATCCCCTCCACTTTTCTGTCGATGGAGGCAAAATGCTTTAACACAATTGCCCCAGAACAAATGCACTTGACCTTAGCAGTGCGGCAGACACGTGGCTTTGCTCCATTCAACCCCATGGGGGGTCTGGGGGGGGTGGGGGGGTCGGTGTGGTGGGCAGGGTGCGGGTTAGGGGACTGACCAGTTTTTTTTGTTTGTTTGGTGTGTTCTGGAAGCGTGGATGTGCAGAGGTTTGCAGTACTGCGGTGGTCAAAGCAACATGCTGAAGCCACACTTTCTTTGACAGGAGTCCAGCTGTCGCCGTTTGGCCAAGAGCTCTACATACAGAGTCATGCACAGACATCACATTGCCCCACCCCACCCCCACCCCCACCCCCACCCCCACGCCCACACCCACACCCACACGAACATGCACACAATTACACATCATGGGCCTCTCTCAGACATATGCACAAGGCCAAAACTCATCAACTCTAGTCCTCTCTCATGCATTAACTGCATGCACTCATCAAATTCCTCTCTCACTCCTCACACAAACTCTCTCACGGATTATCACACTGCTTTCAGAAACAAATGCACTCTGGAACATCTCTCTCCAACACACGTCCCATATTACTCCTCTCAGACATCATATTCTTCTGTAAGAAACAGGAACACTCACTCATGGTAGAACAAACACAGACATAAAACAATAATAATACATTTTATGTATATAACAAGTTTCATTTTACAGTGAAAATGGACACACGTGTTCTGCTCAATTATACACTTTATTTCTCTCTTGGAAACACAACTGATAAAAATCTAGTCCTCTTTTGTAGAAATACTGATAAACGCAGACACTCTATGCACTATTCACACATATTCAACATACTTTCATCTATTCCTTTAGCATTCATACATGTAAAAACATAATCCTGCAACCTGTATATCTAACAGGCTGGAGCCCCCAACTTGAGGGGTCACACAGTAGTGTGACTGTGATTTGAATCCCCAAGGGACAAAATAACAACAAAAAAATACTGTGCTTCTGTTTGCTTTGCAATCAAAACAAAAACAAGTCAGGTGGTTTAAAAAAAAAACTGTTAGTGTACTGATCGATGGAAATTTTCTTAAAACAGTTATAAGTAGGCTAACATAGAATGTCAGACTATTGTAGCTAATTGGTTTTGAGTTTAATTGTTTGCATTATCACAGTATTAAATATACATTAATTACAATCTCTGACGTGGACGGTATTTTACATTATTTCTAATCTGTTCGACCCAAGCTACAGGGTGAAATGGTGCACGAATGACACGTGAGAGTAAACGGGATGAAATTAAGACAAGCCAGCTGACAGGCTAGCGTCGCTGGTGAAAGGAAAGTTGACTTTAAAGCCTGTTGTGAAGGAAAAATAAAACAAAGGCAACCATTTGGTCCGTGAAAAAAAATTTTTTAATACGGAATAAAACGTTACAAATGTATTAATTTTATATAGTTTCAGCATATCGGATGAAGCGGGTAAATCATTTTAGCTACTAGGCTATTTCAAACATTGTCTTAGGGCCTCTATGTTAAAACTGGGCTGTGAAGCTCTAGATAACCAGATGTAATTTAAGATACCATATAACAACACCCGACACCCCACAGGATAATGTAGCCTAAATTATCAGGACATCTAGTCCTGGCGCCACACAGTCATACGCTACAACAGCGCACATCAAAACACACGCTCTGTTTACACGTATGTCCTATTTAAACATAGGAAACATGCTGGTAAAATATGTGGCAACAGCAGTCGCCTATAATGCATATAAGATGTAGGCTATAGCCTAATGTCATATACCACACTTGTTATGCGCCCCCCTCCCACATCTCAGCCACGTCATTGGCTTGACCGAAAACCTGGAATGGATTTACGTCAAAAAAGTGGATCCTATTGCGACATTTAAACCTGATTTCACCCCCTTCCTCGCTAGTACTGTAGCCAACAGCCATCACTGAAATGGGAATTTCGAGTACATCAACAAAACAACTAGTAGGCTAAATGACAGTAATGGCAGATAAGGCTTGCCCATTTTTTGTATACTTATTAAAATGTAATTATTTGTCTGTTTTTAAGGAAGTAGACAGTTGTGTTCGACAGCAAGTAAAACAGCCACACTCTGGTTGCCAAAAGCTACATGCTATCACTTGCAAATGCACATTAACACAATCTCAAGCAAAATGGCCGTAATATTTTCGCGTTTCCTTGAACAGAAAAGGAAAATGCAAGTGCCTTCCAGACAACTGCATCTTAGCTAACGGTAGAAAAACAAATACGAAAACAAAATTTGGAGGAGTAATACGGAAGAACCCAGCTAGAATCCACTTCATATTTTGTTACCAACAACAAAGACAGCAAGCCGCAATCTGCGGATTGATACAGTACAATTCAAGCGCTATTGTGCCATCGCAAGTAGGCTAAGGTTATTCTGGATCGAGTAATAACGATAAGAATTATCAAAACTGGAACGTAAATTAAAGGAACAATTTAGAAACCCACACATTTGAAAACACAGACTTGATCGCACCCCCGCTTAAACGATCGGACTACCCACGTACGCATAGGCTACGGCCTTTCCGCTTAAACGCAAGAGAAAACGCAGCGCAGCGGACACGAAACTCCAACCATCGCAGCCGTCTCCATTTTAACTCCAAGCCCGTTTGTACCTCACGTGTTCCGGACTGTCTTTCTCACATGACCGGTGTGTTTGTCCCCGTGATCAACACTTCCATCTCCGTCTGTCTGTGTCGCTGAATATCACCTTTTCATTTCTAACCCCCATGGATATGCTAGAACAGAGTTTGGACACCACTACGAGGTAAGAAAGTCGTCTTTTCTCATCGCTTTATTATGGCTTCCGCGGCCCACTGTCCTTTTCTAGCCTAGCTAGCTCGCTAGCCCCATTAAATACAAAACGTTAGCTAGCTAGTCTGTTACCTATCTGATACAATCTTCTCGTTATCAAGAAGTTTGCAGTGGCTAGCAAGATAACGTTAGCTGTTGTGGGTACCAACATTTCTCCTGTAACAGTAACATCAACTTTACGCATTTATCGATCGGCACTACTGCGGGTATTGCATTGGCTAGCTAACGCTACCGTAACGCTAGCAAAATGTGAAAGTGACAAGACTAAATATGCTTGCAGCTAACTAACGTTAGCGATGCATTTTGCCACTTAGCTGCTAAGTACATATCATATGTACAGTTAATAGGGGAAACATTTTGGACAGCGGTTCGTTTATTATATGATCGTATATGGGTAATGTTATTATTACTTGGAGCTAGCTTAGTTATTAGAATATGTAGCCAGTAGATGGTTAGCTGTCAATTATTCAGCCTGGAACCGGACAAATACACGCCTTTGTGTCCCGCTCTGCGTGCCTATAGAGCAGGGGGTGCATGGAGTCCGTCCGTAGCTGGTGGGAGGTCTTTTTTATATCTACATTCATATTATAATTAGGTTGATATTGTTTTCTTTGTGGTTTCTTCGTGTTCCTCAATTGGGTATTATCGGTGATCTTTGTTTGACAGTTTATGTAACGTTAGCCTACTATGAGAATAAAAAGTTTAACTTTAAAGAAAAATGATCCAGGTGCTTATACTGGCACGATATGTCTGCTTATTTATTTGTGTTTATTAATTTCCTTCTTATGTATCTGCTGCTTTCTTGTGCCTTTATCTTTGCCCTTGTATCCCAGAGTCATGATATGTACCACTACCAGCCTACATGATACACTACATGGCCAAAAGTATATGGACACCTGCTCGTCCAACATCTCATTCCAAAATCATGGGCATTAATATGGAGTTGGTCCCCATTTGCTACTATAATAGCCTCCACTCTCCTGGGAAGGCTGTCCACTGGATGTTGGACCATTGCTGCGTGGATTTGTTTCCATTTAGTCAGAAGAGCATTAGTGAGGTCGGGCACTGATGTGGGGCTATTAGGCCTGGCTCGCAGTCGGCTTTCCATTTCATCCAAATGGTGTTTGATGGGGTTGAGGTCAGGGCTCTGTGCAGGCCAGTCAAGTTCTTCCATACTGATCTCGACAAACCATTTCTGTATGGACCTCTATTTGTGCATGGGGGCATTGTCATTCTGAAACAGGAAAGGGCCTTCCCCCAAAATGTTGCCACAAAGTTGGAAACCCAGAATCGTCTAGAATGTCATTGTATGATGGAGTGTTAAGATTTGCCTTCACTGGAACTAAGGAGCCTAGCCTGAACCATGAAAAACAGCCCCAGACAAAGGGGTGTCCACATACTTTTGGCCATATAGTGTATGTAGCATACCACTACCACCATGGGGTTCTTGCTGTTGCGTCCGCCAAATATAATGCTAACGTTATTGATTGGGGTTTACGTAGAATTTTATTGAAACCCCACGTCACATAATTGGTTTCAGGCAAACAAGTTACTGCACCATTTAAGTTTAAATGGCTGTACCCCAAACCGGGTGCATGTTGATATCCATTCCTAGAGAATCCCCATTGGAGCTGTGCCCTCAGAGAAAGTCTTATCCCTGTGCAGCTTCAACTGTACGTGTTAGATTTACTCCAGTGGCCAGAGCAAACACATTGGATGATATCATTTATTTATTTTATTTTTTTCCATCTGAAGCATCAAATATTAATGAATTAATGAAATCATGTATTCATTAATTAATTCATTCATTTGTTTATTTCAAGGGAAAACTCAATGAGCAATACTCTCATTTTTGGGAGTGTCCTTTACCATCAAAATAAAATTATTAAAATAGTAGACAGAGAAGGCAGCCTAGGATATAAATCACTGTTGTCCACTCAGTGGTTTACAGCAAAGAACAATAGTGTTCATTTTTCCTCCTGGAAAGTGGACATCTTGCATTGGTGACACTCTCAAATACCTCCAATGGAAGATTACATGCAGAAAAGGCCTGCTTTTCACATTTTGGTAACAATGAAATCAGAACCATCTACAGACATCATATGTTTAGCCGCGATACTTGACATTTAAAATAAACAAAATAATGATTACATTTTTATTGTTGTGTTTTTATTTTTTCCGCTCACTCAAATTAAATGTCCTGGGCTAGTAGGGCTTGGACGAGGAGGCTTGCGAATCACGTTTCAAGACGTGCCCTGGGTTTAGTGTGCGTACTTTGCAGCTTGGCGACTTCACGTGGTAAGAACATATGGTGTCTGTCACCCGGTTATAATTGATTACGGTAACGTGCGTTGAATTAACGTCTTTAAATGCAGTATTAACCGTTTGCTCTCTCCATTTCTTATAGTCACGAGAAACAGGAAACGGGGGTAGCTGTACAGGAAGGTAGGTGTCACGTTGTTCCTGATGTGCTCTGGCCCAATTAGAGGGAATGTTTTCCGTACAGAATTTTGCACATGATGCAAATGAGGATTGAGAATTTGTTGATTGTAAGACCAGTTTGTGTCACGCCACAGTTTTATTACTTGATTTATCTTTGTTTTATTTTTTTTATTTTTTTTTATTTTTTTTTACATGAATACCTGTGTGCATATAGGCCGCTGTACCAAAGCTCCCATTCGGTCGTGCGCTAGCATGAAATGAGTAGCGCTGTTGAGTACCCTCATTCATCTTTTTTTTTAAAATTATTCTCAGGGGACATTCCAGGCAGGGAGAAGCATTCCACTATTGCCATAGCGAACATTCAGGAGACGGGCGCCTTCACGGATCATAATGTCCAGTACCAGTTCCGCACAGAGAACAGCGGTGGACAGGTAAACTCCACCTCTGACAGAACAGCCGTGCTTCAGTCAAGCTTCGAATAGATGATGAAGGGGTGTGGCTATGTAAACTGGTATAATGGTTATTGGTTGTGCTTCAACGCTGAATCTCTTAACGGAGCATTTCTGAGTGAGTGGCACTGAAAATGGAAACACAGGGGGGGCCCCCCAGTCGCCATTGAATCCTGACTGTCTCACCTGGGGCGGCAGTGCAGTGTAATGGTGGGGGAACTGAGCTTGTAACCCAACGGGTTGTGGGTTTGCATCCCAGGCAGGGTTCCACTGTTGCACCCTTAAGCAAGGCACTTATTTAACATGAATAGATGCACGTAATTGTATGTAAAAATGTAAGTGGCTCTGGATAAGAGCGACTGCTAAATGCTTATATGTAAATGTTGCCTGTGGCCCAGGGTCCTGTGGAGTGATGCACGTCCATAGACAGTGACCATAGTGCCACCCTGGGAGGGTTGTAGTCAGCGGGTCACTCTCTGCCTCAGCAGTTCTTACCAAGTTCACTTCGCCAGGCACTGTAGTATAACGGGTAAGGAGCTGTGCATGTAACCTAAAGGTTGCGTTTTTGAATCCCAGGTAGGACACTGCCATTGTTCCCTATAGCGGGCTGCTTAAGCTGAACTGCTTCAGTGTTTTATCCAGCTGTATAAATGGTGCCAGTAATGTGATGTAATGTTTAGCAGGTGCCTGAAGCTTTGCAGTCCTTTGCAATGGCAGTACAGCTCATCTGACTGGAGAGCAGATTGAAAATAAATGTGTTGGTGTCCAGCCTCCAAAACTGACGAGATGTTTTCAGTGGTGGGGTGGGCCTAACGTTACAGTTCGGCAGTATTCCCCACATCAGGGAATGAAGAAAATGGTTCGAAATTAAGGTAAATCTCCCGGCAGGGGAGAACACTGATTCACACGTGGCCAGCCGCAGAACTCAGAGGTCATGGGCGTGCGGTCACGCCTTCATCCGGTGATTAATGGGGGTCAGAGGTCACGGGCGTACAGACACACCTTTATCGTGAGATTAACGGAGGTCAGGGGGTCAGGGACAGGGCGGCTCCGCCTGACGTTCCGCCTCGTGTCCCGGTGAACAGAGTCCCTCTTTCCACGCGCAGCGGGACGGAAAGGAGTAAACGGCGGCTGGTCTAAACGCCCTTCTCTCCTTCGCCAGGTGACGTACCGCGTCGTCCAGCTGACGGATGATCAGTTAGAGGCGGGAGGCGATGGGAGCGGGGCGGTCAGCGTGGTCTCTGCAGCTGCCTTCTCGGGGGCGCAAGCAGTCACACAGGTATACGTGTGTGTGTGTGTGTGTGTGTGTGTGCGCGCGCGCGTGCATAGGTGTGTGTGCACAAGCTTTTATGTGCGAATACACATGTGGATATCATTTGCAAGGCAGCCTTGAATTGGGCGGTAGCCTGTGGATTTATGCTGTTCATGGCTGTGAGTGAGCAGTTTTCTCTGGCCTGTCCTCTGTAGGCCGTGATCCAGAACCCCTTCAGTAACGGCGGCAGCCCTGCCGGGGAGTCCGTGTCAGGGGAGACACGCTTCTACTTCCCCGCTACCGCCGTTAGCGACGGCACGGGCGCCGTGTCGGTACAGACTACTGCTGAGCCCGGCCTCACTCAGGCAGGAGGTGAGAGCATCCAGAGAACACACACACACATATCACACACACACACACACACACTATACACACAAACACACACACATAGACACAGACACGCATACATGCACATACACGCGCACGCATACATTTGGTTGCCTTATTATAAATTAGCCAGAGGGAATTGCGAGGTAATTAATTCCTGTGTGTATTACTGAGGGTGTTTCTTTCAACACGTTCTGCAGTTTAACAGAATAACAAGTTAATGAGCTCTCCTTCCCTCCCTCCCTCCCTCCCTCCCTCCCTCCTTCTCTCCCTCCCTCCAGGCCAGCTCTATGTGATGATGAATACCCCTGACGTGCTGCAGACTGTGGCACCCCGGACCATCGCCCCTCGGACACACCCTTATACCACGTGAGTAGCCTCTTCCCACTGCTGGGCGCACCCCCATTCTGCCTGACGGGACATCCCGTGCTGACTCAGCACTGTGTCCCTCGGCGAACGTGTGTGTGCGTGCACGTATGTAACCTGTTCTCTGTTTCTCTGTGCAGGAAGTTGGATGGGCCTCGAGTGCCAAGAGATGATAGGAGGAGGGCACAGCACAATGAAGGTGAACTACATTTCCCACAATCCCACAGATGATCACTGCTCTAAAACACTGTGTATAGACACATTCACAAAGTGTCTTATTCGGAGATAATCCAGTATTATTATTATTATTATTATTATTATTATTATTATTATTAATAATAATAATAATAATAATAATAATAATAATAATAACCAGTTAAAAAAAGAATAACACTAAATACCTGTGGGTAATTCATGCAGTGCTGTCTACATGATGCTTATGCAGTGTGGTTGTGCTGTTGGCTGTGTCCGCTCTAACTGGCACAACACAGGCACACTATCAACAGATCGGGCTGAAAAAACACATGAGACGGGTCGCGGCTTAGCCTTTTCTATGACATCTGCTCCCCTGACCTTCTCTGCTGTATGTTACTAATGCGTTTGCTACTGTTACGGTGGCCTCTCCTCAAATGATACTGGCCTGTGATCTTATTTCCCCTTTTTTTTGCATCTTTTCTTCAGATTAATAATCTGATTACGGCCAAAGTCTTACGTTTGTGTGTAATTGAATTCCGCTTACGACTTCGTGCCTCATCATAATATAGACGCCCATTTGGTGTGCGGTGTATTGATTTCAGTTGGCTCTCAGTCGAGTTGCAGTAACCTGGCACAATGTGGTTGGAATTCTAACTCAATTCTTGGTTGAGAAAGTGACTCTGCAAGTTCACCCACCAGAGGGCATTAGAAAGCTATGCTTCCGTAGATTAACGCAAGAGCTCAGTTTGGGTGCAGCGTTTCCCATAGACATTTTCAAAAGCATTGGCCATTCTTATGGAATAAATTCCCACCGTCTAGGTTTGGTTGTTGTAGGGCAGAAATGGTGAGGAGGGTTTTATTGGTAAACATATTTATGTCAACATTACTGTTTTGGTGCTCGGCGCATTAATACAAATAAAGTATATGGCTCACACACGGGATTACTCCTGAATTAAAAAAATCCACCTGGATATTCTCAAAAGTCCTCCACTAAAAAATCCTAACGATGAACTTAGATGTTATGCTCTGGTAATTAAGGTGTTATACATACTTTATGGAGGCTTTTGGCTCCTAAAATGAAAAATAATTAATTAAAATTAAAAAAACGAATGTATTATAATGTATGCAGCAAATTTCTAAATAATTGTTACAAAGTGATTGAGGTGTGCAGTATTTCTGTGTACGGTAACATCTGTCGCAAGCTGCAATACACAGTCATGACCTGCTGTGCCAAGTTTATGACCGTGTAATGTCAGCTTTACGGCTTGCAGTTTAAGAAAAACGCTACTGAAAATTCTACTGTGGATTGTGCTGTAATAGAAATGGAATGTGAAGCAAAGAATAAACAAATGGTACGATTGATAACTTTGCCAGTAAGCTTCCCTGTTATTGGTGTAGTGGAGAGGCGGAGAAGAGACAAGATCAACAACTGGATCGTCACCCTGTCCAAGATGATCCCCGACTGCACCATTGACAGCACCAAGACTGGCGCAGTGAGTCATCTGTGTGCGTGCGTGCATGTGTGTGAGACCGATTCAACAGAATTAACTTCTCAAAAGGCAGATGAACAGATGAACAGTTGAAACTAGGCAAAAAAAAAAGAACCTAAAAAAGGGACCTACTCAAGTGAAGGGCACCCTTTGGGTTCCTCCTGGCCAGCAGTGTCTGTCTGTTCTCTTTGACGCCGAAGTGTGGCGCTGTGTTTGCATGACGCTGATGTGTGGCGCTGTGCACGTGTTTGCGTGTTTCTCAGTTTCCCTGTTTTCACTCAGAGCAAAGGCGGGATTCTTTCCAAGGCCTGCGACTACATCCAGGAGCTCCGGCAGAGCAACCAGAGGCTTCAGGACAGTTTCAAGGACGTGGAGAGAGTGCAGGTGGACAACGAGCTGCTTAGACAGCAGGTAGGCTCTCCTCGCTACAGGGAAGCTAGCGCTGGTGCTAAGTGTTGCCTGTGGGTAAAGGGTTATCTCCTCGCTACAGGGAAGCTAGCGCTGGTGCTAAGTGTTGCCTGTGGGTAAAGGGTTATCTCCTCGCTACAGGGAAGCTAGCGCTGGTGCTAAGTGTTGCCTGTGGGTAAAGGGTTATCTCCTCGCTACAGGGAAGCTAGCGCTGGTGCTAAGTGTTGCCTGTGGGTAAAGGGTTATCTCCTCGCTACAGGGAAGCTAGTGCTGGTGCTAAGTGTTGCCTGTGGGTAAAGGGTTATGTCCTCGCTACAGGGAAGCTAGCGCTGGTGCTAAGTGTTGCCTGTGGGTAAAGGGTTATCTCCTCGCTACAGGGAAGCTAGCGCTGGTGCTAAGTGTTGCCTGTGGGTAAAGGGTTATCTCCTCGCTACAGGGAAGCTAGCGCTGGTGCTAAGTGTTGCCTGTGGGTAAAGGGTTATGTCCTCGCTACAGGGAAGCTAGCGCTGGTGCTAAGTGTTGCCTGTGGGTAAAGGGTTATCTCCTCGCTACAGGGAAGCTAGCGCTGGTGCTAAGTGTTGCCTGTGGGTAAAGGGTTATGTCCTCGCTACAGGGAAGCTAGCGCTGGTGCTAAGTGTTGCCTGTGGGTAAAGGTTTATGTCCTCGCTACAGGGAAGCTAGCGCTGGTGCTAAGTGTTGCCTGTGGGTAAAGGGTTATCTCCTCGCTACAGGGAAGCTAGCGCTGGTGCTAAGTGTTGCCTGTGGCTAAAGGGTTATCTCCTCGCTACAGGGAAGCTAGCGCTGGCGCTAAGTGTTGCCTGTGGGTAAAGGGTTATGTCCTCGCTACAGGGAAGCTAGCGCTGGCGCTAAGTGTTGCCTAATGGTAAAGCATTCTCACCCCGCTGCAGATCGAGGAGCTGAAGGGCGATAACGCCCTCCTGCGGGCTCAGCTGCAGCAGCACGGGATTGAGGTAGCGGGAGAGGCGGCGTCTCAGTGAGACGGGAGCACGCGCGCCCGCGCGGGGGGGGTGCGGAGCAACGGGACGGGACAGGACAGGGGGAAGAGGAAGAGGACTACACTACCGACGAAGAGCGGCCCTCTGTGATCCTTCTCCCCCTGCGGACACCGGACTCGTGTGTGTACCGGGCGGAGTGGACCCTGTAGCACTTCTCCTTCCATTTATACGCAAACTCTCATAACGTCCTCACAACGTTCCTGTCACGGTGCGGGGAGGCTGCTTCCTCTCGCGCATGTATTCATTATGAATCAAGGGCGATCTTCACACGCATTATTACCATTGGTTTATTCTCTGCATATTTCAGGTTGTTTTTAGTCGTTTAATTTCTGTTGTAATTTCTTTTTTTTTGTTTTTTAAAATTTTTGTCCTTCGTTGTAGCTTGTTAGTTACGTTGACACGTCTGCTTTATTTGACGCGAGTTGCAGAGGTGAGTTGAGGAAACGCAAGGTCGCAGTTGTTTGGAGTGCTGTACAGGATCACACAGAATGGCCCGGCTCAGCTCGGCTCAGCTCGACTCCGCACTGCTCAGCGTAGCACATGCTGCTTTCTCACTCTGGGGTTCAGTTCTGGGGCCAGTCCTCAGTTCCTCAGTTGGAAATGCAGCCACATTGTAGCCTCCAGTATTCACTGATTTTATAAATTATTGAATAATTGCCACGCTTTTTTTTTTTTATATGACAGTAATGGTTCTTATGATGTACTTTTGGGGGTACCCACTCCCCCCAGACTCCGTGCTGACTCCCAACACAAAGTACGCAGTAACACAGAGCTGACTGTAATTTAAGAAGCTGCTCAAACGCTTCAAGGATGACTGAGCTCCTTTTTTTTAAAGGAGGCTGCCTGCTGGGATTGTTGTGACTGGAGCGTGTGTTAATGTGTGTATTGGAGTTTGCCAATATCTGTGTCTAGTAAGTGAGTGAATGTGTGTGTGTGTGTGTGTGTGTGTGTGTGCGTGCGTGCGTGCGTGCGTGCGTGCGTGCGTGCGTGCGTGCGTGCGTGCGTGCGTGCGTGCGTGCGTGCGTGCGTGCGTGCGTGCGTGCGTGCGTGCCCGCGTACGTGTGTCTGTTGTGAGTATATTTGAGTCTGAATGTAATTGAGGGTCACGAGTGTGAATAATTTTTGAGTTTGTGTGTGTGTGTGTGTGTGGGTGTGATTCAGTGGCAGATGTGTGCTTATCTGTTCGTGGGACGTTATACTAGTTCATTGTTCGGCATATCGTACGTCATTCAGAGCAGAGGAATTATAGCACTGAGCCTTATTCGGTCTAATTAAGATGCAACAGGCTTTTGCCTGTACCTACAAAAATGTACACAGAAGAGTATTTCATTCAGTTTTGGTTAACTGTACAATGTTCATGTTATTTTGCTTTTAACTTCTTTTTTTCCCTTTTTTTTTCTCAAATAAACCTTGATGAGGTTATGAGGATTGCTGAATGATTAGTTGTCCCGAAACGGATAAATTGAATGGCCAATCACTGACATTCTTCAACACGTGTCTCCCAATCAGAATGACTCATTGTAGGCAGGAAGTCTACAAAGAGCCTTTCTTAAGTTCAGCAATATTCACTGCTTATAGGAATAGAGTGATTGTGTGACAGTTCCTGTAAAAATGAAAGATTTGATAAGCTAACCACTAAACTCTGGTCTTTAATGTAAATATTTATCTCTGTGTACAAGAGTCTGCATTTCTAGATTTAGAAATTTGATAGATTTTCTAAATCTATCTAATTAGATTTAATTTGTTTTATTTACCAATTAGTATAGACTGGAGGCTGAAACCATGAAAAAGATTTTTTTTCAGTAAAAAAAACAAAAAAACACCTTTTTAAAATAAAAATAAAAAGATATTTATTTGTATCTTTTTTTTAAATGTAGAAAAACATGTAGACACCACATGAACTGCAGTAATGGACTAATGGGAGGGTCCCTTACCGAGAACCAATCTCTTCCTAATAGCATGTCAATAGACTGGCAAGGATGGGAATTTTATAAATAAAGACTTTGGCTGAATTATTTGTCTGATTGCAGTCTGTCCTGTGTGTCTTTATCTGATATTATTCATCCTCTTTTAGTAAGAGCTACAATGGTTTCCCCACAATGGCTTCCTGTCTGTGTAGGGAGATTTATCATCCCCCTCTCCCTCTCTTTTTGAATGTTTGGAGTTAAATCTCATCCCTCTCGTCCTCTCTATGTTCCTTCCCTCTCAGCCTGTGTTTGTCTCCCTGATCTGATCCTCTGTCTCGCTGTGAGTTTGGAGTGAGATCTAATCCATTTGTGTCACTGTGAATTTGGAGTCAGATCTGATCCCTCTGTCTCACTGTGAGTTTGGAGTGAGATCTGATCCCTCTGTCTCACTGTGAGTTTGGAGTGAGATCTGATCCTTCTGTCTCACTGTGAGTTTGGAGTGAGATCTGATCCCTCTGTCTCTGAGTTTGGAGTCAGATCTGATCCCTCTGTCTCTGAGTTTGGAGTGAGATCTGATCCCTCTGTCTCACTGTGAGTTTGGAGTGAGATCTGATCCTTCTGTCTCACTGTGAGTTTGGAGTGAGATCTGATCCCTCTGTCTCTGAGTTTGGAGTCAGATCTGATCCCTCTGTCTCTGAGTTTGGAGTGAGATCTGATCCCTCTGTCTCACTGTGAGTTTGGAGTGAGATCTGAGCCACTTTCACATTGATTTTGGAGTGATATCAGATCCTCTGTTTCACTTTGAGTTTGGAGTGAGATCTGATCCTTCTGTCTCACTGTGAGTTTGGAGTGAGATCTGATCCTTTGTCTCACTGTCAGTTTGGAGTGAGATCTGAGCCACTGTCTCACTGTCAGTTTAGACTGAGATCTGATCCATCAGTCTCCCGTTTGGCACGAGAGGTCTGTTGCATCATTAAACAGTGGTGAGCTTTGGCCAACTTGTGTCAATATTTATATTAAAAAAAGCAAAAGTCCATTTTCTACAGTTTCTCTTCAACTGTATGTGTAGATCTCACACATTGGAAGTCGAAAGTTTACATACACCATAGCCAAATCCATTTAAACTCAGTTTTTCACAATTCCTGACATTTAATCCTAGTAAACATTCCCTGTCTTAGGTCAGTTAGGATCACAACTTTATTTTAAGAATGTGAAATGTCAGAATAATAGTAGAGAGAATGATTTATTTCAGCTTTTATTTCTTTCATCACATTCCCAGTGGGTCAGAAGTTTACATACACCCTGTTAGTATTTGGTAGCATTGCCTTTAAATTGTTTAACTTGGGTCAAACATTTCGGGTAGCCTTCCACAAGCTTCTCACAATAAGTTGCTGGAATTTTTGCCCATTCCTCCTGAGTCAGGTTTGTAGGCCTCCTTGCTCGCACATGTTTTTTTAGTTCTGCCCACAAATTTTCAATTGGATTGAGGTCAGGACTTTGTGATGGCCACTCCAATACCTTGACTTTGTTGTCCTTAAGCCATTTTGCCACAACTTTGGAAGTATGCTTTGGGTCATTGTCCATTTGGACGAGCCATTTGCGACCAAGCTTTAACTTCCTGGCTGATGTCTTGAGATGTTGCTTCAGTATATCCACATGATTTTCCTTCCTCATGATGCCATCTATTTTATGAAGTGCACCAGTCCCTCCATGGCGGTTTTGGAGTAGTGGCTTCTTCCTTGCTGAGCAGCCTTTCAGTTTATGTCGATATAGGACTCGTTTTACTGTTGATATAGATACTTTTATACCTGTTCCCTCCAGCATCTTCACAAGGTCCTTTGCTGTTTTTCTGGGATTGATTTGCACTTTTCAAACCAAAGCATGTTCATCTCTAGGAGACAGAACGTGTCTCCTTCCTGAGCGGTATGACGGCTGCATGGTCCCATGGTGTTACTTGCGTACTATTGTTTGTACAGACAAACGTGGTACCTTCAGGTGTTTGGAAATTGCTCCCAAGGATGAACCAGACTTGTGGAGGTCCACAATTTTCTTTCTGAGGTTTTGGCTGATTTCTTTTGATTTTCCCATGATGTCAAGCAAAGAGGCACTGAGTTTGAAGGTAGGCCTTAAAATACATCCACAGGTACACCTCCAATTGACTCAAATAATGTCAATTAGCCTATCAGAAGTTTCTAAAGCCATGACATCATTTTCTGGAATTTTCCAAGATGTTTAAAGGCACAGTCAACTTAGTGTATGTAAACTTCTGACCAGCTGTAATTGTGATATAGTGAATTAAAAGTGAAATAATCTGTCTGTAAACAATTGTTGGAAAAATTACTTGTGCCATGCACAAAGTAGATGTCCTAACTGACTTGCCAACACTATAGTTTGCTAACATGAAATCTGTGGAGTGGTTAAAAAAGTGTATGTAAACTTCCGACTTCAATTGTATACTCTCTGTTTGCTATAATGGAAATATAACCAGCATTAAAAAAGCTTATGCAAAAAGCTTTTCTGAACAGGCAGTTTAATAAATAAAAGAAATTCACTCATAACAGATCCAATTGTTACAGTTTCTTAAAGCCATTTGGTTTACAGTTTATTTATAATTATATGTGTCTGGTATTAAAAAGCGTATGGTGCTTGTGATCAGTGCAGTCAGTGATTAATACCGTTTTTCCTTCCCGCCATCCTGGGATTAGCTCAAACACCACGGCCATTCATCCTGTAGTTAGCGGTGCCAATTTCCTTGTGTACACATTGGACGAGTTAATGACTGACAGCACAGTGTTTGCGTTTGATCGTCGTGTGGTTGATTGGAAGAGGGTGGAAGTCACGGTCCTAATGCTACATTTTCACAATGACATGGAACTGTACGGTTGGGCGGAGGGTTCCCAATCTTCACCAGTCAGAGGTGCTTTAGGGTGCGATTCAACCTCTGCTCCTTGTTACCTCTGGGATTCGTTACATCATTAAATGTCACTATGAATCACTGAACGCCACTATGAATCACTGACCATCATTAATCATCAATTTATGACACTGAATCACTGAGCATCACTCAACGTCACTGAGTATCACTGATCGTCACTGAAAGTCACCGAGCATTACCGAACGTCACTGAACGTCACCAAGCCTTGTTGAATGTCGGGAGGCATCGCTGAATGCTGCTCTATTGACCCACCTGCTGCTGTGGGAATCGACTGGTCTTTCAGGATAGCTTACGCTTTGCTGGAGCTGGAGAATGTAATGATTTGGCTCGATGCACTAACACAATATTATCTTTTGAACTAATAAAGTCAATGCGTAACCAACTGAATCCAATAAAACGTTTGATACAATTTACATGAAATTAAATCCATGTATTAAAGTTTGCTAAACATTATGGTATTTTCTTATTTGATATTTGGTCTGGTATAAGGGGATAAAAATATTTTATTGCATGCCTTTATTCGTAAAGCATTTGTAAAGGTTATGTTAACAGATTTGCACTGGAAAAGTAGAAAATATAGCTGCCCCCAAAGAGAAAATGTATAAAGTAATAAATGTTTTTTTTAAGCACATTTTGAAGATATTGACTCCCCAAAAAATTATAATAAAATTATAATAAGTACATAGAATGAACACACCCAATGAGCCGTATTAGACATTGGCCCACTACCAGTACATCTATAATCATCACAAAGTTGTATCTGTGACATGAACAAAACAAGGATCCAATGCTAACAGAACTGTTCAGTGGTTTCACTTTCTAGCAACACACTTGTGATTAGCGCATATGTAACATCAGACAGAAATAATAGTGTGCGCATAGTGTATAGCAGTGCCCACAATAGCTGCCCCACACACAGGGCTCAATCCCCCTCATTGGCGCTCGTGTCTTTGTATATGTCATTACTGGAGCGCGCCAGCAGGGGGCAGCAGGAAGCCCTGCGGCAGCGCAAGAGGCGGAGCCTCCCCAGCAGTGCGCTCAGGCAGCGGTTGAACGCGCTCCTCACGGCGCAGGAGGAGAAGTAGAAAATGAGCGGGTCCAGGCAGGCGTTCAAGGTGCTGAACTGCAGGGCGACGTGGCGCCACTCCGGGATGGTGTCCGTGATGAAGCCTGCCAGGTGGGACGCGTTGTAGGGGCCGAAGCAGAGGGCGAAGACCAGCAGCGTCCCCAGGGCCAGGCCGATGGCCCGCAGGCGGCGGCGCCGGCCGATGTGGGGCCGCCGGGACAGGATGCGGATGAAGTTGATGTAGCAGAAGCAGGAGATGAGGAAGGGCACGCAGAAGAGCAGGAGGCACAACTCCAGCCTGACGGGCATGAGCACCTGCAGCTGCTCCGGCGTGAAGTTTTGGTAGCAGCCGTTGCTGCCGTTGGTGGGGTTGTAGTAGGGCATGATGTAGACAATGCTCAGGTTCAACGAGGACAGGATCCAGAAGAAGACGCTGACCACCACGGCGTACAGGGGCCGGCGGTTCAGCTTGTACCTGATGGGGAAGGCCACGCCCAGGTAGCGCTCCACGCTCACCGCCGTGAGGAAGAAGGCACTGTTGTAGATGGTGGAGTAGTAGACGAACCCGGTCAGCGGGCACAGGAAGTCGGGCATGTTCCACATCATGTTGTCCATGGCCTCCTTCATCTTGAAGGGGAGGAAGATGAGGAAGATGAGGTCGGAGATCGTGAGGTTGAGCAGCAGGATGTCGATGGGGACGGGCTTCTGTTGGAGCTTCTGGCTGAAGGTGTAGAAGGCCAGAGCGTTGGCCGGAAGGCCAATCACGAAGGTGATGATGGAGACGGACAGGCCCAGCTGGGCTTGGCTTGTCAGCATGGTGGCAGCTGTGGATCACAGGAATCCGTTTCTGAGAATGGAGGTGCAGAGCATAGAGCAGGGGCCTGTTCCAGAAAGCAGGATTACTAGTTAGCTGGATAACTGCACTGAGTAAAACCAAAAACTTTCCCAAATCTGGAACATAGACCTAAGTAAATAGGTCTATAACCCGGAACAGCTCTAAGTAAACCAAGCTGTTCCACTTAGTGACGTTATCCAGCTAACGCTGTAATCCGTCTTTCTGGAACAGGTCCCAGGTAAAACTGATCATCAGCACAATTGTTATTTTATAGCCCACCTATAATGAATGGTGGTATTTGGGGTGGATGACAGGTCCCCCTCTTTTCTTTGGAATCACCATTTGCACCGAGTAACACCATGTGCCAACCGCACCTGTGCAAGGAACCCTGTACCTGAAGCACAGGAACTCGTGCAATACCCTCACCTGTATGGAAGACCACAGGCCAGGCACTTCCACAGGAGAGCGCTAAAACACGGGGTGAGGCGTACAACTGGTCATTGACGATAACTGGTCACCTGTTGGTGCCTGACATGCTACTGGGATTTTACCAATGTGGCAGTTAGGGTACCCTGGCTGACTTAAATCCGCCCTCTACCTGGCGGAATGACGCCAATTGTGTCCTACCGTAGTGGACTGTAATTACCTAATTAAATTGATAAATGTTAGTAAAATCAGGAAAAGAATATCACTCTGGACACCCATGCCTACATCCAAATATCACAATTACTCGTTACTTAATTAATGGGCTAAGGATCAACATGTTTCTAAGGATGTATCAAGACGTTATTACTGAGGTTTACTAAGAATTTGAAATTACAATCAAGCTAAAGTGAATATTGTAAGTTGAAAGAGTGCACTAATGTAGGAACTGACTGCGTAATCACTTGGATTCATAATTATAACAAAGCTAACATTGCCAACCCCCTCCATACTTTACAGATGCATTATTTTTTAAGATACTCTTGCCCAGCCTCTCACAACATTTGTACTATAGGTCCAAATGTACAGTTTACCAAACTGATTTAATGTCTCTCCTGCCTTGTTTCCCGACATTTCTCTGCATCCGCCTTCAGTTGTTTACCAGTCTGTTTGGAGCTACCAATCACAGCTATGACCAGCTGGTTTTAAGAGCAGCTAAAGTCTGCGTTTTAATAAGATATAAAATGTTTATATTTTACCTGCTGATCTTCCTCGCAGTGAATTTAGTTAAATTGTTAAACGCATATTTACCCAAGGATTCTGGGTGTTAATTACAGTAGCGCCATCAGTAATTCTTCTTTTTTAATTCTCTAGTTAATTGCAGATGATTAAGATTGCATAAAAATGTATTACCATTATTATTTACATTATTTTCAGTGGTCAGAAATGTAAAGTTAATCTTTCAGGAATGACTCACCTCAGCTCATTAGGAGAATAACATTTCCCATGACTGCTCTTCACCTCTCTGACTGAGGTCTTATCCACATTAATCAACAGTAGCACATTCAACATACGGTAGCCAGTCACATCAAAGGCAAAACAAACAGCCATTTACACTTCTACCTGCTCTGGGCATGCCGCCAATCACGTTGCCAACCTCACTGAACATGCAGCCAATCACATTACAGGCCCTGCTCAAGCTCTTAGCCAATTGCTTTCGTTGACCACTCTCATCGGGCAGCCAATTACATCACAGCTTATACAACAGCGACACAGATAAAGAAAATTAATAAAAACCAGTTATCTGTCATTGTGGCTTTCCAAACAAAGTATCCTGGCAATCCTGTGTGTTCAGTTGGATATATGAGGACATTGTGCCAATCATGGATGGTTACATACAGTATACACCTTCCGACCCCTCAGTGCACCATATAGGTAGTCATGGAAAATTGGCAGCAACCGTGAAATTCCCTTTCCGTGGTCAACCACTGGTCACCTTGTAACATGACTGTAGACTCAGCAGGGGAGTTGATTTGTAATATTTATGAGCAATTCCCATAATTTCTCAGGGGTCAGCTTAAAGGAAGCAATCCGCATCTCCATTTAATTTGCAGTTCAAAATGTAATAATTTGGAAGACACTTTCAGACAAAGCGACTCACAACAAGTGCATTTATAGCATTATTAACTTTATGTTCTTCGCCAGTGAGAAGGAGGCTGTAAACCTATCAAGGTCTAAGCTTTAGTTTTTCCTACAATACTATATTTCATGTATTTAATGCTATGTTCAAAAATGCCAAATAATGGCTGGTGCTGGTTATTCATTTTCTAAGTAAAATATGTTTATGGTCATAAATTACAGTCCAGTGATAACTTTAAAAACTAGAATGGCACTCTTGCATTGTGAAGTCGGGCATTAACCGATTGGGGAAAAAATTCAAGATTCAGGTCATTGCCCAACTGTCAACATTTCCACAAAGTTTCATCACAATCGGAGTAGAATTGTTATGGATGATAGGGACACACACACACACAGACACACACACACACACACACACAGACAGGAGTGAATAGAATACCCCCTGCTTGCGCTATGCACGTGGGTGTAATAAAAAGGTTAAGGATTCCCGAGAAGTGAAATGACTGGTGCTCCTCCGGTGCAAAGTCCCTGTAAAAGCCAAATAGAGGGTGCTGTTGCCACTAGCGTCCTTGGAGCTGTAGCGAGGCATGTCGGAGACGATGCTCAGGTAAAGGAGGACAGGATCCAGAAGAACGGTGTACATGGCCTGGCGGTTAATTTTGTACCTGATAGGGAAGGCCACACCCACGCTCCACGCTTACCTCCGGGAGGAAGAAGACGCTACTCATCAAAGTTATTTTTATATTTTGGTATCTTCTGTCAGCACACAACAGTGGTACATTTTCTGAGTGAATATTAGTGAAGTGCAGTAAAGAAGTGAGTTCTTTACTGCAGTAAACATTTTTGATCAGGCATTTCACATTCTGCACAATATATTATGTGAACCATAAACATGAATATTTCCGGTTTCACTTAATTTGATTTATTTTCACTGTCTCTTGTTCAGCCCTTATATACATAGCAGAGACAATCTTGGCATATGACAACATTACAGACAACATCGCAAAGACATTCAAGCTAAGATTTAGATTAAAAAAACATAAATTCACTTCATATACAGGTACCAAAGAAAAATAGGGTTCAATAGTCCTCCCTCCTCAGCCGGTAAGAGAATATTTTCAGCAAAAATTTAAGTTCATCACAGGAAACATACATATCTCCAGCTTCTTGTCACAGATTGAATGTGTAGCTCTTATTCAAAAACAGTCAAATTCAATCTTTGTTAAAGTCAGTGTAAGTCAGCGTATCCTGTGTGATTCAGTGTCTGGTTGCGACAGTCTTCCCAAGCACCGCCCTCCCACACAGCTTTCCAGCCAATCCCGGGAGGCGGGGAGGAGAGAGCAGCAGCATCACCACGGGCTCCAGGAAGACGTTGCAGGCGCTGGAGAGCATGGCCTCCTTCCTCCAGCCCACCGTGCCCCCCACCAAGAACCCCACCACGTGCGAGGCGTTATAGGGGCCGTAGCACACCGCGAACACGACCAGCGTGGCGCAGGCCACGGCCACCACCCTCCGCTTGCGCCCGGCGGGCAGGCAGGAGCGCCGCACCAGCACCACGCAGCGGAGCGTGCAGAAGGCAGTGACCGCCAGAGGCAGCGCGAAGAGCACCAGCGCCATCTCCAGGCGCAGCGGCACCAGCACTTCATGCTGCTCCGCCGTGAAGTTCTGGAAGCAGGTGGAGTCGTTGCGGAGCGGGGAGGAGTGGGTGAAGTAGACCCCGCCCTCCGCAGCCAGGCCCAGCCCCAGGTGGAGCAGCACCAGGGCCCACATGCCGACGCTGACGCCGCAGGAGATCCGGGCGCTGCGGTAGAGCTTGTAGCTGATGGGGAAGGCGGTGCCGAGGTAGCGCCCCACGGTGGTGACCGCCAGGAACAGGCAGCTGCCATAGAGCGAGGCGTAGAGGAAGAAGCTGTAGACGAGGCAGACGGGCAGGGGCAGGGCCCAGCTCTGCAGGGCCGTCTCCAGGGCCATGACGGGCAGCCAGACCACCAGCGCCAGGTTGGAGACGCACAGGTTGAGGGCGTAGACCACGTAGGGCGTGGCGCCGCGCTTGCGGGCCTTGCGCGTGTACACGGCCAGCACCAGCAGGTTGGCGGGCAGGCCGAGCAGGAAGGTGAAGATGTAGACGGTGAGCGATACGTAGTCCTTCACGGCCATCTCCCTGTCCATAACCGCGAGCCTCTTCAGATACACCGGCACTACGGCATGGCCGTCCCTGCTCGTAGATTAGATATGGGTCCGGAGGCAGCTCCGCTAATCATCTCACAGACCTGTGTGAATATCGTCCTGGCATCACTGACGGACTCCTCTGAAGAAGAACGCACGTCACGCAGCATATTTGGTCTTACCTCCGGTGACTGTTTCCCCCTTCACCAGTCCGTCATTCCCTCAAGGCGCGTGAGGATTCGGTGCACAGCAGTCGGTATGATAGTCCATCGCTCCTTCACGGCGTGTGTTGGGGAGGGGCTGTTCTCCGAGCGGTCAGTGTGGCGGTCTCCGCGAGAGCTCCTTCACCCCCTAACAGGCAGCTGGAGAAACAGCGTGTTTCTGACACCGTTTCATAAATGTGGCTTCAAGAAGTCAAAAGACTCGCTTTCGCCTCTCGCTCTCAATTTCTCTCACCCTGTGTGGCACACGCTCCTTCACTTGTCCTCAGTGTAAAGGTCTCTCTCTCTCTATCTCACTCACTCACTCACTCCCTCTCTTGCACTTGCTTTGATAGATGTTCCTTCACCAGTGGTCAATCTCTCTCTCTCTCTGTCGTATGAGGTGCTCACTCTGTGTCCTGGAGATGGACTGAGAGAGAGAGGGGAGAAGGGGGAGACAGGAGCGCCAAGGGCTTGATGCTGAGGAATCGCTCAGGTGGAAGTAATCAAGCGAGAGGGCATTTAGGACGCACCTGGCAGTAAGCGATGGGGCCCGGCAGGCGTGGTAATAGCCGCCCGCGCGGACGGCGCCTGGCAGCGCCAGCTGTCCCGCTTAGTGAAATGATTCAGAATAATTGCGCCTTTTTTTTCAGGAAACGATGCCCATTGAATCTCGCCGTGCTTGTCTGAATGAATCTGAGGGCCGGTCAATAAAGCCATAAAGCACGCCGGTGGCATTGGTGGAGGAGGTCCACTGAGAGAGATAAGCACAAATGTGACCTCCCTACCACTGGCAGTGCCTTAAAATACTGTTGCCGTTTATGCCGACGCAATTTGTCACTGTTGGGTTCAGCAGCCTCACTAGTTTAGGTTAACAATAAAGGGTAGGAGAGTATGTTATTCATTTCAAAACTTAAATCATATCCTTTTTCAATCTGACGTGTTCCTTACCTAAACGTTGGGATGAGACTTCATTGCAGATAATCCGTTTTAGTCATTTGTTTATGCGGTCAACCGACCAGAAGCACCTTAATTTGGTTTCAGATCAATGCGACATAAATCTGTTGACCTTCAGAGCGTGTAGACAGGCGAACAGGATGGGGTAAGTGAATGAGTGGAGCTGTCGATATGTTGTAAAGGTCAAGGAATCTACCAACCTGCTCAGCATTGATCCAAAAAACCTCAACAACCCAGTTAATTTCATAAATGTTCATCATTCAGCATGATCTGGTTATTTTGTTCTTTTCTGTACTGCTGAGGACACTGTGGTGGACTCAGAAACAGCACACTGAGTTAGGCAACAGAGGACAGCTGGGGCATCAGGCTTTTTTTTTTTATCCCAGGGACTAAGATCTTGGAAATTGTAACATTACTGTCAATTCAACGTCCCAACAACACGTGTAACATTCTTACGATTTTGTTCCCCCTAAGAATAGATAAAGGCTAAATCCACTAGCAATGGAACATTATCTTGGTTTAATCCCTTCTTGGGGGACCCAAATATTGCAGTATTATGTGTTACAAGAATGTGCTCAAATTCATATACAGTAGTTTGGGGAAACTGTTATCTACTGCATTAGCCCCAAGGGAAACCTTCTTTTTTTTTACACGCCAGTCTTCCTGAGCGGTTGTGTTGTTGCCGTTGCGCTGCCATTACAAGTTTATTCAGCCACTCTGCTTCATATCATTAAATCTAACAGAAAATCTAACAAAACATACGCGCAAATCCAAAAACAAATGAGAAAGGCCCATTTTTCTCCTCCCGCGGGGATGCATTTAAAGACATTAAAGTCGTTAGGTGGGCAGTTTAAATGCTTTTATTATCAATAAAGCCTTATCCTGTGTGTTTACAGTTCCTTATCTCTTTCCACATTATAAGACAAAGTGCACATCCTTGTAAACCTGTCTATTGTGCAGAAAAATATTTTCCCTCTGCTTAATAACCCACATGAAACAGGCAGTGTAGAAAAGCAATGTAAATAATGGTAATTGAACAGTTAAAGAACCTGTATGTACAACATACACACGCATTCACACGGGTTCTACACATGCAGGGTGGCAGCTGACACCGTCTCATGCCGACCTCATCGTACGTCCCTTTTACTGTCTCGCTAAATAATGGTGGTGTAATAAGTTCATGTCAGTCTCTTAGAAGCCGGAGCGTTGGGCCAGGCCCAGGCTGCTTGTACTGGTGGCCTGATATGATGTCATGAGTGCAAAAACTTCCATATCTGTCCCTGAATCGGGTGACATTGTCACCGGAAAGATCCTTCTTATACAAAAAAAGGATGCTTTTTATGCAAATAACGGTATCAATGCATCTGCATTACTCAGAAGTGCGATTGTGGGGGCACCCCATACACTCCCCTTAACCAACCTTTGACCTCAACCAGATCATTTCTGACTATTTTTTCAAGATTCGTCCCAAAGGGAAAGCACAGAACAGTATGCATTGGGTGAGGGTTTATTGTGACCACTAGAGCTGCTTTACTGGTCTTTCTCATAATAAAATATGTGTACTGTGGCATTCACTTAACACTCAAAATTATCACACACTAATAATACATATACGATGTACAATAGACCCTAACACACTATATAGCGTATTATAATTACGTGTATATAATAGGATATACAGCAGCAATACAACACTGTAAGAAATTTTACACTAAATCTTCCTACAGAAGAAACATCTTTACTAAACCTAACCAAGCACAGCAACAATGTGAGAACACTGACATCTGCAATCAAAGAGCACACAAAGACTCCTGTATAAACGCTGCAGCGGTTTAACGGGACAGGAGGGGTTTACAGAGACAGGGGTGTAGGGTATTGGGGGCGGGGTTAAAGCAGGTCCAGGGCGTGTCTCCCGCTGGAGTTTGTGAGCGGGACGATGGTGTTGGGAACGAGCTCGGTTTGGGCCATGGTGGCGAGGCGCCGCCGGGTCTCCAGACTGCGCATCTCCAGGGAGAGGGCCTCCTGCTTTCGGGCGAGATCCTCCCCCATGCAGGCCTGGTGCTGCTGCAGGGCCTGGAGCGAGTGCCTGAGAGAGGGACGGACCAGCACAGCACTGTCTCAGATACGGCTAAAGGTACAGGGTCCTACGCCCAAAGGACAGGGTCCTACGCCCAAAGGACAGGGCCCTACGCCCAAAGGACAGGGTCCTACGCCCAAAGGACAGGGCCCTACACCCAAAGGATAGGGTCCTACGCCCAGAGGACAGGGCCCTACACCCAAAGATCTGGGCCCTACGCCCAAAGGACAGGGCCCTACACCCAAAGGACAGGGCCCTACGCCCAAAGGACAGGGCCCTACACCCAGGAAATATAGGGTAGGGGAGAAAAAACATAGGATGGTATAGAATAGGGGACAATAAGAGGGTGGGACAGGGGGTAGCGGTCAAAAGAATAGTGGGATAGGGCTTAGGGGACAAAAGGGAGTGTAAAATAGGGGAAAGGGGACAAGGTGAGAGTGGGATAGTGGGTAGGGGACAACGGAAGAGCGGGATATGGGTACAAAAGGATGCTTCTGGAGGAGGGTGAGAAACAGACACTCACTGGGCTTGGGCCAGTTTGTCCTTCATGGCTTTAATGGTGGCCTCCAGCTGCTGGGCCTCCTCCACCAGCCCATAATGCACCTGAGCAACACAGGCACCCAATCAAAGGCCAAGTCACGGACAACAGAGCCAATCAAGAACAATATGGAGACATAAGGGCTTTCCAGAGGTAAAGGATCCACAGAACAGGCACAACACCACATGTTAGGGCCCAGTACCTCGTCCCGGCACAGGTCCACTCCGGGCCGCATGGTTCTGTTTTCCAGACGGGTTTGGACCAGCTTCAGAGGGGCAGTTTTGGCCATGAGGTCCTCCTCCAGCCCACGGATATCCTGCTCCAGCTCTGTGATCTCATCATTAGTCTGACAGACATGGGCAGACGAGCACAGAGTCACCCTCCATGGACGGCGACAGTGAGCACGCTCAGGCCCGCCTGCGGGGTCACAGGTATCTACGGGGGGGTCACAGGTATCTACGGGGGGGTCACAGGTATCTACGGGGAGCAGCATGCTTTCATTCTTCTGCCTCCCAATGCTACACCATCCCTATTGATTCACACAGTTCTACATTGCTGTTCATCGGTCATGTAGTGTAAAGGATGGTCTTTGTGTTCACTGTGCTTTTTCAGCGATATTGGAGTGAAGAATAATGGCAGTGAGGGAGAGAAGAAGGATGAAGTGACTGAAGAGCACCACGGTGTCACGTGGCGCTGTAATGGCGACATGTAGTCCAGCTGTCTCTCGTGTTCGTGTTTGTTCATTTGAATGCATTTTGTTGTGTCGGGCTTTTGTCTTTTGTTTTTTTTTCATGCGCTGTGTGTCTGTTGTGGTACGGGGAAGCGGGCTGGAGATTTTTCAGGGCACTCCTGCTGCTTGTTTTGAGAATATTGACGCATCAAACAAGTCTAGTCGGGATAATTTTTGTCACCATGGAGACGCATTCGCAACATATGCTCGGGAATGTCTGTTGGATCTGCAGCAACAAAGTTTACCATGGCTCTTCACCGGAGTTGAAGATGTCGGGACGGAGTGCAGGCAATCTCCAAAAGGCAACCAGGGAAAGAGAAGATAATGCGGGGGAGGAGCGAGGCGACGAATGGGAAGGCTGACGCAGTTTGGTGCTCCGTTTTGACAGTGTACAGAGACCACAACACTGCGCGTATGGAGGAAAGTCGTGGAGGCGCAGTTTGTGTGTTGGACTGCTTAATGACACTGGACATTTCGGGACGGCGGGGGCTATTTTTAATCATGGCTATATTAGGCTACACTTTAATTCACTTAATTAGTTTGATGAATGCAATGATTCTATTGTGATTCGAATGTCTTTATTTGATATGTTTGTTTGTGTGTTGTGGGTCTGCCCCACTGTCTATGTCTTTTTTGTCAATGCTGGTGGCTACAACTGAAAGTTCCCTAAAGGGAAAATAAAAGTTATTCTATTCTATTCTATTCTATTCTATTCTATTCTATTCTATTCTATTCTAAAGGGAATAAAAAAGAGTGTCATAGTGGAAGTGTAGGATGAGGATGAGGAGGAAGAGGCCCCAAGCGCACTCACTTGCTTCTGCTGCCAGCCCAGCTCGTCGCAGGCTTGCTCCAGCTGGTGGGCTCGTTTGCGGAGGGCGAAGTCGGTGGCCATGTGCTGGGCCTGCAGCTCGTTCAGGACCTGGGGGCGGGGGGGGGGGGGGGTCTCTCCTTAAATTAGCTTAAATCAACTTTTCAAATCCGGCTCTGACACTGCCTCACTCAAACTCCTCTGTCACAACTAGGTCTAGCCCTGAGTGGAGCCTGAAATCAGCCCCCACCACCCTGGCCAAGCCTGACCCCCCCCCACCAGCCACACCTGAGCCTTGGTGAGCTTCATGTCTCCCCTCAGCTGCTGTGAGGCCTGCATCTCCTCCTGGGCCCGGCTCACATTGAGGCGGCTGAACTGCTCCCACTGCTGGGGGCTAGTGAAACTGCAGCAAACACACAGACAGGGTCATCTCCATTGAGTTTTGTGTGCAGGCTACGACATCACTGACGCTACCCCACAGCTGTGTGAGGGGCTTTCAGTATAGGTCTGAATCTCGAAAAACGGCCATCTTGCCTAAAACGATGATTTCCGTTATTGCACAATTAAACAAGAGAGGGTGGTTTACCTGCAAAGACTGGAGACGTGCGATTCCTTACCCTGATATGAGGCGCATGGGGTTGGGCTTCAGGGAGATATCTCGTGAAGCCTCAGTGAGTGACAGACAGGTGCTGTCCACGTCCAGGGCGTCCCTCTTGTTCTGGAGGTCCAAGGTAAGCTGGTGCCTAGCCTCCTGCAGCAGACTTAAAACATCCAAAACGTACAAATGATTATCAATCTATGCATTTCACTTTGCCTCTGTGATTTAGACAAACGCAGAGTGCATTATAGAGGCAAGGCAAAATCTAATACAGACACAAGCTGAACTGGATTAAAAAGGCCAATGTTTCAATGGCAAATAGAGAAACAATAGTAATGGTATTAAAAAACAAGAAGAGATATTTAAGCTATTCTAGCTCAAGAATATCAATATCAAAAGATCAATGTTCTGGAGACTTACCTTAGTTATAAGAAACACATTGTGAAAGTGAGGCCACATGAATATGATTATCAACAACAGTATTAAAAACAATATCTCTCTTCCTCCCTCCATCCCTTTCTCTCTTTTTCCTCTTCTTCCTCAATAACCCGCTCACCAGATCCGCTCGAAAGCTTTGCTGATACGCTGCTGCAGTGTCCTCTGGATCCCAGTGATCACCTCCACCTCTTTCTTAAGCTCCGCCTCCACGGGGTCGCTGACCAGCTCGGGGCCACGGCGACGCTCCCTCAGGGTCAGACAATCGACCGCGACATCAAGCGGAAGAGCCGTGGCGGCCAGCGTCCTCTCCAACTCCTCCTTAGTCTGAAACAGGGCACGGATCAGGGTGTGCAATTTACACCCGCCACCAGCCAATGGCGGTAAGATCTTTACTCTAGCAGCCACTTTGGCTGGTAACCAACCAGGTTGTGTTATATTGTAAAAGGTAATGTGGCTGGTAAAATGCTCAAAATGGCTGGTGATTTTTAGAATCCACAAGCCCCTCTGGCTAGTGGGTGAAAAAGTTAATTTCACAGCCTGGCACACATGATTCAACACTGACACCGAATGCACTGCACATCACAAAACTGTACAAGAGCCAATATTAAGGTGCAGCGGACAGAACAGGCGGCATCACCAGCGTGAGAGCCTCCGTCTCTGTGTCCACTTCCTGTGCGCAGGACGCCAAGTTCTCCTTCCAGCGCGACAGGTCATTAATTCTGTCTTTCAACCTGCGAGAGTTGTCACTCTTATCCCAGTGAGTCTGAGAAAGGAGGGATAGAGGGGGAGAGTGAGGGAGAGAGAGAAAAAACTTTTACACCATATTTGTTTAATTTGCTTCAGAAATGAAGCAGAAGCGAGTCAAGTACCAAGAGACAAAAAAAAAAAAACAGCAATAAAATGGGAGAAATTAATGTATGTAGCAAGTGAACATCTAATTACATTTCTTTCCCTGTTTATCAACATAATTTCAAGGGGATTTCAAGTGAAAGGAAGGAGGAGGAGGAGGAGGAGGAGGAGGAGGAGAAAGGAGAGACAAAATAGAGAGGGAGAATGAAGATATGGAGTGAGAGGGATATTTTTGGTCTTCTGCCCAGAGCCCACTCATTCACACCTTATTGGAGGTCTCATTGCGTAGAGTCCGGGCCTCCTGACGGATCTCGTGTGATACGTTGCGCTTGAGGGCAGCGGTGTCCCCCATTTGCCTGTTTCCAGTCTCCCAGTCAGGCACACTGTAGCGCTGCCCTGGCTTGATGCTGAGGGTGGCCATCTTAACTGTGACTGACAGGTGATCGCCTGGTCTGAAATAGGAAACCAGACCAATGACATCAATGGGATCCCTTCACTCCCTGGAGCAGGCTGACTATGACATCATCAGAAAGACAATCATGTGAAAGCACTGTGAAAAAGACAATCTTACTGGCTCAAATCCTCCCTCTCAGGGCGATGTAGTAGCCTATTATGTGCCACCCTATGGGGCTGATGGCCATACTAGCATAGACAGGACTCCATTAAGGCCATCAGACGGGTCACTACACTGAAATCCAGCGTTTAAGCAGGATGAGTTTGGGTAAAGATAACATCAATAGCAGTCTGTGCTCTAACATAACAGCCAGTTGCACTTCAAAATAACTGAATAGGAACCAACCGGAAACGTCCATGGTTTAGTCACAGTCCACAGCAACAACAACATTTGTTGTACTTAGTAACGTACAACAATTGCTGACACAAGTAACTAGGCTATTATAATGTGGTCCACTCCATCAATTTAACGTCAGTCGTAATAACGTTGCATCTCATCAATTGTTTCACGTTAGCTAGAATGCCATGCGAGTGTTTTAATGAGAACATAAACGAAACATCTGTTAGATGACTTGCTAAGGAAAATGTTGGAATAACTTACCTCCCTAAAATTAATTTCGGTGTTGTAGCAAAGTTATCTAATGTCTAAGTTGTCAGATCCTACTCGTCTGCTCCTGTCCGATCAACTAACCGAGCAGTCCGTTTCCAGGTAACGCGACACTCAATAAAAATCACCATGGTAACACCAACACATTGAACACACAGCTAGCTGGCTAGTATCGCATTGCTTATATTTAGATAACTGATTTTGCTAACAAGTATGTTTCTGAAGTGAAAGCCTGTTCTGATACTGAAAATTAAACTTTTTTTGGAAAATACTTATTTATGCTTAATATTTCCTGTCCTTGATGTCCTGTTCCTATAGCCTATTTGAAATGTCAATAGCCTACTTAAAAAGCGACGGTTTAAACGTAATTAAAAACCTCAGCAAGAACAATAGGTCACCACCTCCTTTACCTTTTGATTTAGTTGCAGGCAATAAACGACCTGTCTGCAATTTGAAAGGGATTAGTGAAGGATGCAAGGAGCCCTGCAGGAATTATGGACCGCCAACAGGGAGCAGCAAAGTACTCTTCCAGTGGAAAGGTGCTGTTCCGAGGCTACCTTGCCCTTCCCTCACATAGGCTACTTTTTAGTTATTTTTTAGTTATATTTTCCCCTTTTGATGAAAATGTGGGAATTGAACTCAAAACCATTAGCCTACATCATAAAGTGCCTTGCTCATTGCATTATCCTTTCAGACAGTTGGAGGTGCAGAGGTCCATGGGATTTTTACAATTGCACCCTTGTTATGACGAACAATGGAGACTTCTTGCTGATGATATTAGTGAATCACATGGAAGCCATTTTTGAAAACATAATAGGCTATAGTATAAAAATAAAATAAAAGCCATTCACTCAAGACAAATGTGTCTTCTGGCAATTGGCATGGTTCTGATATGACAACTGAGGTGTTATGGATAGGATAGAAGCCTACATGCTCAGGCCACTATACCCACTCTTTAGCCTAGATAGGCTACTCCAGGCAAATTGGAACAATTCTACCTTTTTCCAGCTTTTGTCTTGTAGCCTAGTGTTGGAAGTTAAAACGGCAGTTTTCAAACATAGGGAATGACATGACATAATCATAATGACCCACCACAGCATCAAGCTGCAGCAGCTGCTTCAGTTTACTTTAGCAGTGCGATATGAACAGCACAGACAGTTATTGCATGGGAATACCTGGACTTTTATTTAGCAAGTTTGCTTTTTTAGGGGGGAAGCTTGGCGTTGCCCATAGGGGTCCACCCGCAAAAGACACCGTTGGCTACGGGACTCCTGCGTGTGCCAAAGTCCCATTCATCAGGCTGAGAAAATGACTTATCGACGAGTCGCCGTAGGGATGAGACGTTGCGTCCAAGTTCGACAGATTTTTTTCCTGGTAACGTTAACTTTTCTTCTAGAGACCGTATTGACCCTCGGCGAGACACACAGCACTGAAAACGTCTCAGGCCATGGTGACCACAACCTGCAACTCGGGAAAGAGGGACCAGGTGTCACAAATCATACCAAGAGGTCCTTCCCGGTCGTCCACTTCAGCTACAAACATGTGCGGGTACCTTTCGAGATCTCCCTCTGGATTCTGCTGGCATCGCTGATGAAACTGGGTAAATATTTTTAGTTTCATTTAGTGAAATTAAATGTTACCGTTCCGATGTGATCGACTGAGAAAACATTTCAGCTTGTCCTCTTATTTTCAATAAACTAGCATACGTAATTATAACGGTACGTTGTGACAATAACATCGTAGCCAATTCACTCTACGTGTTCTGTCTGTGTGCACATGCTCCTGGAGAGACACTAAGATTTGTATGAAGGTGGACAGTCAAAATTCACATTATACTGTACAAGTAATGAAATAAATAGGTCGTTGTTTTTTTTTGTTTTTTTCCCAATTCAGAACTTTCCCCGTTTCACTATTCCTAATTTATTTGTAAATGAAGATTTGGCAATCTTATGAAAATGTGTGTTTGGGTGGGACTGTGCTTTGGTGAAATGTCAGCTTGTCAACAAAAATAGGGGCATGGATTTTTTTCAAAGAAATTTTGGCCCGTCATAATTAATGAGACAGGACTTTTAATGCACTTATAGTTGAGTAAGAGTGGCAGCTGGTGCCTTTAGATATCAGATGCAATAGGTCAGGGAGTGGGGGGCCAATGGGATCAGACTCAGTGTTTCTTATGCATGTGTGTGAGAGTTTGAGAAAACAGCAAAACTGGCTGTGTCGTGTGTAAATCATTGAAATGCGGCCTGAGAAGGTACAAAAATGAGATAGGCCTAAGTCTTTTCTTTATAACTTTTTAATCGCAAAATGACTTGTTCGATATGATAGATATTTGACCAAACAAGTATGTACAATATTTAGCCTAGCTTTCAGAACAATAAAAAAAATGCAGGATATGCCAAAATACAACTTGTTTCACAGAGGTTTCCCCGACAGCCAGTGAGGGACTCCATCTTGGCATTATCAGTTGGGGCAGGTGCAGCATCCCACCCCTGGTGTTGGAGCCCAGCCCTGCTGTGCAGGAGGATAAGAGACCTGCTACACATTCACACCAACAGCATTCCAACGTCCCTCTGTTTGCACTAAGAACTGCATCACTCTGGAAAAGGCAAAAACCCCAGTAAATCATATACATTTGAATGCGATTGTTGTGAAAATTTTGTTTCTCACAAAGAACAGACTCTTCCACCAGGCAGCGATGGGTTTATCAGAGTTGAGTTTATTCAGCTGAAGAGAGTACACCCAAAAAACACTGAATGTGGTGCTACAGGATGACTCTAAGCTTTATACACACCCAGCTGTATAAAGCTTATCTTCTACATTACTAAATAAGGATAAGGGCAGTTTGCTTCAGACATTCAAAGGCGCAAAACAGCACACTTTGCAAAAACACAAGTACATCTTGCAAATGTCCAGTGGTTCTCTGTGGCTTCCTGTAGCTGCCGAAAAAGATGTTTTGTTCGCACCTCAGCAGGTGCTGTTGCCTCAGTAACCTTTTAAAGTTTTACATTGCTGCTCCAAGCACATATTGGCACAAAGGTGAAGCATATTGCTTTAAACGCACAGCATAAGCATATATGTGTATCTCTATTTTTCTCCCACACTCTCACTCTTGGAAATGGACAATGTTGGACAGGTTTTGTAGTGAATGCATTTTGGACACAAAATACTATAGCCCACACCCTCCTTGTAGGGGTCACCAAACCTGGTTCTGGGTCTGCTGTTTTTTTGTTTGCACCTTAAAATCAACAACCAGTTCAGACCAAGGAAACCAGGGGGGTTTACTACGAAGCAGGATTACTGAGTTAGCTGGATAACTGCACTGAGTAAAACCCGCAACAACTATTTTTAGTTCAGTCCATTTTCCAGATTTGGGAGGGTTCTGGGTTTTACTCAGTGCAGTTATCCAGCTAACTCAGTAATCCTGCTTTGTAGTTTACCCCCCTGGTGAATGAGTCAACTGTGTGGTCACCTGTTTTAATTGGGCAATGAAGTGCTGAGTATACTGCCCAAACTCATCCTGAACTCATGCTAACCTCAACTCCAGGCCTCATCAAATCTTGAAAATATGTCTGTCAGAGTTCATCCCACAGTGTTCTCCACATTCTTCTCTGATTCAGTTGGTTATAGACTTTCTATTGCAGGTCTAGGTTCTCCATGGCTCAGATGTGTAATGCAGAGCTAAGAGAATTGGGTCACTATTCACCTTTTGGGGTTTTTTATGGGGTTAGGTTGAGCTCGGGGTAACGGAGGAGGGCCATGTTATGTCACCTGAGAGCTAAGGCCGTCTCTTACGCCCCGCTCCCCTCCAGGGTTCCACCTGCTCCCCGGGCTGTCCAGCGTGGTCCCAGAGTCCTGCCTGTTGATCGTGGTCGGGCTGCTGGTGGGCGGGCTCATCAAGGCTAGCGGAGAGGAGCTGCCAGTGCTAGACTCTCAGCTCTTCTTCCTGTGCCTGCTGCCGCCAATCATCCTGGACGCCGGCTACTTCCTGCCCATCCGGCCCTTCACCGAGAACATCGGCACCATCCTCACCTTCGCCGTGGCGGGGACACTGTGGAACGTACTGTTCATCGGGGGCATGCTGTACGCCCTGGCCCAGCTGGAGGCCTCTCGCCTGGGGGGCGTGGACCTGCTGGCCTGCATGCTCTTCAGCTCCATCGTCTCGGCCGTCGACCCCGTGGCCGTGCTGGCCGTCTTCGAGGAGGTCAACATCAACGAGCTGCTGCACGTGCTGGTGTTTGGGGAGTCGCTGCTCAACGACGCCGTCACCGTGGTGAGGGAAAGGAATCGCGTTCCCGGGGCAACAGTGGCCGTGTTCGGCATTTAGGATGTGGTGCACAGTTACAGTTTATGGTCAGGTTGTGGTTTGTGGTTACAGTTTGTGGGCAGTATCTGGTGCGTAGTTATTTTGCAATTCGGATGCGGTATGGTGGTTACAGTTTATAGTTAAAATGTGCTGATTGTTTACAGTTTATGATTAGGATGTGTTGTGTTTACGGTTGCGCAGGGGTTACAATCAGGATATAGTTTTGCTGATGTTGTTTGTAATCAGGAGGCATGTTAAAGGCCTTATTCTGCCACTGTCTGTGGTTTGAGTGGAGCAGGCAGGGCTGATCCGTGGGAAAACCACCGTGTGCTGAGCCAGTGAGCAGCAAAATCACTAAACTGCTTTATTTTGCTAAGTATAGAAAAATGTGAGCTGTAAAATGTGAAAAACATTGAGAGGAAAGGCAACTAGTAGAATTTCGTTTTTTTTACCCTAATTTTATTGTTCTGAATGGGACATGGTAATGTTGTGGTACCTGGGTCTGATCTGTGCACTCCCAAACCCAATGCATGCAGGTGTTGTACCACCTGTTTGAGGAGTATGTGGGTGTGACCTCATTCGGCGTACTGGACGTGGTCCTGGCCGCGCTCTGCTTCCTTGTGGTTTCGCTGGGCGGCGTCCTCGTGGGAGCCATCTACGGCATCCTGGCGTCTCTGACCTCCCGCTTCACCTCCAACCTGCGTGTCATCGAGCCGCTTCTCGTCTTCGTCTATAGCTACATGGCGTATCTGTCTGCCGAGGTCTTCCACCTGTCAGGCATCATGAGGTGAGAACCACCATATTGACAGACGTATGGTACAAGGGTAATAGCAGCAGTAGTAGTAATTACAGTATTATTATTATTATTATTATTATTAATATTATTATTAGGGTCCAGTCACACAACCAACATCATCATCACAACCTTCTGCCAACTTCTCCATGGCCTTAGCCCAACCCTGACCTTGTCCCTGTTTCACCTTGGTCTTGATAAAAGGCTAAACTTTCAGAAATGAGTAGTATATGTTTGACTGCATCTTCCCAACCACTATAACTATCTGGACAACTACAGTCAACACTGTCCCCTCCAGATGTCTCTGCTGTTGGCCAGTGGATTTATAGCAGTCTGGCCTGGCAGGCCACTGTTCTCATAGCTCAGTTTTCTCTCAAAAGGATCTCCAGGCCACCCCTGCTAATAAAAGCAGGAGGACACGACCCCTATCCTGTAGAGGTTCAGTCACACCAGCCGCCTAACGTGTGTCTCTGTACCCAGCCTGATTGCCTGTGGGGTGGTCATGCGCCCGTACGTGCAGGCCAACGTGTCCCACAAGTCTTACACCACCATCAAGTACTTCCTGAAGATGTGGAGCAGCGTGAGCGAGACCCTCATCTTCATCTTCCTCGGCATCTCCACGGTCGCTGGACCCCACAACTGGAACTGGACCTTCGTCACGGTCTCCGTCGTCCTCTGCCTCGTCTCTCGTGTTTTGGGTGAGCCTGTCAATCATCCGTCATTTGTCATGTAAATCAGTAACTCCTGCAAACTGCAAAGTGCCAAGGAACTCACACCAGAGACAGAGAACATTAACAACAAAACAGAGTATGCAACCCTGGTCCTGGAGTGCCGGAGACGGTCCTGGTTTTTGCTCCATCCAAACCTATAACTACATAACTGGATTTAATTTTAATTAATCAGGTGTAATGAATGCAGGTAGCCATGAGGAAATCTGTGTTTCACCATTCATAATATTCAGGCTCAGACATTTAATCATCCATCAAACGCTTGTGAGCAAGCTCAGATGTAACAAAAACCAGAATCGTCACCGGCACTCCAGGACCAAGGTTGCCTACCCATGCACTGGTCAGTAAACACACGAAACATATTCACTTTCCCATAGTAGCCAAAGAGAACATTGATGTTTGTGTCAGACAGAAGCTCCAGACTCCATAATGAGAATTTCATCGAAGGAACTTAAGTCATTTATTACCATTACTTTAACAGGTCGATATTCACACAAGAGTGACTAGTGATTTAAAGGTCTGTGACAAAATGTGGTCCCTGTGTTCATTTCAGGAGTGATCGGCCTGACCTTCATCATCAACAAGTTTCGCATTGGCAAACTCACCCCGACGGACCAATTCATTTTGGCCTACGGTGGCCTGAGAGGGGCAATCGCCTTCTCCTTGGGGTACCTGCTGAAACCGGAGCACTTCCCCATGAGGAACATGTTCCTCACCGCCATCATCACCATCATCTTCTTCACCGTATTTGTGCAGGTGAGTGTGAGCCACCTAATTGCAGCCCTGAGAGGTTTACACCATCAGGTTTACAAAGATTTCCCAGAAGAATAACCGTGATTCCTCTGTCTCGCGTCAGACAGTTGTTGTCTGGGCGGCAGCGTAGTATAATAGTTAAGGAACTGGCCTTGTAACCGAAAAGTTGCAGTTTCGATTCCCAGGTAGGCCACTGCCCTTGTACCCTTGAGCAAGGTACTTGACCTGATTCGCCTCAGTATATATCCAGCTGTATAAATGGATAATATGTTAAAAAAGAAAAAGAAAAAAAAGAAAAAAGAAAAAGGTTCTGTAAGTCGCTCTGGATAAGATCGTCTGCTAAATGTCTGTAATGTCATGTCATTTGATCGTCTGATGTCAGTGTTTTTTGATTGGTTGCGGTTCCAGGGCATGACCATTCGGCCGCTGGTGGATCTACTGGCTGTGAAGAGGAAGCGAGAGGGAAAAAACTCTATCAATGAGGAGATCCACACACAGGTACCACACACAGATCATCACACACACACTAGATCACACTCTCATACACACTTATACGCAGACACACAAGACACATACTGTATGTACACTCACTGTGGAGATGCACAGACCACCGCACACCCTCACTCACACACACCCACTTATACACAGACACACATACAGACTTACCTGAGTGGACTTATCTCACATCAGAGCATCAACCTGGCCATGGTCATATTACATTAAGGTTATGAATTTGACATGTGATGGGTCTGGAACAAACTCCTGTCTAAAACATATTAACTTTTTTCCTCAGTTCATGGACCATCTCCTGGCTGGCATTGACAGTGTGTGTGGGCAGTATGGGCATCATCTTTGGAAAGACAAGTATGTGATTGGACCATGTAAAGAGAGCAAATACAGAGTTTACATACACAAACATAGATATGAATGCATGTATTGATAACGCAAACTCCATAAGTAACGAGGGGGGGGGGGGTGAAATGCAAAAATCAAAAAGGTGTCATTTAAATTTTAACCACCCTAAAAAACCTCTCTCTCTCCTGCTCTCTCTCTCTCTCTCTCTCTCTCTCTCCGCAGACTAAGCCGCTTTAACAGGCGCTATGTGCAGCCCTGTCTGATAGCGGAGGAAGGCTCCAGGGAGCCGGGGCTCCTGGCCTTCTACAACAAGTTGGAGCTGAAGGAGGCCATCGAGCTGGTGCAGAGTGGGGGAGAGACCAGCCCCTCCCTCCCAGCTGTGGCCTCCTCTGCATCCATTCAGTATGTATCCCCCTCTCTATGTATTTTTTGCCTATTTGGTTTATTTGAATATAATAAGAAAAATATGAAAAATTATGGAAAATGTCAGTTAACAACAAAAAATATCAATATCCATATATATTGTTTGAAACTGAGATAAAGATAATATATATTGAGAATTTATGCTAATTTTATTTCTGTATTGCTTTAAAATCCCAATATAATGTCCTGTGTATATTTGACCCCAGATAACCTTTTCACAGGTGCTGATAAGTAAACAGAGCACAAGTGGTGGAGTCCCTGTTTTGGAATTTTGTTTGCTTTCGTATAGGATGTTTCAGAGCAGCATTTGAATTGTATGAAAGTCTCACAGCGATGCCTGACTGTGAGTGACTCTGACAGTGTGACCATAATATCTGATGCTGTGACTTTGACAGTGTACAGTGTACTTTGTACAATTTGACAGGAACTGTAACTCTAATGTAATTCTGACAGTGTGATTGTATCAGATGCTGAAATTCATAATTCTTCTAATCTCTTCCACAAGGAGTATGGGGTCTCGGGAGCCAGCGAAAGAGCGGACACTGCCCATGGTCTCCGTGGAGCGAGAAGCCAAGATCTTGAAGATTCTGAGGAGGAAACTGCAGAAGTCTGAGCAGAAGGTTAGGACCTGGCAGGGAATAGGGTGGGCCGGCTTGTAGCGTGGGCGGGAGCACGCTGTATTTGACTGGTACAGGTTGGATACTGTTACCAGGTTTTCGCTGAGCTGTGAGAGGCACACATTTGCCATGGGAACGTCTTTACAGTGTCATTGTGGAGTGAATATCACCAGAAGGGTGTAAACCTAACTCCTGAAACACCTGGGGCCACATGTATAAAACTCTGAGTAAAAGAATGCGTAAAAGAATGCTCAGGGAGAATGTCAGAAATCTGCTTACGCAAAGTTTTACATTTTCTCCCTCTGCCTTTCTATCACAGTGTCGCCATATCACACTGACTCCAAACCTTGTGTATGTATGGTGTCCAGCGTGTGCAGAGGTACACAGATTCTCTTATTTTATACATCTGAATTTCTGCATGTAAACTCACTTACGCAGCATTCTGAGGGCATTTTTCTGCTCAGCACTGTTTATACATGTGGCCCCTGGTATACCCTCAGGTGAGGTACTTTACGTGAATTGCTTCATTAGATTAGATGTCCTGTTAGTTTGTTTTGTTAGTAGAATTGTTCGTTTTTTCAAAATAAGAAATCGCTGGACCAAGCTGATGGGGTGGTAAGTGACAAAAACCTTTAAAAATTGAACAATTATAAGATATACTTGATTAGATTGATTAGATATTTGTCTTTCTTGTGTTGCAGTTCTATTCCAACAGAAGGCCCACGCTGGTGGGAAACCCCTTCGAGGACGACTTTGAGGAGCAGCTCCGAGAGAGACAGAGGGCAAAGCTGGGGAGGAGGGTGAGTCTGAAGGCCAGGCGTGCCCTGCGCCATCTTCCAAACTGCCCCTTGTGTTTTCTTAGAGACTTAAAGAAGCCTTGTACTGGTTTCTGAACAGCATACGAACACAGCCCTTGTGCTGTGTAAGGCATGAAGACCAGACCTGAGGCCCACAGGATGCCATTATATTGTAGAAAAACACATTATTTATGTGAAACTTCAGTGATGGCTCTTTATTTCTGTAGATGAGTGTCTTCCTGTTGGAATCACCGTATCAGCAGGACTCTCCCACAACCAGACTACAGAAAGGTGAGCACAGATGTAGTTTCATTGGGGTTAGACTTGGTTTTCAGTAATAATGGATTGCATTTAAGCTCACCTCAACCAAATGTGTAGTGTCCACCAGCGTGATGCACGGCAGCCATTTTGTGCTAGAATGATCAACACAGCCATCAGCTGAGATGGAGTATGAAACCCCCTACTCTTAGCAATAAGTGCCATTAGATCTTTACTGACCACAGTGAGTGAGGATGTCAGTTATTGTTGTATCCTAAAGACTGATTTCAGTCCTGAATAGAAAGTTATAACTTCCACACCTTCTTCCTTCTCTCAGCCCCCCAGGTCGACAGGTCTAGGCCCATGTTCCCTGCCATCCAGGAAGACCTGGAGAATCCTTAGTCCCATGGTCTTCCTCCAGTCTGATCTCCCCAAAGTCCCCCCCCCCCCCTAAAAAGGAGAAACAAAGGGTAAATGACCACATAAAAGCTGATGACGCTGGAGGTCAGTCACCTGCCGGACACCGTGTAGAGCCTGAAGTGGCAGAATAGAGGAGGAGCTGTCCAAAGACCTTCAAGACTCAGAAGTTTCGTAAAATCGTGCGAGGGACATGCACGATGAAAAGTGTTCAAATCCTTGAAATTATCATGTTTTCGTTTACATCTCTTGAGTGTGAAACATTTTTTGTTGTTAGACATGTGCAGTTTGTTGTGTTGTCGTGTGTTTTTAATGAAACCTGCATCTTATGTTATATGTAATTTGGTGTTCTGTCTAATTTGTGCCTTAAAGAAACTATCGGGCAACTTATTTTGTCGTTTGTATCTCCTAGTCCCATGATGCATTGTTTTTTAAAGAGTTTTTGTCATACAGTAGAAAGAGAGAACCCTGAAAAATGCATTATCTGGCCGTCGCGGTAGTACAGCAGTAAAAGCGCTTAAATGCAATCCATTATTACTGAAAACCCAGATCTTTGGTGCGGTTGTGCTCCGAGGATCGGGGTTCGCGCCCCGGTCCTGCCAGATCCGAGCATGGCCGGCGCCCCGTGGAAGCAGCAATTGATGGCTGCTTCCGGGTGGGGGGAGGGCTCGGAGAGAATTGCTGCGCATAGAACAGCCCTGGGCGAGTTGGAACTACGGTCAGGAACCTTGGAGGAGTCACGCCCTGAAGAGGGTGTGGCGATCTCCGTCCTACTGCCGGCTGACAGGGTTGTGCAGCGGTGATTCTCTAGCAGTTGCTACGGGGGGAATTGAATTAGAATAGGGGTCCAATTGGCTACTAAAATGGGGAAAAAATCTGAAATAAATTTAAAAAAATTTTAAAAAGCATTATCTCTCAGCTTTTGCTTCTATGCAAAGAAAATGGAAAGAGGATTCTGGCAACTCATCAATATTCAGTACTGTGCTGTGATGAAGGAACTGGCCAGTTCAGCTCCCAGTAGTGGCACTTATTTTGTTCCATTGTACAGTGTCTTTAACTGGATTTGCTTTCAAGTATTTTCCAGCTGTATCAAAAGGTAGATTTTCGTGCAATTTTAAAATTTCTTTATAGTATATAGTAGGAAATTGCTATATTATATTGTAGGTTGATCATCAAATCAACTAACATAGTCGAAATGTTTAACGGGGTATGCACATAGACTGCCCTCTGGCGGTTAGGTAAATATATGTTACATACTCCTGTACAGTAGGTGGCGATATTTAGAACTAACTCTTTTCAAATGTCATGGAAACGTATGGATGTACGTACCATAGATATATATACCTATATATATCTATGGTACGTACCTTCGAAAGACGCTAACTGAGGCTGCGCAAGAGGTCCTTCGCGCTGCCTGAAGACAGAGTTGCTGGATTGTTTCTGCGGTTTGCTATTTTTAAAAGGATTAAGTATATAGATATCGCAATAAATCATGGCCAGATACTTGCGGCCTCCAAACACTTCCCTTTTCATCAGGAATATCTCTGACGAGTCTAGGTAAGAACCTGTATAGCGCTGTAAAATCGTATTATGACCGTAAATTCGTCGTTGGTCTGTGATCTGGAATCGGGCCTCCTATATTGCTAGCAAGCTAAATGTTAACTAGCTAACGTTAGCTATCTAGACTATATCGCTGTGACCCGTGCGTCGTACATATTGATCAAAGGTTTAAATTGGTTAGCGATCAATTCAACGATGGTTTGTGGGTTAATGAGCAGGTAGGTGACCAACAAATAGGGTCGGATGCCTTTTCTCCGATGTAGCAGGCTAACGTTAGCTGTGTATGTTGCTAGTTTCAGCTAAGCACGTCGTAACCATATGTCGTAACCTGCGAGGCAGATGAGACGAGACGACCTATTCTTGGAAGACTGTTTTATTTTATATTTATATATATATATATATATATAATTTCCAGGTTACCTGTTTGTTAACGTTAGTTTATGCAATTTATAGAAGGTTATGCACTTCCATTTTTATTTTTTAATGGAGTACTAACGTTAACTTTGCTACCTTGTTAGTAACGTTACTTTACTTTTGGCGTCTTACTCAGCCGGCAACCTAGCCTAACTTTACCTGTGTGGATGTTTTGCGTTAGGTTAGTTATCTGTCGTTAGTTAATCTCACTGTAAACTGCAGTAATTACATTCATGGGGGGGTCACTAACGTGGGGAGTTGGGCTTTATTTGGTCATGGTTTTGCGCTGTAGTCTCCGTAGGGCTAAATTTAGCTGAAGTTGACTGGCTTCTTCGTTTAAGACCGTGACGCAAGTTTACATGGGACACTAATATATTGCTAGCTACCTTGCATTTAACATTCGCCTTTCCTGTGTCTTTGAACCATTCCCTCATATCGTTTATTCAATGAGTTAAAATTAGCTAGGCAGTAGTTGGTAGCTTAATGCTGGCTAACTAACAGTTCTCTAGTCCAGTGGTTCCCAAACCTGGTCCTGGGGGGACCCCTGTGTAGGCTGCTGGTTTTTGTTCCAACATTTTTCTTAATTAGGTGCTTTTCATGTTTAGAGGAATTATTTACCCTCTTAAACCAAATTAAGTCAGAAATAGGTATGCATGCCATGAAGTACAAGCCCCATGTTCATTGGTCAATAGGTTAAATATTTAACTAATCAAATTAAAGACTGATGAATCAATAGGCTCTGAATTAGGTTGTTGAACACGTGTTTAAGTTCTTTCATAATCTTTCCTTAAATTGACTCAATACAGGTTTGGCTTGTTGATGTTTGCTTTCTATGAATTATTCATTATGGCAAACATTATGATTCATTATCTACCAAATGATTAGCTATATGTCCACACTTTAACCAAAGGTGTCAAGTTTATTGATTCACCTCAGCCTTAATTTTGATAAGTTAAAAACACTTTTGGAAACATGGTACTTTTACTATTAAAAACATGGGACTTTTATTCCAGCAACACAGGGGCCCCCCAAGACCGAGTTTGGGAACCAGTGGTCTAGTCCACTGACAAAATGTTATTTCCTGACGGAAACTGGCGAGTGAGCTAGCTTTTTTTATTTTTATTTTTTACATATTAAATGCGTAACTTAACTAATGGAATCAACTGCTTGGACTAAGTTGAACCCATTTGTAACGTATACGTTAACAGCAATTGTATCCTAATTGGGTTTTAATACATTGCATAAGTTGGCGAAAGTCAAGTTACAGCATTAGGCTCGTTTAATATGTGAACGAAGATCACTTTCCTTGATTTAAAAAAAAAAGAAGAAGAAGAAAAAGTCTTTCCAAGTGAATTCAAATATTGCTTTGGTCGTTCCTGTTGCAGGTAAGTTAGTGGACAATCACCATTGTCCACAAGACCTAGTCCATTTATATTTTTCCATTGTCAACACTGGCCATTATCCAAACTGGGAATTTGCGCAAAACATAACGGCTCATTAAGTCGTCTGGTCTCAGTCTTCAGAACCAGACATGTTAGCAGAGCATAGGTGGCTAGTTGATGGAGATCTGTCCTGTTATATATGCAATTTCTTTGGTTTAAATTGCTCTGTATTGAGCACGTATGAGGTTGGAGGTTTCCCTCTAACCAGCCCAGTGAAACTTGTATCATTTTACGATACTTCAGGCCGGAGGATTTACGTCGTGAATTTGGTCGTTATGGACCAATAGTAGATGTCTACGTTCCAGTTGACTTCTATACTCGGCGATCAAGAGGATTTGCATACATTCAATATCCTTTCTTCACAATATGGAAAATGTCTATTTCTATACTTTTTTTTTTTTGTGTAATTTTGACATTTTGTAATGTGGTACAAATATGAAATGTGACATTTGTCAACATGGTTTTGTGGTCACCTGTTTGAATCTGCTTAAAAATAATTTGATGGTTTTACATCAGTTAAGTGGGCGGCCTATAGTGCAAAATGTACATATTGTATGGGAAATAATTTTGTGATAAAAGAAAAGTAAATGTTATTAGCAGACATATTCTGTCTCCTAACCTAAATTTCTTCTGTTGTTGCCCCAGACAATATAAAGGTCAAAGTTGTGGAGCCCTTCAGAGTTATAAAGAGCCATTTAGAGTAGATTCAAGATTATGTGACGACACAGACCATAAGGATATCAGGCTGCAAGAAGCAGAGGGGGAAGGGGTGGAAATAAAGAGAATTTAAAGCTTGAAGAGACAAAGAGGAAAAGAAAGGCACCAAGCTTGGATATGTCTTCGAAAAAGAGTGAGGATAAAGATTATGGGGCCAGACGAGCGAGAAAACCACGTTCCTCTGCAAAGCCCTTAAAGAGCTTAAAGGTCAAGACCAAGGTCAAAGTCAAGCATGTTTAAGGTAATCTGATTCTGTATCCTACCACAGGTATCTGCCGTTAACATGTACTTCTTTTTAAGAGTCAGTCTCGGCCCATGCTTGTTAAGCCTGGGACAAAATCTGTTTGATACACATCTAAATTGTAAGATATGCAAAACTGTAATGGTGTGATTTGTGTGTTGAGCTTTCTTTTCCCAAGCTATGTTTATTAATCAGTTGAATGATTGCGATGTAGAAGTGAAGGCGCTCTTGCCATATTGTAAATCTCCGACAGACCCCACATTTGGCCGCTGTGACCAGCGTCACATCTGTGCTTGTAAATGAGAGGGGAGCAGTTTTGAGTGTGCCGGGGTGAACTGTGTGTGTGTCGCTGTGAGACCCTTTTAAATCCTTGACTGCGAGTCACGTTTGAGGACGTTCGCGATGCAGAGGACGCCCTTCACAACCTGGACAGGAAGTGGGTGTGCGGCCGGCAGATCGAGATCCAATTTGCCCAGGGAGACCGAAAGAGTAAGACGTCTCCTGGTCATTTGTGTTCAGGTGTTACTTTTGAGCAACTGGTGTCAATTTATTATTATTTTAAAAAATTTATTGCAGACTAACCTTGCTTTCTGGTGGGCAATCTGGTTGGGGTCAATTCCAATTTCAGTTCAGGAAGTGAATTTTAAAGGAGCTATATGTAACAAATTTACTGTACTAAATCATAAAATGACCATGATATGTCATCAGAGATTAAGGAAACATGCTAAGTCGAAATACTGGCTTCTCCGACAACAATGCTACAGCCGGTATGTTCTCCTTTGAAATTTCCATTCCGGGTCGTAACGTCTATTTGTTTTGGCCTGTGTGATTCACTATTCCCCGAGTTGACTCCGCCCACTGCCCATTACGAACAACCAGATGTACTCCGGCACTCCGACAGCCAATTTACGAATGCCCAAGCTAAGTTCAACATCGTTTTAATTTAGCTAGCTAAAGATTTAAATATATGTATATAAAGAAACATACCACTAACGTTAGCTTATATCTGTGTGACCGTAAACATAGCCAGCCATGCATCTAGCTAACATTGACAGTTATAAAAAATCCACATGAGCTGGTTTATAATTTGCAAACGTATACATTAGCTGATCAACTTAGTGTAGGACTAGTCTCAAAATATAATGTTGCGCTCGGCTCGTCTTACGCTCGTGTTCGTTCAGTGTCCTCAACCTGGCAGCCCTCGTGAGCTTCAAGTCTGGGGAGGAGAGGGTGGGCGGAGACAACTCTCCAATGATTTTGGACTGCAGTACCCATTTTAAACGCTCGGTGTCAATGTTACACATAGCTCCTTTAAACTCGGTTCATGATTTGAAAAAGTACTCTAATGTTCAGAGGGATTTACATACATTTTTTTCTGAATTCAAAACTCAATTGACCCAGTCCCCATAGTGGGCAGAGGTGATCCACAACGGTATATTTTATAAATCTCAGCTACCTCTGGCATAGTCATGGCATGTTTTCTTCCACCTCTGAGTGGTGAGTCATACTTGAGTTTTCACTTCCTCCTTCAGCACCCAATCAGATGAAGGTAAAAGAAAGGCACTCCCCACGGAGCTTCTCACGGTATGACGACTACGAGCGAGATGGCGGCCGCCGCCGCCGTTCCCGTAGCCACAGTTACGAGCGCCGCAGGTCCCGTAGCCCCTCCTACGAGCGTCGGCCACGCCGCTCTGAGAGCCCCAGAGAGTAAGAGAGCGCCGCCTGTCACAGTCTTTATCACTGTTATTTAAATAAAATTACCAGTATCTCCAGAACCTAATTTTAGGCTGGACCCTTTTTATGTACAATGGATTAAACATCTGAAATGAAATCTTGAAATAAAACCGATTTGGAAGTAAAGCAAAACGATGCTACCATACGGGATATTAATGTGCTGAATGGCCCAAGATTTCAAAGCTGTGGGAGATGTGGAGAGCTTTGAATCACAGGGTTCTGTCTGCTTGGGTTTGAGAAGTAAATCTGGTTTTCAGTCGGTTTCTGTAATTGGATCTTTGGTTTCGCAGGTCCCGGGGAAGGCCATACGCAAGGCAGGGACGCAGCAGGAGCCGAGAGAGCGATAGGTAGGCCACACCGTCTTCTAGAACTTTCCCCCTTTTCAAATATTGACACTATGTCTATGCAGCAGCATGCATACTCCATTGTCTTGATGTGTGTGTGTGTGTGTGCGTGTGCGTGTGCGTGCATTGGAAGGTGTGCATTGGAAGGTGTGCTGTTATGTGTTTGTGTATGAAGAAGACAGCATTGGAAGCTGTGCTGTTATGTGTTTGTGTGTGAAAAAGACAGCATTGGAAGCTGTGCTGTTATGTGTTTGTGTAGGGGGGAAAGGTGCGTGGTCTCAGTTGTATTTGGAACAGTGAGGTCACTCGAATTTCTTCCTCCCTCGTTCTCTCACGTAGGCACAGGCCCCCACAGCGGGAGCACCAGCGGCCGCACCCCGAACCCCCCCACAGCCGCTCCAACTCCCCGTCGCCGTCCCGCGGCCGGTCCAGGCCCGGGCCCAGGAAGGAGTCCAGGGGCGTGTCCCGATCCCGATCCAAGTCCCTCACCCCGCCCCCCGAAGACTTCCACCCCGCCTCCAACTCGCGAGAGTCGCACGATTCACACCTGCGCTCACCCTCCCGGTCGCGGTCGCGGTCCCTCTCGCGGTCGCGTTCGCGCTCCCGGTCTTGGGCGGGGCGCAAGTCTGGGGGACACTAAACCCCACCCACCCCAGCCCCCTGTTTGTTCCCCATGTGTTTGCCGCCACACTGCGTTCACACGTTGGTTTGGCGGAGGGGAATGTTTCACACACACACACACACACACACACACACACACACACACACACACACACACACACACACACACACACACACACACACACACACACACCCACACCTGGGATGTTGGTTTAGGTTTAGGCAATGGCTGCTCTGGGTTTCAATTCAGGCACAGTTTCAGTGCTTTTTTTTTTTTTTTTTTTTGTAATTTAAGGATGTGAATGTATACATTCTGACTAAAATGGATTGGCCTCTTCTGCTGACCCAACATGGCAGCTTTTTTTTCCTTTTGTAAAAATGTGGTGTTCAGTGTTTTGCCGTTGTGCTCAAGGTTTTGTTTGCAAATGCTGCTCTACGCAAGTATTAATGCTCAACATTTCAAATGCATAATTTTCTACATTGAAGAAGCCAGAGGATTGTTAGTTCAAATGGCATTGTTCTTCCCTCCCCCCATGTATACTTTACAAAATGGCTTTAGGAACATAAGATTAGTCTAAAATATACTGCCATCTACTCCTGGTGTGTAAATGTAAACCATTTGTAAACATGTACACGTGTCCATGTGGGGAAGATGCCTGCAGTGATATTATTTTGTCAAGGAACTATAGGATTTTCATGTAAATTTCAAACTATGGTCTTCCACTTGATTATTTGTTTTTGTAAAATGTACCAGTTTAAAGAAAATATTCTGGTGTGCTTTTAATTCCGTTTAAGTCTGTTCTGTGTATCTCATTGAAAGCAATATTTGGAGTAGTTTGGCAATAGCATTGACAGTTGTAAAGGTACTTATGCAAAAACATTTGATTGAAAGCCTCCCCATGCAGGACTGTACTGCTAGTTTTAAATGTGGATGTAGTGTTGTCATAGTATTGCCCATTTAATTTGTTGGATGACTAGTCTCCATTTGTTTTTACACCCCCATATTCCCTTGTATGAGATGGAAGTATAATCTGGAGTTTGTATGTTCCATAAATGCACCCCCTCCCTGTAAATGCTTTCATTAAAGTGGGTACGGGTTAGTAAAAATGCTTTGTGGATCTTTTGAATGTTTCAGCAGAAAACTACAATCTACTCAGCTGAGTTTAGTGCTCTTCACCCATATTCCTTAAAGGAATTTTGGCACCAAGGTTAAAATGCAGTTTCATGCCTGTAATGGTGAGAAGTCTTACTTCTTACTAACCCTGTAAAAAGGCAAATGAAGGGATTAAAATTGCAGACAAGGCTGCAGAAACGTGGGTGTGTAGTAGGTGCCCCATCCTGGACCCAGCCTGCTTCTATAGGTCACTGATACTCAAATCTGGCCCTCAAGCCAGTACTACTGGTTTTCATTCTTCAAATCAGGATTTATTTAAACTTGGGACACCAGGGGCCACATGTATAAACAGTGCTGAGCAGAAAAATGCCCTCAAAGCTGCGTAAGTGAGTTTCCACACAAATTCAGGTGTATAAAATGACGTGCTGTGAGAATCCACTTACCCCAGGTCTGTTGATTCTGGCCAATCGTTGGCATTCGATGCCCATCCCTGCACTAGAGGGATAAATATTTTGTATAAGTCCACTGCTTAATGACCTGGGGGGCTCATATAAGCCCGGCACACGCTGAGCAGAGAACACGTTGACACATTCCTGCAACTGATGTGCACGGTGTGTCCAAGTAAGATTAAAATATGAAACCCCTTTCCTGTTTCACAATCCTACAATCCAGGGCAGTTTACAGAATACTATGAAAACAGGAAAAGTACTGTGTGAGAAGCACGTGCAGTACAAGAGGACCACCTGCCTTTGACAACCGAGCAGCAGTAGTTTTCATTAACTCGCCACTATTCACCAGATAAAATACAGGTGTAGGGCCAGTTTGTTCTAAATAACAGGTTTGTGCAGCAGAACTTCTGCCATGAACCCCATGATATACTCAACAGGTATGTTATAATTAGCACTGTGCCCTTGTCAAAACAGTGGAGTTGAAAAGTTTGGCGTTGCAGCTTAAGGAATCACAACTTAAAACCAAAGGTGTATTTTACATATAAATTTGTTTTTTTTTGTTTTTTACATATAGGCCCAAGTCATGTTGACAGGACTAATCTTCCATCAAATAAACTGACACAATGGGGGGGAACTCAAACTGAAAAGCTTTATAATGTCCCACCAGAGTATAGGTTGTGTGCGTTCAGTGGTCCACATGGTTTCTTTCCAGGGCCAGCACCGTTGCACCCGCCCGTTTCCCAACGTCTGTCTACGTGTGGCAATCCATTTTCTCCGAGGCTGCAGACAGCTCTACTGCTGCTGTGTTTGTGGTTCACATCCTCGTAGTTTTGTTTAGTCTGAAGGTGGGGATATTAGTTCCTCTGGGGACACATACAGGAAGTGCTGGACTCTTTCCTGCATTGCCCTCGTCTCCTCCGTCAGGCTCTGCAGGACAGGGAGGCTCGTGCACTGGTGCACCATGTCTCTGAGAACTTCCAGCTCCACGAGCAGTTCCTCCCTCTGCCTCCTGATGGCGCCGTCACTGTCAGGAAAATTTGTGCTCTGCAAGTAACAAAGGCAGCGTTTCTAAAATGGATGGAGAGCAGTTTACGTAGGCTACCGTCATGCGCTGCCTATACTGGCAAGTAACGTCGGGCCAAGTTTACCGCTCGACATCTTTCACAGAGTGCTCTTGTGCTGACCAATGTTTATATGTCAATTATCCGAATTAGTACTATTCTTTCTTGATAAGCGTTCAAATTGACTTGCTGCATGAAAGCACATCGTTTACTGCATTATAAATAATAGTACTGATTTTGTAAATCATGTAGGGACATTAATTGTTCATGATGACTGCCACTGAAACACAACTAATTTTAAATGCCATTCTATGCTTGTACACTTTTGCATGCCCTCGTTGGAAAAAAAAAAGGGGCTGCTTACCTGTTGTCTGAGCACTAATACCTCTGCGTAGATGTTGTCACACGCGTCTGGCTCACACTTCGATTCCTCCATGTCGTCATCGTGCCCCAGCTCGCCGATGTCCTCGCGACCCACGTTTGTCATGCGCCGTCTTACTTTTGCCCTGTAGATGTGGTTCTTAATGTCTCGAAGTTTTGGGTAATATCCCCTGTCTTGCAAGTTAGGGGCGGCCGTGTCCGACATTCTGGTATCCACCAAGTGTCTCAGTTTGCCCTGCATCTCGGTGGCGTTCGTCACACCTTCCCCGACCAGCTGATCGATCCACTGTATTATTTGCGGATGTACAGTCTGCACCATTCCAGAGAGGCCCCCCGGGGGGTGTTTACAATGCGCTTTATCTAGGGGCAGGTCAATGTAGAACCTGTTCTCGATCATCACTTCTTTCCCGTCAGTCAAGTCTTGCAGCAGTCTTTCCTTTAACTGAATCTGCTGTATGCTGACGCACTTCTTGCTGACCACCGCATACTCAGGGAACCTGCATACCTGCACGATGGAAATCTTTGCTTGGCAGCCCTTCTTCCTCGTGCCCCGTATATTCATCCGTTTCCTTTTGGCGGCGGGTCTGCAGGCTGGAGTGTAGTCGTGCTCCATCTCTTCCAAGGTCTGAAGTCCAGGCATTGTAGCGCCATCGTCCTTCTCGCTCTTTTTTTCGTGTTCCCTTTTAGGCCCAAACTGACATTCTAGAATTTTCCTCCCGCCATGCATGAAGGGGACTCCATCTTCGTTAAGGTTTGGGCAGCTGGACTTGGTGAACTTGATTGAACGAGTGCTAAACTTTCCCTTCTCCGCTTTGTTGGGTTCAAAATTAAGAGGAGTTGATGTTCTAACGCTGAACGTTGTGGCTGTGATGCGTCGATAGACTTCTACTGCTTTGTGCACGCTTGTCTCGTCTGTCACGTAGCCATGAATGTAATTTCCGTCACTGTGAAATCCCTCCAGCAAGGTTTCCAATTTAACAAGATTATCAGTGGATTCATCCATTCTGGGGGGAAGAAATGCCGTTATTCTTTCCTTTTGCACTCATTCAGGATATCACTGCACCTTTTGACCATCACACATTTTTTTAAACTATTAACATAAAACACTTGGGGCCTGGTTTACTAAGACATTTAGCATGTGCAAAACTAATAACAAAACCCATGTTTTGTGCAGAACAAATACCATGACCAATCACTGGTCATGCTATTGGTGTTGCGTGTGCTAAAAGGTTTTGCACACGCTAAAGGCCTTAGTAAATCAAGCCATTAATGCAATTACATTTATTAATTACATTAAGTATTACGCAAAGCGGTAGTCCTATAGGCTATGGAGAATGTAGCCGTTTTTTGATAGATGACAACAAACTCTTAAACCTGCAGATAAAAAGGTAGCTTTAACATCCTCTATCAACTAATCGCTACTTCAGTGACCACTCTTTCAACTACACATGTTAGCAAAGTGGCAACTTGTCCCACTGAAACCTGTAGACAAGAGTAAGCCGGTTTATTCCATTTGGGATAGGGCCGTCCTGCTACAGCCCTACATCCAAATGTCTAACCTCCAAAGAGGTTCATTGTTTTCGGGAGTGCTACGTACGATGTGCATGAATTTTGTCATGTATATTAGCGATGCTCGCCAGTTAAATACACCTTTGCAGAAGCCTACCTAGCGAGCTAATTCGCAGTACCAGCCCTAACAAGACTGGGTACCTCAACATTGTGTAACGTTTGTCTACACTACATTACAATCATTTGAAGGACGCTTTTATCCAAAGCGACGTACAATAAGAGGATAGCCTACAATAACTGTAGCCTACCCCTTCGCAGGTAGGCTACAGTAATACTCGTTAGCTATGGATGTATAAATTCTTACCAGCTTTTGTCTGCGCTGTTCGTTTATATAGAAGGCAAATTAACTAAATTGATTCAGTGTGGAAGAGACTTCAACAATTAATGCCTGGTCGGAGACAGGTTGTTACGGACCGCGTAACAACAGAAAGCTGTCGCTTCCTCCTCCTTCTTCTTCTTCGTGGGGTTTAACGACGGTTGTCTACCAACATAACTAGGTGCATTACCGCCACCTACTGAGCTAGAATGTGAACTCAGAAATCTAGTCTAATCTAAATTCTACCGTCTAATCCCGTTTCCCTCAAAAAACTGAAAAGTGCCCTTGCAACCCCATGTGATGAACTCCCTTAGTGCTTATCTCATTGATACCTTTTTCACCTCTCCCTCCCGTCAATAGGCTACTGTACACACTGCACTATCACATTCTCCACTGGTTCCATCTCCTGACAAAATTAACAATTCCCCTGCGTCGTGCTTTCCTACCATAAAACGAGTTTTGTTCAATCCACTGTGCCTTATCGTAATCTTGTATCAATTGTTTCTTCCCTTCTATTCCTTTCTGTCATTCTCCCTGGCCCAACTCTTCTTTGGATGTTAAATAAATGCCTGCCACATCGCCTGCCCTTAACTCGCTTCCTCCTTGTTTTCTTCAGTTAATTTATTATTAATTTAAATATATCAGTAATACTCCAGCACCCGCATAGTAACACCAGAGATATCATTAATGTGCCCGCACCATCATGATAACACTATGGATATCAGTAATACCCCACAAAACACTTATGCACACCCAAGTGCTATAGGCCAGTAAGAAGGAACTCTTCAAAAGCTTCAATGATAATTATACACTCTGACTCCATAAATGCTGATGCCCATGAAATGTTAATGCACCCACAAAAAGTGTAGCAATGAGTTGGCCGTTTTGTTTTCAGTAGCAGGAAATCCATCTGGCTTATGTGAAAAAACCCCAGTCTTACACATAGCCTATAAAATATATTGAGCTGAACGTGTTATGCAAGAGGTTGGCTCGTCCCTTTTTTAAAGAACAAAATGGAGTGATAAGAGAACAGATGCAGAGGCTGGGCTGTGCTCCCTCTCCTGCAGGACCAGTACAATTAGCTATTTGAACCAGGCTGGGACATTGATTTCCTGTAAGTGGAACAACAACAAAAAATATCACTGCTGCTGGGAAGTACAATTTAATTACATTCAGAGGGAATGCGTCCGAGCGTGAAATCGGACTTGACCGATTGATTGCCAGGCAGAGGAAATTCATTGATCTGAAAGAATATTGTGGCTGTGGAAAATTCAAAGGGCTTCATGTGTGTGTGCGCACGTGTGCGAGCGCGTGCTTGCGTGTGCAAGCAGCGAACAAGCAAACACCACTTATTGCACTCTTAAAAAATCCCCAGCATCTGAACGTGGTCATTCAAAAAATAAATAAACATTACAAAATCAGCCAGAAACCACTGAATGAACTCAGAACAACCCTGATCATAAACGGTCACAGAAGCGGGAGGAGAGCAATGGACATCGCCCGCTGACTTCTATTGAGGAGGGGCTATTGTGTAATATGTTAGCTGTGAACCTCTTCTCCACAACAGGACTTTCAGCATTGTGGCCTATTGAGCTTTAGGTCCAAAACCACTCTGGGATGCAGTTTTTTTTAAATGGCTGCACAGCTGTGAGGGTGTTTTGAGACTGTTTCTTCAGAGAATTAGGGCAGCAGGGCTGGCAGAGTTCAGGCAGAACAATGAATGTCAGATACTGAACAGTTAAGTATCTGTAGAAATTTAGCCAGAAAAATGATCCAAATTGTTCCTGTTATACACTGCCTGGCCAAAAAAAGGTCGCACACTCTAATATTTAGATGGACCGCCTTTAGCTTTTATTACAGCGCGCATTCGTCGTGGCATTGTTTCGACAACCTTATGCAATGTCACAACATTTATTTCCATCCAGGTTGCATACATTTTTGGCCGAGATCCTGAATTGATGACGGGAGAGTCGAACCTCTCCATAAAGTCTTCTCCAGCACATCCCAAAGACTTTCAATGGGGTTAAGGTCAGGACTCTGGTGGCCAATTCATGTGTGAAAATGATTCCTCATGCTCCCTGAACCACTCTTTCACAATTTGAGCCCGATGAATCTTGGCATGTCGTCCTGGAATATGCCCATTGATGGGATAACCTGGTCATTGAGTACATTCAGATACTCACCTGACTTCATTTTATTGCTGCATAACGTTGCTGAGCCTAGACCTGACCAACTGAAGCAACCCCAGATCATAACACTGCTTCCAGAGGCTTGTACAGTGGGCACTATGCATGACGGGTGCAACGGTATACTTTTTTTTTTGGCCAGGCAGTGTATATGGACTCCTCATAAAGACAAGAAAACCTTTACATTCAAAATATTTATCAGCTTTGAGTTGGATTTATTTGCATTGTCTTCAAAAAAAACTAAAAAAAACGTTTCATAATTATTGATGTAGGCCTATAGCCTACCATGTGAACTAATTGCAAGAGTGGTTAGGATTTTTGGTCGCTCGCCTCTCAGCCTAGCAGTCTCTCCCGTGCCACGCGACGGAGACGGGGGCACCAGAGTTCGGCTGATCAAACGAAATCTCAGTAGGCCTAGTAAACCACAGATAGGACAGGACGCAACGATTTTGAATTTTTTTGGCGGCCCGGTTTCGCCTGCATGATCTGCGGGGGTTTGGAGCGCCCGGCTATTGGTTCACACTGCTGCAAGTTAAATGATAACGATTTGCACATTGATTTCTGCTGGTAGTTTATAAATTCTCACGCAGCGCGACAGACCTCTTCATTTTGATGGTAACTTCAAATTACATTCCCCGAGAGCCATCCTTCCGTAAGGAGGTGTAATTTTTATCCACTTTAGGATGACGTGCCTTGGATTAAATTACCTGAAGAGGTGTCCTGATACGAAATGTCTGTTTATATACATCCTATTTCTCAAATGAAAGGTAGGCCTACGTCTATGCTGTCATGCAGTTGTTTAATTCTAAGCATGCTATGAGTGAAACTGCGTACAAAATGTGTGGTGAATTTGAAATGATTTTATGCGTCAAATTAAAATAATGTTTATACATGCAAAATATGCCAGAATATAAATTTGAGAGAAGGTGTTATTTCCACATTTTAAGCATTTCAGGTAATGAAAATCAGTAGATAGCCTATATTCATTAGAAATAAAACGTCTCTCAGTATTTAAAAAAAATAATTTATAGGTAGGCTATAGCCTATCTGTGTATGGTTTATAAATTAATACACGTGCTGTCGAATTTTCACAGAATGAGCTATGGCTTATACACGTTTGTAATTTCTAATTAACCATTTAAAATTCAGCATTTGTAACTAAAAGCCGGAGAATTCTACAACCAGTTGAAAAATATTTTAAAAGTGACGGAAAATTGTAAATTAGGGAAAATGCGACAACAAAACGACAGCAGTTGAATTTTGACCAATTTCTCCAAAAAATGTAATCGGTTGATCTATTTCATTGAATCAGATTTGAGTTTATTGCCGATTTTGCAGTTCCATTAGTCTTGTATTTAGCCAATTACATTCGACTAATCAGCTTACTGTATACACACAGGTACACACACAAAGTATGCACATATAATACAAAGCACATACACGTACAACTAACATTTCCTGTAGTTGTAGACAAGCAGCTGTATACATACAACTTTATAAATTTATATTTATGTCCCAATTTACAACATAGGCTAGACTGTATAATGAGCCATACGTATATTGAACCATACTTCCCAGAAGTTGTGATCCATACCACACGGATGAAGGAAAGGATAGGGTGGGCTTCAGCCAGGATACCACAGGGCACTGCTGCATCCATTCCTCCCAACAATGCAGCACCAACAGGCTCTCAGAAGCGAGGAACACATCCTCTCCTCTGTGGTTCCAGCTCATCTGTAGCACTGTGTGGCTTTTAGAGAGGATCATAGTCACTGGATTTCAGAGCAGAGCGGTAGTGATACTCCAAATTTACAAAATTTGGGAGAATATAAAAAATAAAAAATAAAAAAAGATTCATATTTTATTATTATAAGCTATCAGTCCTGGAAATTTAGTTAAACGTTTTGAATTATTCAAATGTAAACTACCGTGATATAGTATAATAAAGACCCTGAAACCCAGTTTGGGCACAATGAAGTTGAAGTGGAATATTGTGGCCTACAATTTTGTCTGGAATGTAACCTCCATTCCTACAGTACTTGCAAGAGGTCTATAATTAATGCTTTATCAGGGGATGTGCAGTACCCAGTGAATTAGCGGTTTGATACCCATCCTCTACCCAACTTTCATTTATGCCCCGTCCTACTTCCTGTCTCCTCAATCCTTTCCGGTTTTTTTCCCCCAGCAGTGCCCGTGTGACAATGGGGGACTGGAACTTCCTGGGCGGGATCTTGGAGGAAGTCCACATCCACTCCACCATGGTGGGGAAGATCTGGCTCACCATCCTCTTCGTCTTCCGCATGCTGGTGCTGGGCGTGGCGGCGGAGGACGTGTGGAACGACGAGCAGTCCCACTTCATCTGCAACACGGAGCAGCCGGGCTGCCGCAACGTCTGCTACGACCGCGCCTTCCCCATCTCGCTCATCCGCTACTGGGTGCTGCAGGTCATCTTCGTCTCGTCGCCCTCGCTGGTGTACATGGGCCACGCCCTGTACCAGCTGCGGGCGCTGGAGAAGGAGCGACAGCGCAAGAAGGTGCAGCTCCGCCGGGAGCTGGAGGCGCTGGACGCCGAGCTGGCGGAGGCGAGGCGGAGGCTGGAGCGCGAGCTCCGTCAGCTGGAGCAGAGCCGGCTGAACAAGGCGCCGCTGCGGGGCTCGCTCCTGCGCACCTACGTGGCGCACATCCTGACCCGGTCCGCCGTGGAGGTGGGCTTCATGCTGGGCCAGTACCTGCTCTACGGCTTCCGGCTGGAGCCGCTCTACAAGTGCGAGCGCGAGCCCTGCCCCAACGCCGTCGACTGCTTCGTCTCGCGGCCCACCGAGAAGAGCGTCTTCATGGTGTTCATGCAGGGCATCGCCGCCGTCTCCCTCTTCCTCAACATCCTGGAGATCCTGCACCTGGGCTACAAGAAGCTCAAGAAGGGACTCCTGGACTATTACCCGCACTTAAGGGATGACCTGGACGACTACTGCGTCAGCAGGTCCAAGAAGAACTCTGTGGTGCACCAGGTGTGCACCGATCGCAAGGGCACCATCCCCACCGCGCCCAGCGGCTACACCCTCCTGCTGGAGAGGCAGGGGAATGGCCCCACCTACCCCATCCTGGACACTTCCTCCACCTTCATCCCCATCCAAGCCGACCCCGCCTGCAAGACCTGCCTGGACGTCCAGAAGGAGGCGCCGCCGAGCTCCGCCGAGCCCAACAACAACTCCAACAACACCAGCAGCGAGACGCGGTCGCCGCCCGCGGACAAGCAGGGCGACCCGGAGGAGCATCCGCAGGACCCCGGGGGCCTGATGCGCTCCGCCCTCCCCGCGGACTCCTCCTCGTGCCCCACCCTCCTCCTCAGCATGGGGAGGCGGCCCCGGAGGGTCAGCGCCCCCTGGAACTGCTCCACGGTGGAGGAGAGCAACAGCTCGGACGGAGAGGGGTTTAGCTTGGGCGGTCTAAAGACGCGCTGCAGCTTCGCCGCGGGCCGAACCCGGGCCACCTCTAAGCCCGACCTCAAGAGGCTGAGCCGGTCCCAGAGCCCGGACTCGATCGGAGGGCTGAGCTCCGAGTCGAGGCCCAGTCACGACGGCAACAGCCCGCAACCCTTCCCTCCCAACCGCCGAATGTCATTGGCAAGTAGCGGCAGCAGCAGGCGAGCCCCCAGCGACCTGCAGATCTGAGCGTTAGTGTGACACCCTCCTCTCATCATCCACAGCTCAGGGGGGCGTCAGGACCCCGGTCAGGGGCGCACAACCAGAGTCCGTCCGCTTTTGGGATTTGACGGAAACTACTGCTCTCATTTAATTGGCCCACTTATTTGATCTGAAAATGTTTTGATAAAGTCATTATGAACTGCAGCTGTAGACTCCAGATATATTATTGGTGAAAGCCTTTTACTTTGGTCCAATGTTGGGTGTGAACCTTGGATTGATGTGTACAGCCATTTTGAAAAATGAGCCAGACTAATTGGTTAAAGCCAGCATACAAACAGACCCTGCTGGAATGGAGTTGTGCAGCCCTGTCCTAAGAGTAGGGGTATTCCCTGACATGCTGGGGTCGTTAAAGCCATCCGTGTCTCAAAAACTTTGTGGACAATTAAATTAGATACTTGGTGCTTCTCTGAAATGTGAAATCGTGGTTCTGACAACAGCAGAATGTAGTGGGTTTTCAGGCTGTGGAGTAATTTGTGGCAGTGTGTATGAAGCGCATCTCACACACGGTCTTATTCTGTGAACACACAAATACTTTTGACACCTCCTTGAATTTAAAATGTTTTGGACTGCTGCTCTTAATGCTGCCATATGAGTAAATGCTGAGAACAGCCTGTTAAAACAAAAGGGTGGTACAGGCAGCAAGACTATCTGTCCGATTGCTAAATACAAATTCAGAAAGGCCATGAAATTATAAGGCACATGATAGTGTCAATTTCCTAATTTTTTATGAAAATAATTCCTACTGGTTTCTTTTTTTTTTTTTACTGTGTAGATACTGCTTTATCAGCCTTTCAGGACCTTTAGGGGAGAGCACATCCTATTTGTGTATTAAATTATCTTTTCCTTGGATCCAAAAATATTTTTTTTCCCCCCCAGTCAATATTATTTCAATCCATGTGTTATTTTGTCACATTTTCACTGCATGTAAAGCATTTGGGATCAACGGTTTACATTATGGTAACTTACAGTACATTTATGAGTTATAGTAATACAAAGGCAAGCCTTTTCCCCGTTTACACGCTTCTCTCTACAATACAGAGGAACTAAACTTGGTCGAGGCATAAACCAAAACAGTCGGGAACAGAGCACACAAAAAGCCCCCCACACACTTTAAATACACTCTTATACAAGGAGCGCGTTAACTTTAACTATAACTTCATAGTTAAAGTTGTAGTGCTGGACTGCAACATAAATACATTCAACTTGTTCTGTTCTCTTTCAGGTCACTGTGCTGCAGATGTCCTCCATCCTGAAAAAGCACTGAAGTAACAGAACTGAACACTGACTTTTATATGCTGAATTTGAGGGGGGGTTTTATACATTGAATACTATTGTACGCAGTATAAGATTTGTTGTGCACGGGGGATTACGTGTGACCTATTGCGTGCGTGAAGTACACATGGGAAAACAAAGGTACTTATTTGGTATAAATACTAAATTTTCTTTACAATCATTTGTTTTTAAGAAAATGCATAAATAAAGCTAGCACTGCTTTCTCTTCATCTGTACATTTGACTCAGCTACACTGCTCCTCTCTGATAGTCAGTGGAAAATCCACTGTGATCGATTGACAGGCCAAATTAAATCCAATTTATTGATTAGACATTACATAAGCCGTCACACGGGCAAACACGGGATGCCCTGAAAAGCCAGTTGTACCCAAATGGCACGCTGTATCAGCAGCCGAATGCAGCAGGAGATTGATGTGCATCAATAATGATCTCGTACTGATGTGCAAGTAGGTCCATGTACTTGAACACATTTGCTATGGGGTATGCCACAAAGTCAATATAACCAAAATTGACATACCAGATGTTAATAGCAGTAGGCATGCATGCCCTTTTCCAAAGGGCCAGAAAGCAGGTGGCCACAATTAATCACATATTACACTTCTTGTGGAACACCACCTGCTTCTAAATTACACTCCAGAGCAAACTGCACAGCTTGATCTTTAGTAAATGATTTGAGGCTTTGACAACAATATTTTGTGATTTATTCGTTTAATTCAGATAAACATTACTTGGACAAATAAGCACATATACACTCCAAAGGTCATTCTGGACAGAACCCAGAATCCTTAAGTGTAATTGAACACTATTTACAGAAATGAACGTGGCCCCTCCATTTTTTCAGTGAAATCCCATGTTAACAGTGTGCGTTATCAGAGATAATCAGCACTATTGAGTTGCTCCTTCTTCTTGTGCGGATTCATATTGCAAAAGCTAAGAGAAGAGTAAAGTAAGAACTGGTTAATGGTCTGTCAGGGGGGGAAAAAATACACAAATCAAGCTCTCTGAAAGAGAAGCGCACCCTATTTTTGAGTGCCCGGTTCTCCTCCACGAGACGCTCATATTGCTGCTGAAGAGCCAGCATCTCCAAGCGAAGCTTCTCCACCTCTGCTGGCGCGGGCCCGGACAACCCAAGGTGATGCTTTAAGAAACTAGTGTTCACGTTAAGGCTACAAGGATTCACCTGAAAGCTCGCTCTTCTGTTGTTTTTTTGTGTGCTAATTATTAGGCGACATATCGTTTGACGTGTTTTTGAGTCCAGGACAACTTTCTATTCTGAGCGGTTTGGTGATAAAAACAGCGGATGTAATGGGTTTACTGAAAAGTTTGTTAAATTCAGTGGGCCTTTATAACCCTCAATAATGCAAAATCCAGGGCGGCGTTTGGGAGGCACGCTTTCAAATGGATTAATTGGCAGTTTTAGAGTTATCAAACATCAAAGGATACTCCAAAGCGTTGCTGGGTTTCTCATTTTCTTCGTACAGCGCTACCAACACTGCAAGTAGTAACGGATAAGCGAAGAGACTGATTTTTAAAAGGTCATAGCAAATTGTAGCATGACACGAACATCATGTTGCATTATGTTAAGGATCCTACCGCTAGTGAGGCTGTCAAGGACACCAGCTTTTTCCAGGTACCTTCGGAACTGTTCCCGTCTGGATTCAGATGCCTGCAAAAAATAAACGGAAAATTTATGAAAAAATGAAATAAAAAAAATTATAGTTTCTATGCTAATGCTTGACAATGTAACACACATAGCAGTGGACACGATCGAGCCACAGGGAGAATGCATTTCCCATTATAGTCGGATTTAAATTAGTCCAATTTAGCTGCATGGTGTCGATTAAACAGTAAAATTTTACGCGATAGCGTTACAACCTGGAAAAAAACTAAAACAAAATGCAAGGCACATGAATTTTGAATTAGCGTTTGAATTAGCTAAATATAAAACGCGTAGACACACAGTAACCTAATATTCGTTAACAAGCCAACTTTTTACTCAATTAGAAGCCAATAAATTCTAGAAAATTAATCAGCAAGTTTGTCAAGTGTTGGCATTACGAACAGACATTGGAATTAACACGGTTACATGTAAATTCATTCCACAAAATATTACAAAGTGTAGCACTTACTCTATAATGCGCCATTTCGATAAATCAGGCAAAGTTTCAGCGTCAGGTGCAGCAGTTGAAGATTACAACTGAGCACGCGCCGCTTTTTAACGACTCTGCCCATCTGTGCAAAAATAGCAGGGTAACCATGGGCATGGACAACTGAAAATCAAATGTGTTAACTTAATGTTTCCCATACAATAGCATATATCTTGGGGGGGTATTACGAATATATATATTTTCAACAAAATCAGGCAAACGTGCGATAAAGCCCCGAAGCAGGCTATAGCTAAATTGTTAAGGAACGACCCGCTGCTAGTTTATAAGATTAGTGGAATCACCTGCTGTTTGTGTTAAAAGTGTCAGGGTCTCTAGCTGTGGAAAGCTATTAGGACCATAGTCGCGCTTTCACCTTTCACTTTTCCAGACAGTCTTAGGATAAAGGGAGCACTTGAGTTAATTATCATTGCCTCATCAAATACGCCCCACTACACGGCTAGCTGGTTCAGTCATGTGACTGCAAACATATGACACGAAATGAACCACCCCATGATATGGCTTTCCAGATTGGCATGGTCGCAGACCAATCAACGTATCAAGTTTCAAGAAAAATCACCAATCGGAGAAGAGGAGGTGGGATTAAGCGCTAAATTGCAGGGCAAGAAACAGGAACACTAAATATTTCAAGAGGATAGGGAGTTTTTTCATTGTATATAATCGCTTCCACTTTCATTTTATAATGGCTATTGGCCATTTCTAATACATAATGGTAGTAATATGGTTATGATTTGTTGTTTGGGGGGTATTCAGGAGTAGGCTACAACTAATCGAAAGGAGAATCGAGGTCTGGGGAACTGTCTGAGGATCTGGGAAACAAATATTGCGTCGGGTCAAAATGTCGAATGAGTTCGAGGAGCCCCTTTCTGATAGTTACAGGGTGGACTCATTCCCTAAAGACTTTGGGTATGGAGTGGAGGAGACCGATATCGAGGAGGGTTCGACATCTTCCGATAGTAAACCAAGGATACTGTTGATGGGATTACGACGAAGCGGCAAATCGTCAATACAGAAGGTAGATAAACGCGCTAACTAGAATAACGTTACACGTCATTATAATGGTGTGTGCCCTGGTATGTTGTTTTAGACACCTGCTTTGTCCCATGTGGGTTAGTTAGCTAAGTGTATGCCAGCATCTGTTGACATTTGTCACCGCTCTAGTCCGGTTAGCTGTTGGATAGGCTACTTCTTATCTTTGTATGCTGCACTGAACTTGGAAATTGAACCGTCTGTCTAGTCAAGTGGACAGCGGTTTATAAACATTTATTAATAAATGGATCGAATTAAAACACAAAAGTAACCGTAATGTTCACTAAAAATATAGCCCTAGTCATTCTGCGTTCATCGGAGGGGGGGCTTGCCAGATTTCACTGAACGTTTTTGGCATGCTGCCGCTGAGATCCTGTTAAAGATCTGTGAATATGCACACTATTTGTGTGTGTAAAGCAGGCCTAAAGGCTGCCTGTATAGGGACAGTAAGGCTGTACGATTATATTTCCTCATTTGGCAGACTCGTTTTGTTCAAAGTTATTTACAGACTATTATTAGGCAAAACGACATCAAGTATAAATAACATCAAGGGTAACTACAAGCACCAAATCACAGTAGACAGTAACATTATACATATTTAGTGCCACGCTGATCATACTCGGCAAGTGAATGAAATTAGATATTGCATGCACAGATACTGTACTTACAATAGAACAGAATGAGCTTAAATGAAATGGATGATGCAAATGTAATTGAAAATTTGGGCTTCAAGGCTGTAGGGGGGTCTACGAGACGAGGAACTGTCTGCACGGGTAGGACTTCAGCACCTGGCTGAAGACAGATGGCAACTGTGCACCTCTGAGTGCTTCCCCTGTCAGATTGAGAGAACAGGGATGCGTGGGGGTGTACCTACCCACTGATCTGAGTGTCTCTGGCAGGTGGTGTTCCACAAGATGTCCCCCAACGAGACGCTCTTCTTGGAGAGCACCAACAAGATTTACAAGGACGACGTCTCCAGCACCTCCTTCGTGAACTTCCAGATCTGGGACTTCCCCGGCCAGGTGGACTTCTTCGACCCTGCCTTTGACTATGAGATGATCTTCAGAGGGACCGGTGCGTTGATCTTTGTCATCGATGCCCAGGTGAGCTCATTTGTTTGGGGGTGGGGTTGTGTTATTACTAGGCCTAGAGAAAGGGGCTCCCTTTAAATCTTACACTGTACTGTGAGCTGTTGGGATGTGACAACATAATACTGCAATGGAATGCTTTTATTTGTCCAACAAGGAGCAATGACATCCTGGGTTGAGAGTAAATTTGCAACATAAATGTGTGTGTGTGTGTGTGTGTGTGTGTGTGTGTGTGTGTGTGTGTGTGTGTGTGTGTGTGTGTGTGTGTGTGTGTGTGTGTGTGTGTGTGTGTGTGTGTGTGTGTGTGTGTGTGTGTGTGTGTGTGTGTGTGTGTGTGTGTGTGTGTGTGTGTGTAGGATGATTACGTGGAGGCCTTGGGAAGACTCCATCTCACAGTGTCCAGAGCCTACAGGGTCAATCCTGAGATCAACTTTGAGGTCTTCATCCACAAAGTGGACGGTCTGTCTGATGACCACAAGATCGAGACACAGCGAGACATCCATCAGAGGGCTAACGATGACCTAGCGGATGCCAGCCTGGACAAGCTGCATCTCAGGTACGTTTCGCAGGAAATGCTGAGCTCAGCTGAATGCAGTGCCATGTCTTGCTTGCCCTGAATCTTGCGTCCATATTTTATTACCTAAGCCTTTGTGTGGCGGTTAAAATGTCCTCTCTAATCTTGTGTGTTTCAGCCTGTACCTGACGAGCATCTATGACCATTCGATATTCGAGGCTTTCAGTAAAGTTGTCCAGAAACTCCTCCCTCAGCTCCCCACACTGGAAAACCTCCTGAACATCTTCATATCGGTGAGTCACGGCTGTCAATCATGTGACCCGTGTCCTGGTAGTGGCCGCCCACTGAAATGAGCATGCACTGGTCTGCCCCTAGTGGTGAAATGTGTCAAAAGGCACAGATATCATGGCCCTGTCGCCACACCTGAGGCCACTGTTGAAATTTGGGTGGTGTGTATGTTCCTGTGCTGACAGACACTGGGGTTATGGGCATTTGCTCAGCTAAAGGGGTAAAGGGTTTCAATTTGGACACTCTTTGTGATATCCGATCTCTCTCCTCTGTGTTTGGCCTGTGTCAGCCATCTTGGCATCGACTCCAACTGAAAGGAAGCGCTCCAGCAACAGTTTTGGGTAATCAGAATCGGAAAACTGAACACAGAAACCGTGGCAGGACGTTATAATGGTAGCCTCTGCGCTAACTAGAAACACATTTTGACTGTTAAGCTGCATTAGTTAAAATTGTTAGTATAACGGATATGTAGCTTCTCTGCTCTGTTATTAGCAGTTGAGAAGCTTATGTAGAATTTAGGGCACTTTATATAACTGTGCCCCTTATGGAAATGTAATATACTGCAATATATTTTAAATATATTGTGATGATAATTTCAGTATATTTACAACATACTGCAGTATATTCTTTTTCCATAAGGGTGGTCTGTGTTGAATGTACTCCAAGTGTGTATATAGTGGCCAGGTCTGTCCAAGGAGGGCATTTGAGTTAACAAATGTACTGTGTGTGCGTGCGTGCGTGTATAGTGCACCAGCCAACACGGTCGCAGTTATAGTGTAATGCCCGTCCCTGTCTCCGCCCTGCAGAATTCTGGGATAGAGAAGGCCTTCCTGTTCGACGTGGTCAGCAAGATCTACATCGCCACCGACAGCCTGCCTGTGGACATGCAGTCATACGAGCTGTGCTGCGACATGATCGACGTGGTCATCGACGTCTCCTGCATCTACGGGTGAGCTGCGGGGGCGCATGCCCGCACTTCCTGTGTTACGCTTTGTAGACGCGCCGAACGTGTCCGCAGCTCCTGGGCCTTTCCCATGCCCTTGGATAAGGAACACCACTTTGCTTTGTGTTGAGTGGCGCATTTTTTGCATGAGTTATGTTAACGCTCCACCATTTTGTAAATGATAATTTAAGCCGCTCCTCTCCAGTGACGCGACGATGAGATGTGGTGAACGGTTGCTGTGCTGTTATTCCCGGTGTTGTTGTCCCTTGCCAAGTTTAAAACATTGCAGCTTTTGTGTAGGTGGGATACGCAACCAGCCAATTTTCCCAACATGCTCCTGTTTCAGTGCAGATAACGATATCACCATGGGTATTTCTGTATATTCATGAAAAGCCCAGTTACAGTTATGATGGGTAGTTCTGCGTTGTGATTGGCCGTGCCCGTGTGGTCATGTGTTCCAGGCTGAGGGACGACGGCAGCGGCGGCGCCTATGATAAAGAATCCCTGGCCATCATCAAACTCAACAACACCACTGTGCTGTACCTGAAGGAGGTCACCAAGTTCCTGGCGCTGGTGTGCATCCTTAGAGAGGAGAGCTTTGAGCGGAAAGGTGAGTGAGCGCAGGATTGGCTGGGCCGGAGGGGGTGGTAAATTTTGATTGGCTAATGGAGATTGTGAAGGCACTCAAGGCAAATTGTATCCTGTAAGAGTCCAAAGTATGGACTTCTGTAAAGGTAAGTCTGATGTACTCACACTGTTTCTCCGCTGTTTTTGGCCGCAGGTCTTATAGACTACAATTTCCACTGCTTTCGTAAAGCCATACAGGAAGTGTTCGAGGTTGGGATGTCCGCCCAGAGGACGAGCCTGTCGAGGCTCAGCACCCCCAGCCCGAAGGCCATCACCCAGAACGGGGCTCCGAGGAGCGGCGTGTAGCCATGGAGACCAGATGAGAGAGAGAGTGAGAGAGCGAGAGAGAGAAGGGAGCTGCACCCCTCGGCTCCTCCGCACGCCACAGAAAAGAAGCCGTAGCACATCTGTGAGTGGTACAGGGGCCTGGGGAAGCAGCCTGCCGTTTCCTGTGACCGTGTGACACGCAGACAGGAAACCTGGAGCAAAAAAATTTATAAAAAAATCACTAAATAAAAACACACTGGGACCGTCAACCAGTAGGGGGAGCTACAGCACTGTAAAGAACAGCCCCCCCCCCCCCAACCCCCCCCCCGCCGCCCCGCCCGCCCGCCCCCACTCACCCTCCCTCCCTCCCAAATCCCCTCAGGATTACTATGCTTGTCTGCATATCGTCAGGGGTGGGAACCCTGCACACAGATTTTAAGCCCATTCTCGAGCTGGTTAGCCAAAACCGTTATGTTATGTCTTGCATTAATTTAAAAAAAGTACTCCCTATATCTCACTCTGAGGGAGGGGATACCCTATACACCCTCACTCTTAACTTGGGGTGAGGCAGGGGGGCAGATTTACCCTTCTTTGTGCTCCTAGCCCTCATATTGGGACTATTAGAAGATGTACACAGGAACCCCCCCCCCCACCTTTACCCACACTCTGCCATCATATACCATTCTCTACACACACCTAGGCACGTGCGCTGTGAAGTGCACAGGTAGGCAGAGAAGTCCCCGAAGCACAAGTTTGACAACTTTTGGAGTAATTGGGTCCAAAACTGTTTTTCTGCATGGTGAGAGTGTGTGTGTGTTGGTTTAAATGAATAATATAACTTCCTCTGGAGGATTCTCTTCAGTATATCTCTTTTGAAGGCTTGGGTGATACGTGCTCTGGAGCATCCAGATAAACTGTTTACAAAAGTGTGGCACTGTGACTCTGTGAGCAAGAAAGGCTGCGTTCACGGGTCTTAATACCTGTGTGTGTGTGTGTGTGTGTGTGTGTGTGTGTGTGTGTGTGTATGTCTGGGAGGGAGAGTCTCAGTGTGTGTGTGTGTGTGTCTGGGAGAGAGGGGTTTGGTGTGCGTTTGCGTGCGCGTGTGTATGTGTGTGTATGTCTGGGAGGGAGAGTCTGTGTGTGTGTGTGTGTGTGTGTGTGTGTGTGTGTCTGGGAGAGAGAGGCTTGGTAGGCGTGCGGGCGTGCGTCTGGGAGGGCAAGTGTCAGTGTGTGTGTGTGTGTGTGTGTGTGTGCGTATATCCTGAGGAACTTTTCACAGAATTTCATTCTTACCTGTCCATTCAGGGTCATCTCACCTGTGCTTTTCAGACTATGATTAACATTAACATTATTCTTGTGACTAAACCAATCTAATAACCTTTTCATTTGAGGTAGAGAGAAGCTGTTGTGCCTGCTAGTGCACAGCTACCAGAATCAGGACTGAATGGGTTCGCCGTCCCAGTTAATGTGGGCTTCAGCCAATTCTGCCTTACCGGTTTCGTACAGGTGAAAGTCGATAAAAGGGAAAATATCATCAGTTTCAGTGGAGATAACTTAACACTGCCTCTTTCACTTATTTTGTTGGAGAACTGTGCTGAGTATTAAAGTTATTTTTGCATTTAAATGTTGACCTTGTCGCCGTTTGTCATGTGGTTCAAAAACACAATCAACACATATGTGCCGTCAAGTCAAGTGACCGGACCGTTCCAACGAGCTATCCGCACTGCTCCAGAGAGAAGGTTTAATTTCCCCCCCCCCCCCCTTCCCCTTCCCCTTCCCCATCCTGATTCTTCCCCCTATCTACCCTATATTCCCTCCAAAAAATCCTTTCTCTACCTTCCCTTCTGCATGTTCATATGATGTTATGACATCGCTGGGGTGTTATGGCCTGACCATTGCACTTCTCCTTAATCGCTACTGGGATGTTGGTGATTTACGAATCTAGGCCTTTTCGCGCTAATTTTTAGTCGCTCTGGATAAGGGCATCAGCTAAAGGCCTAAATGTTAATTGGCCTCATTTTTAGAACCATATACTCTTTCTTGTGGCTCAGACGCTACAGGTGTATGTGGTACAAATGCACTTTCTGTGCTAGCGTGCTAAGCTACCCGACAGCATTGTACCTTGTGATGTGTTTGGTAAGTTTGGCTCGTTTGCCATTCAGTTAACCTTAGCTGTACAACCGCCAAGTTAGTCATACAGCTGCATTAACGATTAGGCACATAAAATGAAGTACTGTAACCCACGGATTATAACTGGCTATGAGACTTGCTTGTAAACTACATTGTCTTGGTTTAGTTCCAGGCAAGCTCATGTTACAGTACATTGGATTAGCAGTTGTCCTATGCAGGGCAACTTAGAATGTAAAAGAAGATGGGTGCATTCACCTGAATAATATGACTTAAGTGCCAGTCCTGGCTAACAACATCCCCAGACCCGCGAGTGTATACGTTTATAGGTATAGCGCTTGTACAACAATTTGATCTTGACTTTATGCAAGAAGTGGAGGACCTTGTGTTGCAACTGACAATGATCTGAAAACACATTAAGACACCTAAAGATATTTAGAGACCAAAACACTATTATATGCAAAAAGAAGTTGACATTGCCCATTAATGTGAAATTATCTGGTTCCAAAGGGTAATAAAAAAGCAAACATTTAGGACAGTAGTCCAGATATATGGTAACTACAAGGTAATTACAGATAAAAACCGACCTCAACAATGACATTTTTTAAACTGAGTGTATAAAAGCTACACATAAAGTGAAGATAGGTTTATCAGTTTTGGATTTAAGGCAGAATTTGGTCTCTAGGGATGGAGGTGGGTAACTGGTAGTGTCGTGTCTTTTTTCTCTTAAAAGAATTCTCTCAGACAGGAGCTTGCCATTTTTGAACGACTTTATTAGTGATTAACAAAGTCGGGTGAGTTCATGAAGTCACACCCTTTCAGCCTTATCCCACAGGTTTTATACAGTTAGAACATGTATAGGCCCTCCTCTCTTAAAATGTCCGATGGCCAATCGCCTGCTTCATACATTGAGACCTCCTTAATATATGCATGACTTCAGCTTTTTTAGCTTATTTACCAATGTAAAAATGTCTATAGCATATTGATGTGCACCTCTGGTTTTCCTTATCTGGGTATTGCCTACTTAAGGAATTTCCCTGACACACCAATTATACACCAATTCCCTATATATATCTTATATATATACTCATTACAGAATCCCACACTATTCTAACAGAAATTCTCCTATAGTAGGCAGAAATGTATTCTCTGATTTGTGTTTATGTTAAGCTACTCCTACACTTGGTAAAAGGGCATTTTTGGCAAAGTGCAAATTTGCTACTGTCAGTTGAAGGAAACCAGGATGGCGAGGCGTATGGCCGCTGGTCTCAAATCCCCCATCTCATTCTGGCCAGAGAGTGCTGAGAAGCAAAGTAACGATGGAAAATTCTGCTTATGATCTCCAGCAGTGTTGAGTGTGAAATGGGTGTTGCTGGAAGGATATGTGCTGCTATTTGGGTACAGAGAGGAACTGTTGGCTTCTTAGAGGCATAAGAAAGGACATGTATTGTCATAAACACACAGGGATGAATCTGTTGGCATGGAGACAGAAAAGGTTATGCATTGTGACAGAGACACAAGGAAGGACGGTCGTCATTGTAGACATAAGAGAGGATTTGTGTTGTCATAGGGACACTGGAAAGATTCCGTGTTGGAACAGAAATGCAGGGATAGAGAGACAACCAATAATTAATTTTCAAACACATTAAGCTTTTTTTAATATAACATTCAATCCGCCAATATGTTATGTATTTTATTCTGTGCTCTGGCTGTGGCCAATCTGAGTCCCAAAAAAATCCTGTGTTCTAAAATTATCTAGCTATTTAAATAATTAAAAGCAAAATGATAAAGTCGTGCCACATGAATTATATATGCAGGCCACAGCGGTAGAGACCAGCCTCACAGCAGGGACCACTCCACCACACCCTTGAAACTGTTAACAAATTCAGGGCTTCCTCTGCGTTAACACCACACATTCTACTCATTACATGGGGACAAAACTGCCTTATGGGAAACAAAACGGCATTATAAGAGAGAAACGACAACATCTCCCAGGTTTCCCAAAAGCAGTGCCACAGGATGAAGAAATAAAGGGGCCTTTGTGTGAGGGAAATGCACAGGAACCCCCCAGTTTCCCCCGTCTGCACAAACACATTCACATTCTGTTCTTTTTACAGCAACTCCGCTACAACGCTGTCTCTATCGCGGGGCTGCTTAAAGACCACATTGTGTCCTCCCTAACTCCCTAAGAATAATAAACAAAAACAATCGCCACCCCTCTCTTTCCCATCCCGTCCCTGGGTTTTTGGTTTTGCATGCCTTTCTCTGAGCGTGCCCAGCGGCTCTTTGTGCTCCTCGGAGTTCTGCAGCTGTTTCAGCTCTGCGGCAGAGTCACGCATCTGACCTGGAGCAGCGCAACTACATGAAGAGCTGGTCTTCTCTGGAATGGCATAGAGAGCAGCAGGGGCCTGTTCCAGAAAGCAGGATTACTGAGTTCGCGGGATAGCTGCACTCAATTTATTTCGGTCCATGTTCCAGATTTGGGAGGGTTCCGGGTTTTACTCAGTGCAGTTATCCAGCTAACTCAGTTATCCTGCTTTCTGAAACAGGCCCCAGAGGGGTATGTCACAAAGTGGCATTAAGGAGTTAGCTGGATGACTGCACGGAGTAAAATGTGGAACAGCTCTTTTTACTACAGTCCATGTTCCAGATTTGGGAGGGTTCCGGTTTTTACTCAGTGCAGTTATCCAGCTAAATCAGTAATCTTGCTTCGTGGTATACCCCCAGGTCTGACCGGGAGCAGCCAAGGTGCACAGAGAGCAGGTCTAATCTGGAGCAGCCAAGGTGCACAGAGAGAAGGTCTAATCTGGAGCAGCCAAGGTGCACAGAGAGCAGGTCTAATCTGGAGCAGCCAAGGTGCACAGAGAGAAGGTCTAATCTGGAGCAGCCAAGGTGCACAGAGAGCAGGTCTAATCTGGAGCAGCCAAGGTGCACAGAGAGAAGGTCTAATCTGGGAAAGCAGCTATGTAAAAAGCTAGTCAGATGTGGAGAGAAGCACAGCTGGATGAAGAGACATAGCTTGTAGCTTTAGAAAGTGAAATATGTAAATCATGAAATTACATCCGTGATAAAGGAACTGCGATGGCCACATGTCTTGAAGACGTAGAAGGAAATGAGAAACTGAGTGAAAAATGCAATGCTTTTAGAAAATGAGAACACTTACTATCTCACATGCACATATGGTATGACACAGCTGTTTTACCTGTGGGGTCAAATGAAGAATCATCTTTGGGTTCTGTGTATTTCCCTCAAATAAACACTCTATAAAATAATCTGGAATAATAAAGATATTCCACTCCTAAACGCACAGACGCACAGTGGCATTCTTTTAATTGTTCTGTAGCAACTTGGCATGGCCATAACATGCAGCTAAACCGCATTCCTTATTGTGAAACCATTATCTGAATCTCCAGCCTGTTTAACTCTAAAATTACACTTTGTGTTTTCAGCACTTTACATACCTTGGATCATTTTTGTCAAGTAACTTTCCTAGGGATTGTAGCACGTTGTCAACATAAAGATGACTCTTGTATAGACCTTACCTAACCCAAAATCATCTTCAACTTGGAAAGGTGAATGGAATGTTGGAACTTGGTGCTGGAACTTAACACAGCGTCGAGAGAGGGAGACCAGAATAGGGCGGGATCTAATGACTCCATGCTTTACTTGGTTGTGTCACACGCAGGGTCGAGTACTATTCGTCATAATTTTTTTCGTCATTGCGGCTTAGAAAGAGGGGCAGACACTGTTACAATATTTGGAGTAGCGATTCCTCTTTGAGCCGCTCACAACTGGAGACGGTGAACGAGAGAAGGGCTGCGTTCCTGGGGTTGGCGACGGCGCAGAACACTGAGCTACCAGACGTTCCTCTAGGTGAGCGCTATTCAGTGTTTTATGCGTTCTTTTTGATGTGATAGGGATTAAGTATCTATGCAGCTCTTCAGTGATTTGACAACTGTTGAACACTCGGAAAACTATTAAAAGACAGCTTTTGGATTGCGGAAGCGAGCGTTGTGTTGTTCATAACCGACTCTTCAAGAGATAACAATTTGCAAGGAAAGATAATACGAATTTCCTTATTTCCTCGGAGCAGTGTTCTATTATAATGACTATCATATCAGTGCATAATGCAGCATGATGGTTAGGGAACTGTGCTTGTTACTCCGAGGTTGTAGCGTCGATTCCCAGATGGGGATCTTCTGTTGTGCTCTTGAGCAAGATAATTAACTCGACCTGCCTGTGTAAATGGTTTGTATGTAGAATAATGTAAGTCTTCTAGAATGCCGATATGATGCCCTTTTAAAAGCTCCCTTACATTTCCACACGGTGCAACAATTTCTTTGAATGTTTTAAAAAGGTTTTATTTGTAAAGTTGTAGAATATGTTGAATGCGCGTACAGAAAGTGATTATGGTGATAGCACCTTTCATCAGAAGTAGATTATTTTTCAGAAATTCATAATTATTTTAAACCAGGGATTTTCAGACTTTTCCTATCCAAGGACCCCCTCCAGCTCAAAGGCAATCTATATATAGTCATTGCATATCAAGTCTGGCCAGGGTCTCCCTACAATACCTTCAAGGACCCCCTGTTGAAAACCCAGGAGTTAATCAATAAAGCAATAAAACAATCAATCAGCTGCGGTATAGACACGGGAATGATCACACAGGGGTCCTACGCAATATCCAAGAAGGGGAGATAATCCATTAGAAACTAAGGTTTTGCCACATTTGGGTGACTGAGAAAAACTTTGCAACAATAATGGGGACACTGCCACTGTTGATTCTGCACTGATGCTCCGTATATTATTATCAGTGATGAGCAAAGTCCGCTGGAGGTAAGAGCATCTGCTAAATGGGGCAAAATAAATTTGAAAATAACAAACAATGAATCCTATGGAAAGAGCTGTTTATCTTTAAGTCTTCTCCACTTGCCTCCTCCTCCCCACGATTTCTGCATAGAGCCCTAAATGCACCAGAACAAGCTTCCCCCCGGCCACCACTCTCCTCCCTCGTCTCTATTTATAAAACATGTTATATTCACCCCCACAAACTGAGTGATTTTGGCAGGCCTGTCAGCGGGACGCATGGAGAGTGGTAAGTTACCCACACACACGCTGTTATGATCATATATAGAGTTTTGTAAAGTGTTTAATGAGCGGTAGTCATATACATTTTCCTCTGGAGAGTACAATTCTAGACGCAAGGAATGTGCAAATTCCTTTTTCTTCCGTTCACCCCCCCCCCCCCCCTCTCTCTCTCTCTCTCTCTCTCGTAATTGTGCTTGTCTCCCTCTCCCTCGTAGTAAACTTGTCTAAAGCCTTATGAATGATGTCACAGGTCATTATCGTTCTTCTCGACCACAGAAGATCTCCCTTTGCCCGCCTGACGTATGACTCTCATGTTTTCCCTTTCCCTTAAATTCAGCAAAGTACCAATCCGATGAACAGCCAAAAGCAATTGAATGGGATATCTGTTACGCCATTTTTATGTAAGGTGAGGGAGACTACGGCTCCTTCATCAGCTCTGCTTCTGCCCGTCTCGCTTTGGCATTTGAATTCATTGCCTTTTGTGCAACTGTGGGTTGGTGTTAGGCTCACACAGGCTATGGGATCCCGTGGTATCAGGAAAACCCATTAGCTTGCAGCACATCAGTACTGATCACTGAGGAGCACACCTTCTGCCCCCAGCTCTCTAAATGAGCACGTCTGTCTGTTCGCGGTGCTGCATTGTGGGTAACGGGATCACATTTCCTGTGTTTTGGCCTCAGGTGTGGTTCATTCAATCCTCAGTTTCTGTTGGTGAGGGTTCAGTCTCTCTCTGCCACTCACTATGTTCAAGATGGCTGTTACCTCATTACAGTGACCAAGAAGGTTTTTTATCTACAAAGCCCATGGCACTGACAGAGGGCTGGATTATCTAAAGATTAAAATATTTAAAGACATAAATCTGTATAATTTGGCATCACATCAAAAAGAAAGACAGGAACATTACTGAGCAAAGGTCTAACTAAATTCATTTTCAGCTAGACTGTTAGTGGACAGCACTGGTGCGTGTGTGTGCGTGCGCATGTGTGTGTGTTTGTGTGTGTGTCTGTATCATTGCAATATATCCAGTAGTTCACTCTCTGGGTACAGGAAGGAAATAGGGAAGATAAAACTCATATTTTTAGATGAAATGTGTGGTAAGATTTGTGTAGGCTTTATGTCAAAGAGCCACAAGATGGGTGACATACAGTAGATCATTTCTAGTTTTTCTTGCTTAGCAAAACTGTAGTTTCTCTTTTAGTTTTTCTCTTTTAATCCCTCAGATTGCTTTGTATGACAGGAATGTAAACACACGTCTTGCTTGGTGCTAGAATGTCTTAATTTTGTGTGTGTGCAGGTAGATATGACAGGTATTTTTCCCCGGTCGGATCAGCGCCCCAAGTAGTTGCCTAATCACCTTTCTGTAAATAATGATGTCATCTGATAAGATGAATCAATGCTGGATGGACTGAATAGTTGCCATGGGAACATGGGGTGTTGGACATTGGCTCATATGTTTGCGTGACAACCACAGTCATCTGGTAGAAAGATTAACCTCAGGTGTGTTCAAAGTTGATTGTGTATGATTTTTGAAGAGCACCAATTTCACTGTTCAGTATGACTCAAAATAACTAACGATATAGCATAACAACATAGCCTATAAACATAGTCTATAAAACCTACTGGGGCTAATAAAGCCACTGGGCCTACTTTAGGTCTAACACGGGTCAGAATCTGTCTTTCACCAATAGTATGGAGCTATGTCCAGTAGATTTTGGTTCTGAGTCCAATAGTATGGCGCTATGTCCAGTAGATTTTGGTTTTGAGTCCAACAGTGTGGACCTATGTCCAGTAGATTTTGGTTTTCGGTCCAATAGTACGGCGCTATGTCCAGTAGATTTTTGGTTTTGAGTCCAGTAGCATGGAGCTATGTCCAGTAGATTTTGGTTTTGAGTCCAATAGTGTGGATCTATGTCCAATAGATTTTGGGTTTGAGCCCAATAATGTGAAGCTATGTCCAGTAGATTTTGGGTTTGAGCCCAATAGTGTGGAGCTATGTCCAGTAGGTTTTGGGTTTGAGCCCAATAGTGTGAAGCTATGTCCAGTAGGTTTTGGGGTTGAGTCCTATGCAGAAAGAGCATGACAGAGAGTCCTACAGGGCGTGAACATTGAAAGGGTTTATTGTCTAGACATCTGTAATTACACGGCTGCGTGGCTTAGACTCATGTGATCGGGAACTCTGACGGTCGCAGTGACGTCATCGATACCCCCCCGCCTGTCAGCTCGGAACAGACGCGGTTCATCACGGAGATCAGGAACGGCCCACCGGCTGTGAGGTCGGGTCGTTTCCACGGAAACACTGACTGCTCATTTTCCTCGTAGTTCCCTTCCGCGGGGTCAGGTCACCGCGTTCCCGCGGCCATTTTGCGAGCAGCGTCTTCTTTGCTTGTTTGAACACACAGCTGGTTCAGGGGCTACGCACAACAGAATGCAGTAGAGACTGATGTCTGTCTGTCTGTCTGTCCGTGTTATTAATAGGGCCTGCAGTGGCTAAAAATGGACACAATAGCTGGCAGGATCTAGAGAGGACAGTGGTTGGAAGGAAAGCCATTGTCTCTGAGCGGTTGTTATGAGAACAATACTAAGGTTCTTAGACGCATTAAATATGAGGGGGAAGCAGAGTGTATTTCTCAAGCTTGTGATAAACCTGCAGAACAGCTTGGACCAGACCTCTGATGCTGCACAGGAATGTGCGTTTTCCATCCCTCCTTGAAGCATTTCATTCTGTACACATCAGTGACCCACGGCCAGTGTTTGACCCTTGACCCCAATTGTTCCATCTTCAGCGCCAATGTGCTGTTGTCAGAGCAGACACTGTCGGCCGATTGCATCTCCACTTGAACAGTTGGCAGGTGTGGTGAGAGAAGAGGCATAACATCTTCTACTTCTCAGAAAGAAAGAGAAGGAAGGATAGATGAAGAAAGAGAAGGAAGGATAGATGAAGAAAGAGAAGGAAGGATAGATGAAGAAAGAGAAACAGATCACTGTAACACCTCTCCTTTCTGGCACAGAGTGTGCAGAATTACTCCCACTCAACTGTTTATTTTTCAGCGGCCTATGGTTTGTCCTGACACTTTCTTAGTGGTTCTTCTTAGCTTTTTAAAACCATTCAGGGAATGTACTAAACGCTGTTTTCCTTGAGATAAAAAAGCACATTTATCCCAAAAACAGGGACATAAATAATCTCTGTGTGATGAAGTAATAAAACAGTGTTTCACAAAAAAAAAAGGTAACGCCTGTTCTTATTGCAACAATGTGGAAGACGAGGTTAAGGACTAATGTTGATTGAATCCAGGCTGTATTGTATTTTTACTATCCTGGAGATCTGAGACAGTGTGTATATTAGCCAGACTTTTCCACCGGCCCGTTCTCCTCCAGGGTCACAGACAGACAGACACATGTAAAAGCTGTGTGCTAAAGTGCACGGACTGGAGTGGATATGAGGGGAGGATTTGAGTGCGGTTGCGTTGTGTTCCTACAGGGCGGGACAGTATGAGCGAGCGCTTTGACTGCGCTGGCTGTAAGCAGTCCCTGTATGGACACAAGTTCATCCAGGCGGACGACAGCTCCCCACACTGCCTCTCCTGCTACAATAAGATGTTCACACACACCTGTGCTGAGTGCAAGGAGCTCATCCAACACAATGTCCGGGTGAGTCTCACTGAGAGAGAGAGAGAGAGAGAGAGAGAGAGAGATGAGTATGTGAATGTGTGCATGTGTGTGTGTGTGTGTGTGTGTGTGTGTGTGTGTGTGTGTGTGTGTGTGTGTGTGTGTGTGTGTGTGTGTGTGTGCGCGCTTGTGTGCATGATTTTTTCTGGTTCCTGATACCAGAGCTGTAACCACAGGAATTCTGCTCAACTAATAAATTGCATCTTGGCAGTTGTTGTTTGTTTGGAAGCGTCCTTCTCTTTCTTTCTTGCCTATTGCCATGTCAACTGTAATTTCCTTGAGATGTTTGAAGCAAACATAACCAAACCGTCCTTAGCCCTTACTGGAATGCAGAAACACCCAGGCAAAGAGCACGCCCACTGCCCTGGCATCCCTCTGTCAAACTGGTGACTAGTGCGTCATCACCTCCCCCGCAGGCACAGCCACTAAATAAAAGTCTTGTTTGCCTTTGTCTTCCACTCCCCCAGGTAATGAACACAACACTCTCAAATACACAACCCCTCCCCACCCTTTAAACACACCCCTAAACACACACTCAGACTCATTAAAGCCCAGTTCACTGTTTAATGTGGAAATCCCATGAACCCAGATGTGTCATTCTGCACTCTGAACTCGAAACACGAAGCAAATGTTTCCAGCGGCTAGACAACGTCTGCTTTCATTACAGTGGAACAGGATGTATATCGAATGACTCAGAAAAGACACTTAACTTTGAGGCCCACAGGTAAAAGTACTAAACTTTTTACTGACCATCCATGAACAAGCATTCCCGGCACGGGTGACGTAACCCCAAACAAGAGTCTGTACAAACCAAACATTTCACCACTTAAGGCTACTAATCATGATTAACTTACAAAAGCACTACCAATAGAGTGCTTTCACCAGCGATGTTTGCTCAAACCTTGGTAAGAATATTGATGGTTTAACTTTAAAGCTATAGGCTAATAGACTAGACTAGATTGTCAACGCCACCATTCCTTTTGTTCACTTTCCTTCTTAACAACACAAGATTTAGGTGGGTAATACGGGTTTTCTGGTGCTGTTTGGCAGCACTGTAATATTGTCCTTGGCCACGCCCCACAATGAATATTCATAAGATGCATCAAAATGCAATGCTCTGAATGCTCCAAGGGAAACGGAACATAACATGTTAAGAATATGGAGATCTATATAATCTGATTTGAGTCTATCCTGGTCCTGGCCCCGCCCCCCTCTTCAGGAGCTGTCCTATGATGACCAGCACTACCACGAGCAATGCCTGCGCTGTTTCCGCTGCAGCCGCTCGCTGGCGGACGAGCGCTTCACCCGCCAGGGGAAGACGCTGCTGTGCAACGAGTGCTTCTGCAGCGAGTACTCATCCACGTGCGTGGGCTGCGAGAAGAGCATTCAGCCAGGTAACCTCCCTCCTGCACCCGCCCCTCCTCCAAAAATATGCCAGGACGCGCCCCTCACTGGTGTCTGACCCTCCCAGAGAGTTATGCCTGAGTTTGTTTGGTTTTGGTGACGAGTGGATAACTGAGCAGGGGGTATATTATGAAGCAGGATTTGCTGAGTAAAACCCGGAAACCTCATAAATCTGGAGCATGGACTGAAGTAAAAAGCGTTGCTCCGGGGTGCAGTTATCCAGCTAACTCAGTAATCCTGCTTTATGGTATACCCCCTGGTCTTTATAGTTACTGTGTGTATAGAGTGTCCCCATTGCCTATGTTTCTTGCAGACTCACGTTGACACCCTGCTTCTAGCCCGCCCCCATTCTCTAACTCTGCCTCCAACCCTGCCCCCATTCCCTAACCTCACCTCAAACCCCGCCCATTTTCTCCAGGCTCCAAGAAGTTGGAGTACAAGGGCAGGACCTGGCACGAGGCGTGCTTCGTCTGTCTCGACTGCAAGCAGCCAATCGGCGGCAAGGCCTTCGTGCCGGATGACAACGGGCACTACTGCGCCCCCTGCTACGAGAACAAGTTCGCCCCACGCTGCAGCCGCTGCAAGCAGGTGAGCCGCAAGCCCTGCCCCTTGCTGGCATCTGTGCACCTGTCAATCAGCTCCAGTGGAGCTAAACCAACACAAACACAGTTTTTTTTTCTTCACAAACACAGTTTGGTGAGCTAATTTTGGTGACTGCTCAACTTGCCAAACTGCATTTGTGAAGAAAAGAGCAAATATTTGTATTTAGTGTGGGTTAAAGTTTAGGAAAAATGTGGATTAAATTATGGATTAAGATGTGGAGTCTCGCAGGTGCAACCACTCTTTTCGCAGTTATATTTAGTTGTGCAGTGAAGTACAATTAATTGTGATTTAATACAACATTATACACTGCCTGGCCAAAAAGTCGCAGTTGCACCAGTCATGCATAGTACCCACTGTACAAGCCTCTGGAGGCAGTGTTATGATCTGGGGTTGCTTCAATTGGTCAGGTCTAGGCTCAGCAACATTATGCAGCAATAAAATGAAGTCAGCTGAGTACCTGAATGTACTGAATGACCAGGTTATCCCATCAATGGGCATATTCCAGGACGACAATGCCAAGATTCATCGGGCTCAAATTGTGAAAGAGTGGTTCAGGGAGCATGAGGAATCATGTTCGACTCTCCCGTCGTCAATACAAGATCTCGGCCAAAAATGAATGCAAGTCTGGACGGAAATAAATGTTGTGACGTTGCATAAGGTTGTCGAAACAATGCCACGACGAATGCGTGCCACAATCAAAGCTAAAGGCGGTCCAACAAAATATTACAGTGTGCGACGTTTTTTTTTGGCCGGGCAGTGTATCAACCTTGATAAATAACTGACAATACTTTGCACATAATCTCAGAAAAAGCAGATTAAATAAATAATTTTAATAAAAGATTTTTACAGATACTGTATTTTATTGCATTTTTATAATTTCAGTTTTCATTATTATGACACTTTATTAAACCAATTTTTATGAGGGTTGAGAAAACAAAAAAATGCAGTTTCTGCTGACTTGAAGTTCCTCACTCCCTCCCTCCCTCCCTCCCTCACTCACTCACAGGTGTTGGTGACAGGGGGCGTGACCTATCGTGATGAGGCGTGGCACAGACATTGTTTCGTGTGCACGGGCTGCGGAGTTGAGCTGGCAGGGAAACAGTTCACCTCCGAGGAGGACAATCCCTACTGCGTGCAATGCTTCACCAAAAACTATGCCCAGAAGTGTGAGGGCTGCAGTGAGCCAATCACAGGTCAGCATCGCGGTCACCTGCTTGTTATACAACAGTGATGTCACAGTTAGCCTGTTCCATGCCCGGAAGTGGTCATGGCTGCAGCATCAGTGTGCTGCCTGAGAGGAGAGGAATGTAGATTTGACCTGGAATAGCAGGGAATTGCCTCCAGTTTACTGAATGCATTGTCAGATGTGTCTATGATGGTTTGTATGGCACAAATTTTCAACTTATGCGGAAATGTCTTCAAAGAAATCTCTCTTCCTGCAGGATAGATCCTTCAAACTACTTTTGTATTAGTCAGTTGTTTATTTATTTAGTAGTTTCCAGACCAAATATCCTTGTCCAGAGAGATGGGTATAATTACCTTTTCAGAAATTAAAATTAATTTATATTGCTGGATATTTTACTGAAGCAATTAGGGTACCTTGCTCACAGGTAATCCGTAAATGTATAAATATACATGTGCTTACACAGTGCACTCTAATGCACTGTCAGACATTTTAATTTTTTTAATTATCAAGCCACTGCCACATGTTTCTATTTAGCCAGATGCAATCTTTCAGTAAGTTTGGGCGTCAGTGTGTGGATCATAAGTTTGTAAGAGAGCACATTCAACGACGCCCTTACACTCTGACCCCTCCTCTGCCTCCCTCTCCTGCTACAGGTTTCGGGGAGGGGAAGTTTGTTTCCTTTGGCGAACGCCACTGGCACCAGACCTGTTTCTCCTGCTCCCGCTGCTCCGCGTCTCTGGCGGGCGTCGGCTTCTTCCCGGAGAAGGACCTGATTCTGTGCCGCGATTGCAGCGCCCAGCCTTAGACCACGCCCACCCCAACTCCCCCGCCCAGTCTCGTTCGGCCTGTCTCCCTTTTCCGTTTAAACTGTCCTCATCTTCATTTTTTGTGTTGTGCGTGTAACTTCGCCCAGACTTGTTGTTTACGATCACGGTTTCTGTCATACAGCTGCATGAGCGAACAACGCATCAACCTGAGCTGACGTCAGAACACCCCCAGCCCCCCCCCCACATTGGCGCTGGAAGAAATTATGTCAGAAGCAGGCAATAAACATAAACAATCTGTCTCAAATGTTTACTTGCGTGATTATTTTTTAAAACATACACATAAATATAAAGAGAAAGGGCGTTAATTTTGTCATACGTGGATTTTATTTTTTTTGTTTGTTTTTTTTTTTTACTAGTGAGAAAGGGAGAATGGGGCTAACCACATTTCTACAGTTCGCTGCATCAGTAGGCTAACTAACCGCTCTCATTGCGCTGGAATGGTGGTTGGGTGGGGGGAAGAGAGGGATGAAGTGGTAGAGCAAGAGAAGGGTGGGGGGGGGGGGGGGGGGGGGTTGAGATGAAAGGGAAGGATACAGAGGGATTGTCCAGGTGACCAGCGCCAGCCTACCCAGGAGTACACACAGGAAGAATGTCACGGAGACACGCTGACACATCTCATCAGCGAGCAAACACAGCTTCACACACACAAAATGTCCATCACACAGATATTAATGATTTCACAAGCTCATTTGTTTTCACCCCGCTGTGAAGAGCGCCGTCTATCAAACCGGCAGGTCATAAACGCAGCGGCTTTAGGGCATGGCCCAATCAGACGGGTTTTTTTTTAAACGGGCCATCCGTATGTCAACAAAATGATCCCTTAGTGAAATATGTGCATGTGACTTTGTAAAAATTTATGAGGAGAAAAAAAAAGGCTGTTCAGAGAAAATCTCACTGTCACATGCTTTAAAAAAAAATAGGAAAATGAAAGGCTGGGGAAGTGATGGTATGAAAGAATGAGAAGAGAGAGCCCTTTTTTCCAGAACATTCCAAATCAGATGTGGCAGTAAAATTGTATGGTGGAGAGCAACATTTAGCCACGGAATGCGTCCAAAGGCTTTACTCAAAATTCCTGAGGAGACTCTTGTCAGAATTTGATTTTGCCTGAGTTTTTTTTTTTGCTGGAACAGTGGTCGCCCTGGGCAACAGTTTAACCCAGTGACACACATCAGCAACAGTGTGTACTGTGAACATCCACACACACACACACACACACACACACACACACACACACAGATCCTTCTTTCTCCAGAAAGAACCCCGTGGGCCTACACTGACCCTGCTGCTCAAAGATCAATGGATGAGGAAGAGTGTGACTTTATGATGTCCACCAGAAAGCATAAAGCACTCTTGAGGACGCACTGGGTAACCTGGGAAACATTGCAGCAATGTTCCCCAAGCATTAGTGTCCCTGACACTTCCACATGCAGTGCTCATTGGTTCTAAGAGGCATTTCAATTAGCATTATTAGCATTAGCACAATCCAATCCCAAGAGGAAAAGTATTGACATTCCCCCGTTGCGCCACGAGGCCATGATATAAAACATTGGAAAGGCGGTGAGACGGTAGAGGGAGTGGTATATTTGGAACGACACAAAGAGAACACCGCAGTCCTCTGAGGTCAAAGTTCACATCCCAGAGACGTTTCTTCCTTTTTTTCCCCTCATAGAAAAGATGCTGTCATGCTGACGTCCTGCGTTTGGAGTGCAGGCCTTGTTTTAGTGGATAGTCATATGAGGCCTTTTTTTCCGATCCAGCAGTGCACTCATTCCAGATAAGTGCTGAGACACCAGACATCAGTCTTACATTCACACATGTGTGATGGGAACGGGGCATGTCAGTGTAATGTAACCGGCTGAGTCAACAAATGCCTCCTGCAAAAAAAAAAAAAAGACAACGCATGCAAAACCACTGCTGTCACGAAGTTGTAAAATGATTCCGTTCTTACGCAATCAATAATGAACGTTTTCAGTTTGATTTATGTCTGAATACAAAGCGACACATGACGAGATGGTGGAAGGACGCCAATACGTGCCCTCTGCGCTGACCGATCAGATTTGGCATTTTGGCTACAACAGCCTTTCCTTGTCAGCCCTGGAAATCCTCTAGGACATTAATATTCTGGGATATTCCTGAAAGAAGCTTGGCATAAGATTTAAAAAAAACTGAAAACTTGCCTGTTCTAAGACTTGTGGAAGACCAGTTTAAAGCAGTTTTAATGATGGGTTGTAGGTTTGCCTATGGCTATGTTCTTTATGAAGATTTAGTAGATAAGAAGCAGGTATGTCTGTTTTTTTCACGTTTTACGAATGTGAGTAAAAGGTACATGAGACTATTTATTCACAGACAGACATGTATCACTGAACTGGGCTGCGTTGTTGATCTGGGTTGGTATCACAGGCTGGTCTGAAGTCTGAACCATATACACCGTAGAAAAATAGGGTCTGTGGTCTGAACAGAACCCCGAGAAACGCACAACTCGCGTGCTCTTCAAGGTTTATCGTCACGCGTCGCTCTCTAGCGATGATCTTTAGTATTGCATTCAATATTATATTACGAATGTTGATAGCCTGTAAAAAGTCATTGACATGACATGAACAATCCAGCAGAGGGTGCTGTGTGACTTGAGGACCAACCTGCATGCAGTGGCGGCATGATGACAGGCTTCCAGGACCGCCCCCACCTGTCATGGTAACGTGTGTAAATACGAGAAATAATGGCAGAAGGCGATGCTAAAGAGTTGAGGTGAGAAACGTTTCATTCTGTTTTCCAGTGTTGTCGTGCAGCTTTTCACTAATGCGAACAAATCGTGTTTGATCAGTTAAATATTACGAAAGTAACAAAATTGCTCATTTACTTTTGCTCTAAGTTGCTACATGTTGGAAATTAAAACGAAGGTTCAGAAATGACTCCTTTCAAAAACAGCAAAGGGTAGCTAAGTAATGGTAGTATGGAAATATGAAAGAAAAACCAGATATCTCTCAGGAACTGTATAAGATGTAGAAACTTTCTAAATATAGTGACACTTAAAACAGTTATCTACAAGTCCCAATGTTACTTCGTTCTAATCACCATTTGTAACTAGTGGTAAGGTTGTGTATATTTTATTTCCTTTTTGCAATTATAAACATTAAAAGTATTTCTCCTTCACACACACACTAGTGTTGGGCCGCAATCAGACCGTGCAGAAAGAGAGACAAGTCCCGTGGCATCAGGAAAACTCTGCAAAGGCCTGAACAATAGTGAGTTTCTAAGCTGCAGTTCATACTGAATTTCTGTGATTTTAGATAGCTTCTGTTTTTATATATTTTCAATTAGAATAGTGCCTTTAGTTACTGTAGCCATTGGTATTCCACTTACACTTGTTCAGGTTCCCAACATCGCGGGAATGCCTCTTCCATCCCCTCAAAGTACCAAACTAAACTCATACAGATCGATCAGAGGAAAGGGTTCTCTATACAGGCCAGGAGGTTCAATGCCGAAGACAGTCAGGTAAAAAAGTCAACGAACCATTGGTCAGTCACTTTCATTTGTTTAATCCCTTCAATTAAAGCGCCACCTAACAGCTATGGAAAAATAATCAGCCTAATTTACAATTAACATAATTACTGACAATACTTCAGTTATTTGTGATAAACACAAATTGACATAAAGCTCTGTCTACACAACCATTTGTATAGGATGCTTCTGAAAAAGATTGAAAAACAGGTAAAACAGAGAGGCTAATGTGAAGAAGGGCTGATTATTACTGGTAAAAATTAGCCATGTTTTAAATTCTGTGTCTGATAGTGTCCTCACTTAAAGAATGTGGAGAAACCATCGTTCTCTGTTCCAGAATGAAAACCCAGGACCAGGCGCATATATGTCTCACAGCCCCGCTGATGTCATCAGCCCCTCCTTCTCAAAGAGAGGCACGGGGGGACTAGCCTCGCAGGTCAGGAGCCGAGACCCAGGCTGTGTCTGAATCAGAGCCCTATCTACTGCGTCCTGTGTACTGTGTGCTAGCATGCAGTATGCTGCTTAGTCCATACTGTTTAGTGACATACAGTATGCAAAAAATATCCTCCATACTATTATCAGCAAAAACCCAGAAAAAAGTATAGCATCTGGGGATATTGAGAACATTGCATACTCAATAGTAAGCATTAGGCAAGTGCACTGATTCGGACTGCGCAGCCCAGCTTGTGGACTGCAGAGTGACTTCGCAGCCAAGTTTACAGACTGTAGAGTGACTGCGCAGCCAAGTTTACAGACTGTAGACTGACTGCGCAGCCCAGCTTGTGGACTGCAGAGTGACTGCGCAGCCAAGTTTACAGACTGTAGAGTGACTGCGCAGCCCAGCTTGTGGACTGCAGAGTGACTGCGCAGCCAAGTTTACAGACTAGAGTGACTGCGCAGCCCAGCTTGTGGACTGCAGAGTGACTGCGCAGCCAAGTTTACAGACTGCAGAGTGACTGTGCAGCTCAGTTTGTGGGTTGCAGAGTGACTGCCAGCGTGCACGTAGGAGGACGCGCTAGTCTACGCTCTCTCAAACTGGCGGCCGACATTGCAGACAAGCCTGCAGAATATAACCAGGGTATTCCAAAATTAGGGCAAAAAAGTGGATGAAAATGGGTTTTTTAAAACTCTCTTCCCTCCTCCCACAGGCTGCTCGAATCCCGCCCCTGCGCCAGAGACACACCCCCGCGCCCAACACCTACAGTCTGCAGTCCTCTCTGCTACTGAAGAACAGCTTCAGTCAGGTCGGCTCCAGCGCCTTCCAGCCGCCCATCGCCGTGACGACGGAGAACTTAAAGAGCACAACACCCGCCCCCAACCAATATCAGGTGCTGACCCCTGTACCGCAAACAGTACGGCCTGCCTTTGGCGCCATTGTTCTGACCAATGCGACCAGCTTATAATGACTGTGTGTAAACTGGCTATATACTGTATAGTACTGCATTGAGGTTTTAGTCTGCCATATTCTGAAATCTAAATGCTGAGAATGTCTATATGTGCAGTGGTAAATTGTGTAGTAATGACAAAAAATTAATGTTTGGGGTCTTAATGTTTTGTTGTCACACAACAAAGGCTGTACTTTCAGCTATATTTTTAATGTAGTTGTATTCTTGCATGCGTGTATTATTCTCCATATTGTTCATGGTTCATGGTGATGTTTGCATAGATATTATCTGTTTTTCTTTTTTATTCAGACATGAAGTTGTAAACTTTTCTTGTTGTGGTATACCAGTAGGTGTACAAAACTACAGATGTTTATTTCCTGTTGCTACTGGGATACTTCCTGTTGCCATTCTAACACTTCCTGTTGATTTTTGGATGCTTCCCTTTGGTCTGGAAGGTGTCCTTCAGTGGAGTCGAGAGAAACACTGCCGTTTCCGGGCAGTCTGTGTTTTTGTCCAGAACAGGACGAATTAACCCATATTCCAGCGTTTTAGACGGGCCGTCCCCATGTAAGAGCTCCCCCCTCACACGCTACTACGCTATGCTAAATACAGCATTGTGGAACGTTGCGTGAGTTAGTTTATTTAATGTAATGAGTGATAATGAATGGCCAGGGAGAGTCTTTCTAAAGTACTGACATTTAGACTTACACAACTGCTAGCATTTTACATAGATTTTACATACAACTGGATGTATAGTGAAGCAATTCAGGTTAAGTACCTTGTTCAAGGGTACAAAACCATATCCTACCTGCGAATTGAACCTGCAACCTTTGCATTCCAAAGCCAGTTCCCTACCCCATTATACTACACTGCCACTAAATTAAAGCCCGTATCCATGGTATTCATCTGGCCGCCATGTCTCCGCTCACTCTGTTGCTGTGATGCCCGTGTTCTTGTCGAAAGGTCAGTACGTCGTGACAGACGCCCTCACCAGGCCAATTCCCAGGGTACCCTTCTCCTGCTTCAAGTCCAGCTCTGTCCGGATCCCCGGCATGGTGACGAGCCAGGTGCCAGGCCCCGGAACCTACAACCCCCACGAGCCCCCCGAGCCCCACAGGAGGGCCGTCCTCCCGTGAGCTGCTCTCTCATACAGGGTAGACCAGTGAGCTGCTCTCTCATACAGGGTAGACCAGTGAGCTGCTCTCTCATACAGGGTAGACCAGCCTGTGAGCTGCTCTCTCATACAGGGTAGACCAGTGAGCTGCTCTCTCATACAGGGTAGACCAGCAGTCCAGTGAGCTGCTCTCTCATACAGGGTAGACCAGCAGTCCAGTGAGCTGCTCTCTCATACAGGGTAGACCAGTGAGCTGCTCTCTCATACAGGGTAGACCAGCCTGTGAGCTGCTCCCTCATACAGGGTAGACCAGCAGTCCAGTGAGCTGTTCTCTCATACAGGGTAGACCAGCCTGTGAGCTGCTCTCTCATACAGGGTAGACCAGCCTGTGAGCTGCTCTCTCATACAATGTAGACCAGTGAGCTGCTCTCTCATACAGGGTAGACCAGCAGTCCAGTGAGCTGTTCTCTCATACAGGGTAGACCAGCCTGTGAGCTGCTCCCTCATACAGGGTAGACCAGCAGTCCAGTGAGCTGTTCTCTCATACAGGGTAGACCAGCCTGTGAGCTGCTCTCTCATACAGGGTAGACCAGCAGTCCAGTGAGCTGTTCTCTCATACAGGGTAGACCAGCCTGTGAGCTGCTCCCTCATACAGGGTAGACCAGCCTGTGAGCTGCTCTCTCATACAATGTAGACCAGTGAGCTGCTCTCTCATACAGGGTAGACCAGCAGTCCAGTGAGCTGTTCTCTCATACAGGGTAGACCAGCCTGTGAGCTGCTCTCTCATACAGGGTAGACCAGCAGTCCAGTGAGCTGTTCTCTCATACAGGGTAGACCGGCCTGTGACCTGCTCTCTCATACAGGGTAGACCAGTGAGCTTCTCTCTCATACAGGATGGAGGAGCAGTCCAGTGAGCTGTTCTCTCATACAGGGTAGATCTAGATCAGTGAGCTGCTCCCTCATACAGGGTAGACCGGCCTGTGACCTGCTCTCTCATACAGGGTAGACCAGTGAGCTTCTCTCTCATACAGGATGGAGGAGCAGTCCAGTGAGCTGTTCTCTCATACAGGGTAGATCTAGATCAGTGAGCTGTTCTCTCATACAGGGTAGTCCGGCCTGTGAGCTGCTCTCTCATACAGGGTAGACCGAAAATGTACTGGTACACAAAAACAAATGTAACAAATATATCGGTTTGATATTTAATTTAAAGTCAAAAATAAGAACCTGACCTTACATTTTCTAGTAAAGAAAAATAAATGTGATATGCTAAACATGCTATCTAGTATAGTATAGGAAAAGGCTTTGTCTTATATAAAATGTTATTCAACCTCTTATCCAAATGAGGATTTAAATCAAAGGACAGATACTGTGTGTCTGATTTGTGGGAGGGTTAGTTAGTTTGTTTATGGGGGAGGGATTTATCTGATACTTTTGTATACTGTTTCCTGTATTCTCTCTATGTCCAGGAGGGGGCACTACCTGTGTCTGTCTGCACCTGCTATCCCACCCCCAAAGACCACACCCCTCCCAGGCCCTGGCCAATACAACATCGCCAACAGCAATGCCCTGCCCAAACAGCCCTCGCCCAGGGTTGTGTTCCTGTCTGGGGGGAGCAGATGGGTCATCGGAGCCACAGGAATGGGTTTCCCAGGCCCAGGTGGAATGGCACTGGATTTTAGGAGTTAAACTTTGATCGATGGGCCTTTTGCCTGGAGGGTTTGTCATTGGTCTAAATCAGGGCTCTTGTGTCTGCAGGTTACTATGACCCAGCGAAACCAGTGAAACAGTCCTTCCTCTACAATCAATGCAAGAAGTGGGTCCCCACATGAGGTCATGAAGAGCTAAAGCGTGGCTCTGTGTGTGTGTGTGTGTGTGTGTGTGTGTGTGTGTGTGTGTGTGTGTGTGTGTGTGTGTGTGTGTGTGTGTGTGTGTGTGTGTGTGTGTGTGCGTGTGTGTGTGTGTGTGTGTGCGTGTATGTGTGTGTACGTGCAATCGTGCATGCATGCGTGTTTTTGTGTGTGCGCGCATGTGTGTGTGTGTGTGTGTGTGGGGGGGTGAGGGGGAGAAAGAGCGCGCAAGAGGAGAGAGAGAGAGAGAGAGAGAGATTGATTATAGAGGGAAAGCTGACTTATTTAACTGTGCAGTTTAAGTGGGAAATTATATCCCTGCCAAATTTGACCTGTGCTTTTTCTTATAGTTGTTTCATAATAAAGCTGTACTTTCTATATTCTACCCCTTATGCTATAAATCATTATTGAGAAATGTTACCATTGCACAACAGCTGATGGAGTGAACAGGGGTGTGGGGGTGGGGCTGATACTGGGATCCGAACAATTCGGCACGGAATTACATCAGGATTTATTGTCTCGAGTGTCACAGTGGAGAAATGCCAAATGTGTGACCAGTGCAAAATAATCATCTTTTGGCCATTTCATCTAAATCACGTGTGATAATATTTTATTCACATAGTTGCTCAGGATACTGGACACCCTGTGCAATATCATAGAGGATTTTCCTCCTCTGTTAAAATACAGGCATTCCCTGCCCTGTACTCAAAGCCCACACCCACGCCTTAACAGCTGCAGATTCATTCAGACCAACTCCCCCCGGACTTGGTTTTCCAAATTTGTGCTGCTGCAAAAAATCCACGCCCGTTTGACTCCTGCCGTTTCTATTTCGAGGAGGCAGGCAAACTCCACGAACCAAAAGAACGGAGTTCTGCCGCGCGGCGTCATCTTGGATCAAGCTGGCCCTCTATAAGAGATGACTGCATCACTTCAGTATTCTATAAGTCAGCAAGCGCCATGTGTGACTGGCAATGTGGCATTAACCACAACCACAAAGCTAAGAAAAGCAGTCACTACTGTTACCGAAAGCTGCTGTCACTGTACCAAGGAGAGCCATGTGAGAGCGGTACAGGAAAATATTGGTGGTTTGTGCCTTTTTCATTTTATATTTAAACATTTAGTGAATCATACCATTCCCGTGCTTTGTAGCCACTCTCTGGACATATAGTGCATTGCAACCTTAGCAACAGCATTGCATTAGAAGTTCTAAAAACTGAATTTGTATTACAGTTTTTCTCAATTGCTTACACACATTTTTTGAAAGCATACCTCATTTTCTCAAAACTCTAAACACAAATCCAAAAACCACACACACAAAATGCAAAACCCTACATATCTCCTGCAAAATGCTACTTTGCCTTCAAAACAATGTTATGTCTCCTCAAAATGGTAGTTTGTGTTCAAATGACACACACAGACCATCATATGAGTAGACATTTCTAAGAACCATTGAACACTGATGTGCTGAATGGAAAACACTACTATGAATGGGAAAACACCAGTATGAAGGCCTTATCAGGAGCATTATGCCTTTTCATGTTCAGTGTTACTGTACGCTTACTCCTGTTGTAAAATATTACTGTATAATGTTTTTACTCAAATATAAAACAATACACAAATATACAGTAACAACAAAAATATTTCTTTATTTTTTCCAAAAGTGCTGTAGCCTATACATCACAGCAAACACAACTGGATGTGTAAATGATTTGCACAGAACAAACAATAGAAAATAGGCCAGTACAGTCAACAAAAAAAGAAAGAAAAATGTAAATTAAAAAAATGACAAAAAAACTAGGCTGCATCCTGTCTTCGGTTCCTGTCTGGCCACATAGGACCTCATCGACATCACAGGCTATGTTCTCTCTGGCCAAGCAGCGGGGGAAGTATCACCTAGTATGGCGAATCCAGCCCTGAAATGCCTCAGGAGCTATATCGCCACATGCCTCCTCCTCGTCCTCCTCTTCCTCCTCCTCATCCTCCTCTTCCTCCTCCTCGTCCTCCTCTTACTCTCACTCCTCTGCCTCTCTGATCACCTCTCACTTCAATGTTGCCATCCATTGTTCTCCAAACCAGGAGCTCACCTGTGGCCCTTATATTGCTCAAGCTTTGATTGGAAATTGCACAACGGCCTTGGAAATGGAAGTTTTGCCATTTGAATGGCAGTGTGTTCTGCCTGAACACAAGGAGATTTGGCATTGATGAAGAGTGTGCAAAATAGAGAGTATTGTGTGTAGTGTTTTGAAGAAAGTGTGGTTTAGAATTGAAATCTGGGTCTAAAGCAGATAATTGTGTGTAGTGTTTTGAAGAAAGTGTGGTTTAGAATTGAAATCTGGGTCTACAGCAGGAAATGTGTTTATAGTTCAGCAGAATTGGTTTAGGGAGTTGGCACATGAGTTACAGGTTGTGGTCATTGTGTCATAAGTTCCAGTTTTTGTGTGTAAACAATTGAGAAAAACTGTAAGTGTAGCTGTCCTTTGTTAACTCTCCGTGCGCTGTTATTGTTATTGTGTTCAGTTATAATTTTGTTTTTCCTCATTTGGCCAATACTGGGGTGTTTATCATTGTGACGTTTTCATATCTCGGGACACGAGACGCTGTTTGGTGGTCATGCCTCCACAAAGGCTCCCTTCTTTTGTCTGTTCTCTGGCAGGGGGAAATAAAGGAAGAATCTGTGTGTGAAACTACCCCTGGAGCCCTATCAGCACAGGACTCTGTTGCTGCTCAGTCTTATGACTCATTCATTTGTTTTCACACGGAATTAAAACAAACTGAATAAACACTGTGTGTTTCAGTGGACAAGAAAGAAAGTTCACATTCACAAAAATTATCCTGAGGAAACTTTGGGAATAAAACTGCGAAACAAGGGACGCTTTATCCTAGAAGGCAGGTAAAATGTATGTGTGTGTGTGCCTGTACGTGTGCGCCTGTACGTGTGTGCCTGTACATGCATACGTGCGCGCGCACATGCATGCCTGCGTGTGTGTGTATGAGTGGATGTGAGTGTGTGTATGAAGGGCTTGTCGTGGTCACATGCTGTATGCTTTCTGTACCTGCAAGAGAGACACAGGAGTACTGAACCCTGCTGCGAATATGAAATATTAATTTTCTCCCAAGAGGGAATATACCAGCATCTTTCTTCTTTTCCCCTCTCTTTCTGGAGATTTTGATCATGCACAGAAACGCAAGATGGTCAAACTGAGACGGTATTTAATGAACAAGGGGTGCTATGACAAGTTAAATGCGGTTTGGTAACCACTCTTAAAGAGACTACTGCACACTAGCTGCATGCTCTAACATAAATGGAACAACTTCATAATATTATAATTAATGTAATTATACGGAGATAAGTGTGTAATCGCACACGGCACTTGAATGCAATTAGATACAGATATCCTGGTCCAATTTTGAAATCTTAGACTGCCTTACAAGGGGAGGGCTTATTTCAGTGTCAAACTCCAATTACCAGTGCTTTTGTTTGGTGGAATTTCCTGTTCTGAATGATTCCAGGGGCAAGGAATTCGGAATAAGAGGGATGGGGACCGTGCATGAACCGTCTCTAAAACCAGGATAACAAGCAGAACAAATCCTCATCAAAGGACGGAGGAGGGACGCAATAAAAGGGAAGGGTGGGGTGAGACTTTAAAACTGATCTCAGATCAGTGAGATCTAACAGCCGGACTAGGGAAGCATTGCAGGCTTGTTTAAGGAGGCAGCCGAGCTTTCTTAAGCTCTTCATAATTAGCGAGTCTCTAAAGGGTATAAAATGTCTTTATTTTTGTGTCTTTGATTTGGTTATAGGACATGCATGCCTTAACATCCACAAGTAAGCGTCTCTTTGCATTCAGAGAATACAGACATTTCATTACATGAAGGGAGAGGCTTTTTTTCATGGCTTCATGCCTTTCTGTTTTTCCCAGACACACACACACACACACACACATACATACACACACGCAAACACACACACACACACACACACACACACACACACAGGCAGACTCCAGCTCTGTGCTGGTGCTATAGCACGATTCCTTTACGGTCACATGTTTCACAACCCTTTTTTCACAACAGCATTGCCTTGACACTACTATATGCAGTGCTTACTATATGTAGTGCCTACTATATGTAGTGTCTGCTATATGTGGTGTCAAAGCTGGCAAATATATTGACTAACCAGCTTAAATATAGCACAACCAAAGCTTTTTAATCATAATATATACATAGAACCGTGCTTTAACTCTTCATGCTGTGTCTTTGCTCAATTCATTTATGTCAATCATTCAATGACCAATCTGCAATCAGTCAAATTAGACTCCCAGGCAGGGGTGCCGCCAGGGATTTTGGGCCCCATTAAAAGATTGCACATCTGGCCCCACCGCACCAGGCCGCCCCATCTCTGCAGAATTACAGCACAATTTATTGAGGACCCCTAGTCAGTCAGGACCCTTGGAATCATCCTACCCCCTACCCCCCCCATACAGCACTGCCAGGGTGTCAGAGACAAAGACAAAGGCGAACGCTCCTGCCGTAGGTACAAAACTGGACAATGTGTACACAGTCACAGTAACCGTCCTGGCTAAGTCATTAACCAACTGTGACCAGCCAGCCTTTGCCGGGACACAGGCTTGGCCTCCCTCCACCAAGCGTCCTTTGGGTTAAGCTCATCTAGGATTCCCCTGATTACTACTGATTAAGCTCTTGCTAACAGCGTGCCTGGTGCTCATAGGCTACCAGTGCTCATCAGGATGGGATCCAATCCCCACCCCCATGATTGGTAACTACTCTCCTGTAGGACAGAGTAAAATAATCACTGCCGGGCTGCTGGGTGGTTCATTAAAATGCTGCTGGAGGACTAAACACTCTCTAGCAGGAGCATCTTCTACACAGGTGGCACAGGTATGAGTCGAGAGACACAGCAGTTGATTCCAAATTGAGAAAAAAAATCTATGTTTTTTTAAATAAATTTAAAAAAAAGGGATTTTCAGAGAGCTCCTCTTAACAGGGTGGATTATTGCCGCCATTGCGTCCCCCCCCCCATAGGCAATGGATAAGAGGAGTGATTGCCAGATTAACTTGACACTTAATGTATTATTTATGGGAATATGAAGTCAAAAGCAGTGTGTCAGGATGGACTGTGGGAGAGGGGGATAGGTTGGACTATTTTTAAACCGGCCCAGTAAAATATTTATAATTTTACACACACACACACACAAGTCCAAGACCACAAGCTGGGCATAAAATACAGACCTATTGGAGTCATCTACTCACGCCTTAAACATTCAATATCAATATTTAGGTGGTGTTTGTAATCTTCTGTCTATTCAGTTTTCCCCAGCCTCCGTATTACTTTCTAACGAGACTGTCTGTAGAGTATTCTGGGGGCAATTGTAACAGGGGGCAATTGCAACACCATAAAATTGCACCAATCTGAAACAAGCTAGAACTGAGATTCTTTCCAGCCAGCTAGCTAGTTTTATGTGTTCAGGGTTGGGGGCAATTGTAACAAAAAATTGTGTTACAATGGACCCCTGTTACAATTGCCCCCAGAATACTCTACTCTGTAGGGTCAAAGGTCAGAGAGACTGTGGGTTCAGAGGTAAGAGAGAATGTGGGGGTCCAAGGTAAAAGTGGGGTCAGAGGTCAGAGTGATTAGACAAACGACAAAGGAAAGTCAAAATAGTCACCTCAAGCAATGAACCCAGCAATGAACTACAGGTAGACTGATTCAACACATCCGACAAAACATCTGGCTGAGGAGGTGGTGAACTACTAAGAAATGTCACAGCTGAACCTTGGAATATTTCCCAGGGACAGCAGACAAGTCTGTTTATCAGGGTATATAACATCTTCCAACACAATGCAGAAGGTCCACGTTCTCAGCCAACGTTAAGCTGTAAGGGGAGTGGGGAAATGGGGTCATCCCTTTTCGTGTATAAGCACGCAGGAATATTCTCTGAAACCCCCCCCTCTCAACCTTCGTTGTGGTACGGTCTGCCCTGCAGTCTACGGAACGACCGCCTTGGACAATAGTTCATTCCAACAGCTGTCGGAACCTATGGGCGGTGTGCTGTGGACCAAGCGCCTACAGCTGCAGGCTGCGTCTGTGGAACTATCCGTCTGATTCCTCTGTGGTTTACGAAGTTTTGCTGACACCACAGTCCTGCAGAAACTGGAGCCCCTCAGCTTACTGGCAAGAGAGGCACTGTTACTAACCAAATCAAATTACCGACTTTCCGTTCCATTTTTCCATTTTGTTTCAGGTGCGCCCCCCCGTAGGCTACCCATTTATAGATATTGGTTAATATCTCCCCGCTTATATTTCCACTCCTTTAATTTTTAATAAAGATTTGGGCTTGAAGTGACTAAATTGTTTTTTATGGATCTGCTGAAGGAATGAATACGACTGCAGATGCAGAGCGGAGAAGTGCGTGACTGGATGGAAAAAATGGAATGCAGAGATCTGGAGACCGGTTTAAGGGAAAATGGCTTGCCCGCAGGCAAATGTAAGTTAATTTTCTGAATATGTCGCTCGCTTGATGCGTTTTATCCGTTCATACGAGGTAGGCTACATGTAAGTAACGTCATTGATCCCATCGCTCATGTCGAAATAACTACCCTCGCTTGCTTTCTGTCAGTGCAGCGCCGTCAGTTAACATTAAATGGCAATCCGTGATATTGGTAACATCATTAGAGCGTAGGCTACAAATAAATTTTATTTGTATTTTGATCTGATAGGTTTGTTATAATAGAATTTTAGTGGCACGGCCCTACTCGTTGAGTATCGAACACTTATCTAGACAGCGTTTGCTGTGTTGATAATATAGAATTAAAGAGCTTAGCCTATCTGAATATCACATATCCGTACACATACATCCCCATATATCACCTCCGTGGAATGCAGCTATAGCTTACCATATGCCAATGATTCATGCATTGCTTTACACGTCAGTGTCGTTACCAGCTCCAGAAATATTTCTAAAATATTCGTTCGACCATATGGGGTTTTATTTTTCCTCAAGAGGCTTACAAACCACGTACAGTTGTTGCACAAACCATTTTTGTCCAGAAGAATATCCTCCCCCTGCATTCCCCGAGATGTCACTCGAGACAATTGGTGCATTGAAAAAATTCTCCAATGGTGCATTTTTCTCCTGTTTCATTTTTATTTAGAAAAGGCATTTGTTTGTATTTGCAATAGCCTATAGCCAATAGGCTACCTATTCGTGCGATCGCAATCAGAAAACGACCTGGCATTTGCATTGCATTGGCATTTGGTACCATGCACGCTTTTCTTGGTCAACAGGCGTGAAGATATCTCGCGAGGCTGTTGATAATGAACTGGGAACATCACTCCTCGGAATATTGAATTTAATATTTTTATTTAGAATTTCCGATCGCCAGGAATGCTCAGTACATCTTGTCACCGTCCATATTTAAAGAACAATAGCGCATGTCCGAGATTAGGCTATCGTCCATTTCCACTTCAACACCAGCTATTAGATAATAACGTTGCAGTATTCACGTAAAGCTTAATTTCACATGACCGCGTGAATAACGTGATCAGTATGGAGGTAGTCAAACGCCCCCTCCCCTGGCCACCCCCATCTCTCTTTCGACAACCTTTCAACCTCATTCACCTTCAGTGTCAGAAAATCATAACAGATGAGATCTTTGCTGTGATGCTGATCTCTGAGATGTTTTTTTTTTTTTTAAACTTTCTGAAACATTGGCTGTCACATCTCAGCCTGTATTATGATGAATACCCTATATGTCTGTAACCAGAGATCCTAAAGGAAAATGCAATACATAGTTGTGCATATATCATTTTCCATTTCAGTATTCCCTTTCACCTATGGCTCCTATGTAGCCCAGTATGTGGAAGCTGTAGTAGTTTATTTTTTTGCCACAGGCTCCACAAACTGTTATGATTCTCACGTTCTTGCTGAACAGGTAGAACTTGGCGTAATCCAATCTGAAATTCTAGAATTGGGCTTTGCAAACAGCATCCTAATCCCCATTCACTACAATTACTGAATAAAAGCTCACTCTGAGTGAGGCATGGGGAGAACACCGCGTGTAACGTCGCTGTGAAGCGGGCGATTACCCAATCCAAGCAGTCCTCCCCACCTCCCGAGAAATAAGAATATGAATCTGTATTGATCCCACCATCTCTATGCTTCTGTTGATTGCAGGCTTATTTTATTATCATCATCATCATCATCATCATCGTCGTCATCTTCATCGTCTTCCTGTCCATTCTCATCCTCACAAATCTGCCAAAGTTGCCAAAACACTGAAGTGTTCATCCTTCACAAATGCAGAATTCCTAGCGTCTGCCTCGCTAGCCTGTTTCGGTGTTGTTTTTCCTCGTTGGCATTCGCTTGCGATCATTTAATCTCTGTCACATTTGATTGGCTGGTGAATGAAAGCCACCCCTTGCTTCCCAGCGAGAATGCGCACTGTCCCACTGAAAACATGAGTCTTTTGAGGAATATCTTATGATTAATGCGTCTGTGCCGCGAGGAGCAACGTTTTTCCCCGCAGTGTTTGGAAGAGGCATCTGAGGGTACAGTGTGTCCTTGTGAGATTTGTGTGGTGGGCTGAGACTTGGCTCCTCTAGTGCTTGACAGCCTGTGGGAGTTTTCAACACATTTTTCCTCGGAAGAGAAACCCGTAAGTATCCTCAAGGTAGGCAGGAAGCCAGGACCCCCTGACACGTCAATCCTCCAAGATAACATTTTCTCTGCACTCTCAGAAATAAAGGTACAAATGTCCCGAAATGTACCCTAAAAGTACAATAATGTTCTATCTGGGTAATAATTACGTACCCTTTCAACGAAAAAAGTGTTGTTGAATAGGGGTACAATTTTATGCACATATAGGGTACCACCCCAGTGACAAGCCTTTGTACCTTTTTAGGTACATTTCGTACCTTTTTTTCTGAGAGTGTATGTGAAAAAGACACCGGCTTGTTGTACATTTTGCAGTTTCTGGATTTTGTAAATGTGACAGAACACAAACCTTATGGGTTTCCTGACTTTAAATCCTGGAGGGAAGCCATTCGTTACGTTCGTTACCCCTGCTCTACAGCACCGTGCCCCTCCAAAATTCACTGCAAGGTGCGAAACACGTGTGCTTTATGGAAACGCCGGGGCGGCCTGTGATCACTTCACTTTGTTGTGCCATTGTCTCATCCTTAGATCTTCGCTAAATGGAAAGGGTGTTCCAGAATGGTTTCAGATGTGGAACAACAGTGACACTATTTAACGGGGATGTGAGAGCAGCTCTTTGTTGCTTCCTTGGGTTTTATGTAGCCCTCTGAACTCATGCGTCTCCTGATAGCAGCTATGCTTCTTTCTTTTTCGTTGTTTGAAGAGGGAAGTAGGCTTGGAGAGACTGATTTTTGGCGTAACAGGCCTCTGACTGGGTAACGCACTGTCTCTGAACCGTGCAGCTCTTTCTGTTTGCCTGAAGAAAAATGAGGAATCTCTTACTCTCTCTTTTTTTGGAGGGGGGGGGGGGGTGTACACAGAGCTGAGAAAATACGCACGTTATTAAATTATTTTGGATTATGTATTTATACGACATTCAATCTTTTTATTGACTTTGTGCACTCTATTCACGCAAGGGTCCTCGATACGGAGATACGGGGGAAGATAATCTTGTCATTGCTGTAACAAGTTAAAGGGATTAAACACATCCTACCTCATATTGAATACAGATATGGATTGCGATATATTATGATTAAAAAGCTTTGGTTGTGCTATATTTAAGCTGGTTAGTCAATATATTTGCCAGCTTTGGACACCACATATAGCAGACACTACATATAGTAGGCACTACATATAGTAGGCACTACATATAGTAGGCACTGCATATAGTAGACACTGCATATAGTAGACACTGCATATAGTAGGCACTACATATAGTAGTGTCAAGGCAATGCTGTTGTGAAAAAATGGTTGTGAAACATGTGACAGTAAAGGAATCGTGCTATAGCACCAGCACAGAGCTGGAGTCTGTGCCTGTGCCTGTGCGTGCGTGCGTGCGTGCGTGCGTGCGTGCGTGCGTGCGTTGAGAGATCCTCCTATTGAAATGGTTATAGCTGCACAACTGAAGAACATGCCAGGAAGCCTTATACCTTAATGTCAATACTCACTCACTCACCCATGCAACTGACTCACTCACTCACTCACCCACGCAACTCACTCATTCACTCACTCACTCACCCATGCAACTCACTCACTCGCTCATTCACTCACTCACTCACCCATGAAACTCACTCGCTCACTCACTCACTCACTCACTCACTCACTCACTCACTCACTCACTCACTCACTCACTCACTCACTCACTCACTCACTCACTCACTCACTCACTCACTCACTCACTCACTCACTCACTCACTCACTCACTCACTCACTCACTCACTCACTCTAATGTACAGATTAACAGACTGCAGCTCCTTCCCTTCTCACTCTCTGCTTATAATGCACCATTGCAAAGTCTTTAACCATTATTATTCCTACAATTTATAGGCCAAAACCACAGGTGCCCCAGTCCGCGATAAAAACTTTATTGATTGAATGCGGAACGTCCCAGCTAACATGGGACTGTTGCCAAAATGCCAACCCTACTCTCTATACTATAAAAATGAATAGATCTACATAGCGTCATGCTCGAAACCAATGACTGTTAAGACAGTGTACCTCAAGGGCAGGTTGGGTGGTATTGGGTGAATTGGGTAGTTTGGGTATTATTGGTTGAATTGGTTGTTTTATATGGTTTTGGGTGGTTTGGGTAGTATTGGGTGGTATTGGTTGTTTTTGGTTGTTTTTGGTTGTTTTAGATGATATTGGGTGAATTGGGTACAACAATGTGCTCTTTAGCAGGAAGCTGTAATGACAGTAGAGGAAAACAACCGGCTGTGTGGCTGGAACAGTTGCCCCCCCCCCCCCCCCCCCCCAACGTGGAGCGAATGTGGGCTGCAGCCGTCCCACCTTCTCTCCATTGCAGTCACCCACCACCATTCCCATTCCCAGCCATCAATAACAATAAGACACAGTTACTAATATTAGACAATATGCCGCATGGCTGAATACCACAGGATAGTTCCTGCGGGGATTTCTCTCTTTCCCCTTTATTTCTCCTCTGTCTCTTCTCCCTCTTCCCTCTCTCTTCATCTGTCTATCCTCCCCCTTATTCTCGCCCTCCCATCTGTTTCTCTCTCCCTCCCTTCTTTCTATCCGTACGACGTGCGGGCACTTCTCTTTCTCCTGGGTTAGGTTCTGTTTCTTCAGTATTTGTGTAGGCCGGGCTGGGGGCGTCGGGTTACCACTGCAGGGATGATGTGAATCAAAGGTGACCCGCAGAGGCGTTTGGCCTGCAGACCCAGCCTGAGCAGATCTGAGAGGCCTGGATACCGCAGAGCCGCTGCTTCACTTCCTAAAATCCCCTGAGAGTCAAACAGCTGTGTTTCAGCCAGGAAGCTGCCTCAGATATCAGATCAGTGGCGCATGTGACTGCCTCACACACACGCGTGCACACGCGCGCGCGCACACACACACACACACACACACACACACCACACAGACACATACACATGCACATGCACGGATGCACACACAGACACACACACACACACACACACACACACACACACACACACACACACACACACCACACAGACACATACACATACACATGCACGGATGCACACACAGACACACACACACACACACACACACACACACAGACACACACACACACACACACACACACACACCTGTGTCAGTGTGTTGGTGTATATTGTGTGCTACTCCTAATATCCCCCTCTCTCCTCTCTCTCCTCTCTCTCTCTGAGCTGTGTGTGGTTCTGTGGTGCAGATGCCACGCCCGGCTCTGAATTAGGCCCTTTATTGATGATAGGGAGTGAGTGAAGGGCGGCATGTTCATGCTCTTACCCAGACCTTCCTCTGTCACAGGGCTGCTGTGGGAAATCATTACAGACCTAAGACCACGGTGGTGATGATGATGATGATGATGATGGTAATGTTGCTGATGACAGCAATATTAATGGTGATCATCATTACGATTGTGATGATTATGGTGTTAATGACGACGGTAGTGATGATGATGATGATGATGATGATGATGATAGTGATTATGGGGATTATGATGATGAGCATGACGGTAGTGATGATATGAACGCACATGTTTGCCTGTTTCAGCGCTGCCTCCTTTCCCCTCCTTCTCCTCCTTCCATCTGCTCCTCATTCTCCCTCCTTCTTTTCCCCTCCTCCTCCTTCCCCCTCTTCCTCCTTCCTCCTCCTCCTCCCTCAGCCCTGCCGCTCTGCTGTTTTTTCCTGCTCATCTATGCAGAAAGACACGTCAATCATTCATGAACCTGAGAGCTTTACTGTGTAGACCAATTTATCTTTTAACCTTCATACCACAAACCCCACTAACCTAAATAGAGTCTCTGTCTCTCTCTCTCTCTCTCTATCTCTCTCTCTCTCTCTCTCTATCTCTATCTCTATCTCTCTTTCTCTGTCTTTTCGCTCTCTCGTTCACTCTCACTCTCAACATCACTCTCTCTCTCTTACTCTTTAATTTAACCTTCATACCACAAACCCCACTAACCTAAATACAGTCTCTCTCTTTCTCTATCTCTCTTTCTCTGTCTCTCTATCGCTCTTTCTGTCTCTCTCGCTCTCTCACTCACTCTCACTCTGAACCTCACTCTCACTCTCTCTTACTCTTCATACCACAAACCCCACTAACCAAAATACAGTCTCTCTCTCGCTCTCTCACTCTCTTTCACTCTCACTCTTTCTTACTCTCTTGTTTAATGTTCACTGCACAAAACCCACTAACCTATATACAGTCTCCCTCTCTCTCTGTTTCTCCTAACCTTCATACCGTAAACCCCAGCATCCTGACAGCAGTTTATCTCTCCCCTAACCTTGACACCACAGACCCCTCTACCTCTCGGGAGCTGTTGTGTAGAGTGTTCACATAAGCGGGCCATATTCTTACACAAAAGGCCAAAATGGTTGGGTTGCTCCACTTGATCTATGACACTGGGGTCATGTGACCCACCTGTGGAGGAGCTGCTCCTTTGGGTCCTTTAGCTGCTTGCTTCTGTCAGGTTTATCAGCCGCAGAATCGCCAGCGCTTTCTCTGAGAGAGGAGAGCTCTAGGCCTTTGACCTTGATGGTATCAGTTTGCGGGCCGTTCTCAGATCCCGCTGTGATCCTCTTGTGAAGTGGGAAGATAGAGATGGTCCTTCCATTGACCCTTCAGGAATGAGGTTTAATGTACAGTTCTCTTTTATGTTTCCAGTTGGTCCTTTAGATATTGTGTAGTTTTTCAGATGAATGGGAAATCTGTAAGGCTAGTGGAACGTGTTAAGGGTGTGGCTGAGCTCTTCATAGGATGTGGCTTAAGAATCATGGGAAGTGATGTGTGGAAGAAGTAGCACTGGCTATAAGTGATGTCACAGTCAAGCATCAGACCAGCAGGAGTCTTTACAAATACTGAGAGCGAGATGGTAAATTCCAACATTTTATTTCCGTGTGTTTTCACTGCTTATTTCTGTCTGTCTTTTTCCTTCTTCCTCTCTTTCTCTTAGCTTTCCCCTCCACTCCTGAAGCCAATCGCAGAGAAGAGAGAAGAGGCGTATAGCATTCTCAAAACAGACTCCTCCCCCACTCCAGACTCCTCCTCCACAACAGACTCCTCCCCCACAACAGGCTCAACTATCAAAGCAGACACCTCCTTAAAGCCAGAATTATCCTCAAAGCCAGACTCCTCTTCCAAGCCAGACTCTTCTCCCAAACCTGATTCCACTTCCAAACCCCATTCTTCTTCAAAACCAGCCTCCTCTGTGAAAACAGACTCCTCCTACAAACCAGACTCCTCATTAAAAACTGACGGTCCATCGGCCTCCACTAGCAGGAAAGTCAGTCTTCAGCACAAGAAAGGTAGTCACAGCTCTTCAGTCAGACTTTTCACTTTTCTGAGTCAAACTGGCTCAACATTGGGGGGAAAAAACAGTGTTTCAAAGTGGCAGTAACAAGTATATCAATAAAAATTCCTGTGTGTGTAAGGTTTCAGTGACAATAACTCAGGGCCCTTGTAAGTGTGTTTGGTACAGTTGGTGTTTCCTTTGTCCTCTTTTCATTTCATAGAGTGTGTGTGTGTGTGTGTGTGTGTGTCAGGTAAGCCCTGAATTCTCTGACCCTCACTGTACACGGCTCCACTGATTGGTGACGTAATGTGACCTCTCACCCATGGAGTCTGACGTGACCTTTGACCTGAACATATCGCTCTGTCAGCAGATGGGGCCGAAGCTGGAGGAGAGGCTGAGGCTGGCGAAGGAGCGGAGGGAGGAGAGGGCCAAATACCTGGGTAAGCCTCCCCTGTGTTTCACTTTCCTGTGCGCCTCCTCAGGGTTTAAAACAAATACTTTTCTTTTTGAGCTCATAGGTGAAAGACACCTGGGGCTACATGTATAAACAGTACTGAGCAGAACAATGCGTAAGCGAGTTTCCACGCACAAATTCAGATGTATAAAATAACACGTGCTGTGAGAATCTGCGTAGCTCTGCACACGATGGACACCGTACGTACGCAATGTTTGGAGTCCGCCTGATATGGCGACACCGTGACCGAAAGGCAGAGGTAGAAAATGCTAAACTTTTTTTAAGCAGATTTCCAACTTTCACCCTGAGCGTTCTTTTACGCATTCTTTTACTCAGAGTTTTTATACATGTGGCCCCAGGTCTGTGATTGTAATGTGGTGAATTATGTGCGTGACTTTTGTGGTTTTAAACACAACTGTCCTGATCTGACAATCAGCATTACTGTTTTTTATTTAAAATTAATCTTTTTCAAGGACTATACATTTTTGTCGACATGTTTGTACTGAACGGAAGGATACATTTATATTCCTTGTTTCCTGGGCCCCTGCTAAAGTTCCAACCAAATTCTAACAAAATTAAATGGTGGTTCATCCAATTTCAAAGGTATCTATTAATGACTGTTTCTATGTTAGGCTCTTCTAGGTAGATCCATTCGGCTGTATGCTGTTTTCCTATATCACTTAAACCTTGACATTGCCACCAGAGATGTGTTTACTTTCTGTTCAGAAACTAGCTAAATCATCTGGGAGAAGAGTAGAATTCCTCCAATTTTCTCCACGTTCATAGTAGCCCTGGTAATTGCATTGTGAGTGTAAATGAAGGGCCACTGGAATGTGCACAGCACATGTGAAAGTGCTTTGAGTGGCAGGTCCTGACCACTCTCACGTGACTCGTGCCATACCTCACTGACACCGAGGGGAGTGGCTTCCATTGAACGATTGACAGCCACTCTCTGTTTCTTTCTTGCTTCAGAGCAGCGCACCCAACAGCAAGGTAAGACACCCTGCTGGTGAGAATAGTGCCCCACAGTGGTGACAATGCTTCACTTCCACACCTCGTGACTGTGCTGCACTATAATATTTTTTTCCTTGTGTATGAAACAATCACCTCCATTTTTTTGCTTTCCGTGTTTTCTTTTTTTTTATTCAGTTCATGGTTCAGCGGGACTTCTTTCTTCATCACTTCCTGTACCATGTGACAGCTTGTCACTCAGAACCATTTACGTTACCCATTAAGATAGGTGTTAAAGCATTTCATAATCATTATTGTGATGTCATAATTGCGTGGCCTACTGTCAGAGTATTGAGGGTGATGACATCATTGTCAGACCAGCAGTGTAGCCTCTCACATGCAGTATCTGTAGTGATGTTGGTGTGGGGTACAATGCACTCAGGAAGCGTTTCATCCTAGGGAATCTGAGTTTCATACACTGGAACATCTTCTATGTATTTAACAACTCTGTACTGTGTGGAGTTGCGAATAGTGGATGCTGTTTTTTGTTCAGGTTATGCCTCCAGCTCCATCTACCCAGGAACACATCACTGTTGAATGTGAAAATTTGATACTCTCTGGTGCCCTCTAGTGTTCTTGTTAGGCTTCACACTTTTAAATCTAGATGCAGGCTGTTGGCACTATTGCTGATCACAGCAAATATCCTGAGGAACATTGTGGAATTTTTTTTAGGTATGAACATCACACTATGAAATTCCAGACAGGCCACGACGATATCCGTTGTGAAGTCATGCTACACCGAAGGTTGCAGGTTAACCGAATGGAGGAGCAATCTTACTTAATTACTGTACCAGGTCAGATACACTTGGATCCAAGCTCGTGCTTTGGGTGAAGTGCAGAAATCCGCCCTGAACATATTCATCCGTGTTTTAATTTGCAGCAGGTCATTTATGTTTTCTACACTCCTCATTGGTGCTTTGGCCTGCTTGTCAAACAGCATGTGACTGACCTCCCCTCCCATGGCCCCGCCCTTATCACTGGACAGTCTGATCCCCAGGTCTCCATGTTGAGTCTGCACAGACCCCATGGAGACCTCGCAGAGTTCAATGAGCAAATTCATTGGTCAATTTATTCCTCTATACACAGTAGCACCTTATATCTGTGAGAGTATAAATACGAGCTACCAGTGTAAAGCCAGGGCGAACCCCCCCCCCCCCCCCCCCCCCCCACCCCCACCCCATGAAGTGACCAGTTTCCAGCAGAATGCTGTCAGTGACATCCTGTTCTGAATCCCGTTTTGTTTTGGTGGGGGGATAATCTCTGATTTTGCAGAACGTTTGAGATTGAGCTGAGTGGGGGGTCTGTGGGACGGTGGTGGTGGCGGGAAGGACAGGGGGTCAGTTTTGAGGACACCCATTTGCTTTCCTCCAGCCGGAAATGTCAACGTGTCAGGGGGAAGAGGGAAATGTCAAGAAGCAATGACCCCTGACCTCTGCCCCCCCCCCACAGCGGCGAAGAGGGCGCAGTGGCTGGAGAAGGAGGGGCGCGCTCGGAAGCAGAGGGAGAGGCAGCTGGAGGACCGCAGGAGGAAGTTGGAGGAGCAGAGACTGCGGGCGGAGAAGAGGCGCGCCCTCCTGCAGGAGAAGGAGCGCCAGAAACTGGAGAAGAACAAGGTTGGGGGGCGGGGCGGGGCGGGGCGCTGGAGGGGGGGGGGAGGGGGCGGTTTGGAGGGGGAGCTGTCTGGGGGTGTTTTAATTGTGGAATATTCCCAGGTCTGCTGCTCTATGATGCTGTTTCTTCAGCAGTTTCTCTTTGTCTCAGTCTGTGTCTTTTATGACCTTGTCTATGAGTGATAGTGGGTGAGTGGGTGTTGATTTTGGGTTCATCTTTGCTGCCCACTGATATAAAATTTTGAGGAATTGTTTAATGAACAAATTTCGCCATTTGAATACAAAATCCAAAGCTTTAAAAATCTTTGAATGATCGTCTATGAACAGATAACGCTCATATGTATGATTGATGACAGCTTTTCAACTGTATGTTTGTGTGTTGCATGTGTGTGTTGGTTTTGTGTGTGTGCATGTGCGTACATCCTTGGACTGCAGGAGCGATATGAAGCAGCTGTTAAAAGATCAACCAAGAAGACGTGGGCTGAGATCCGTCAGCTCAGATGGTCTTGGGCTGGAGGCCTGAACCACACATCCAGCAGAGACAGTGAGTACTGCTGCCACTGGAACACCATGGAACCACAGGGAACACCACAGAACCATATAGAACCGCACAGAACCAATCAGAAACATATAGAACCACACAGAACCCCATAGAACCATGCAAGAACCACACATAGCCATATAGAACTGGACAGAACCATACGGACTCACAGAACCACACAGAACTACAAGGAATATCTCAGAACATTTCAGCATCACAGTTGCTTCAAAATATTGAGAACATCTCAGAACTATGCAGAACCATACAGCCTCACACAAACGACAGAAAATCATACAGAACCGTAACCACAGAGAACCGTACATCAATCACACAGAAACCCAGATATCCATAAGGAGCATCTCTGAACCATGCAGAACTCTCCCATCAGAACAAACCGGAGTTCTGCTCCGTGACCGGGCCTGCAAAGGGACATGAGACCCGGTATTGTCTCCGTGGAAACGCGCTATTCTGCCGTTTTCTGCTGGTGAGGGTTCCATCTGGGGTTTGCTGTGAGGGTGAAGGCCCAGGACCGCGCCCATGTTTCGCACCCGCGCGTGGGGGGGGGAGGCGCGCCGGGCCTGTGAACAGTGTGTTTGTACGTTCTCCTCCGGTGCAGGTCGGTGCTTCGACCTCGACGGTCACCTCGCCGAAATGCGCGGATTCCGTTTTTACCAAGCGTCTGTCCAAGTCCTCAGCCTCACTCTGGAGCACTCCCAGCGGAAGTAAGCAAGTGTCCGGGTCACCTGGTCTCACGCAGACCTCACCTCTTCCCTGCCTGCCTCCGCCCGACATCACCTGGCCACGCCCTCCTGTGCGCTCACTCTCTTTTTGCATTGTGATTTTTTATCTCCACCACCCCCGCCACCTGCATTTTGATCGATATTTCACAGTCTGTTATGAATATGTCAGTGACAAGTCCTGTCACCTCACATCTCCGTCCTGCACTCTCAGTGTTCAGGGCTGGTGTTACTGTTTCAGCTGGTGGTGTCCATGATAAATTCATCTGTGGTCCACACCAGTGCTAGAGGGTGATAACCCCAGGTGGATTATGGGTGACTTACAGGGTGTTATGTAATGATTACTGTGAGATCAAGCTCAGATGGAGGGAGAGTAACAAATTAAACAGATCTGAGTTTTGAGTTTTGAGCTTAAAAAGAGGGGACCCCACGCAAAGCAGACGGAGCCTGGCCACAGAGCCTTGTGAACTGACATGGACGGATGTGGACTGATGTGGGCCGATGTGGACTGATGTGGGCCAGGGAGGGTTCCAGGTGTGGGAGTGCACAGTCGTTAAAGTGGCTCCCGACCTTCCTGTCCTTCACCCCACAGATTTGGGGCCTGTCTGTCTGTCTGTCTGTCTGTCTGTCTGCACTGTTGATTGGTGCCCCGGTTGTGTTGCATCACGTTGTCATGGAAACCTGTGACCTTCGTGCTCCCGGTCAGCCCTCGTTGAATGAAGCGAATGCGGCCTGTTTGTGGTGACGTGTCTGCCGGCCGAAGCATCGTCGAAGCCTGTCTGTTTCAGTAAATCACCAGCATTACAGCACTCTCCGAGCCCTCCGGTGCATGTGTGGGCGGGACTGTCGATATGTCAATCAGTGGTAAAGTCAACCCTGCGCCAACAGCCTGTGATGGTGTTTAGGGAGAACCCCAGTGTGTGCTTGAAGTACATCCAAGCTTGTTTTCTGAAATGCTCCGGTGTTGTAGCTCCACTGTTCATGTGAATGCAAAAAATGGAGGTGTTATAAGGTGAAAGAGTTGTGCAGTCTACATGGGTGTGTTATGCCAGAGTGTGGTAAATCATGAGTGGATTTTGTTATGGGGTGTTGTTGGACATGGTGAGTCAATGGATGTGATTATTGGGGGTGAATATGTTCAGTGGTGTGGTTTTTGGGACCTGTAGTAGTTATGACGTGAGTGAGTGAGTGAGTGAGTGAGTGAGTGAGTGAGTGAGTGAGTGAGTGAGTGAGTGAGTGAGTGAGTGAGTGAGTGAGTGAGTGAGTGAGTGAGTGAGTGAGTGAGTGAGTGAGTGAGTGAGTGAGTGAGTGAGTGAGTGAGTGAGTGAGTGAGTGAGTGAGTGAGTGAGTGAGTTGGCCTAGTAGTTCGGAGAGTGTGAATATCATGAGTCAGTGGGTTCATTCCAATCCCTTATTTTCACTCCTTTCACTGAAACATCCTCTGGGAGCCTCCTGTTCCTCACTCCTAGCTCCTCCGAGGAGCATTTAGCGGTTTGAAATGTCCTTAAAGATGGCGAACCTCGATCGATTTCCGGGTCAGGCGAGGACCAAGGAGGAGAGGACGGATAAAATACGTGATTGGAATGAACCCAGTGTGTGTGGATATGGTGGGTGTGGTTGTTAGGGGTGGATATACTGAGTGAGGGAATGTGGTAGTTAGGAGGCTTTGTGAGAACGTGGGTGTGGTAGTTAGGAGGGTGTGGATATTGGGAGAGAGTGGACGTGGCTTCATGCCGTATAGATGTGTGGGGAATATTGTAGGCTCTGACGGCGCCCTCCTGTGTCAGCCCGCAGCCTGCAGCTGAGCGCGCGGGAGAGCAGAATCGTGGAGCGGCTGATGACCCCTACCCTCTCCTTCCTGGCCAGGAGCCGGAGCACTATCCTTCTGAGCAGCGGGAAGGACTCGCGTGAGTGACTGACCCTCCTCCTCCTCCTCCTCCTCAGCTTTGCCTGTCCGAGTGTCCGGTTATATAAATGGTAAATGTGTGCTGTAATCTCCACACACTGTGTGTGGGGTCTGACTCTGCCTGTCCCTGCTTGCTCATGACTGCCCCCTGTAGACTCATGCCTGCGCTCACACTCCGCCAACCCCCTGAGTACCTGCGCCCACAGCTGTGCCGGGCGACGGCCGGTGTCCGCCAGCACTCCCGACATCATGCAGCGCCAGCGGAAGCTTGACTCCGACCCGGTAAGCCCCGCCCACTATCCTGCAGGGGGAGGGGGCACTGTAAAACACTCCTGGCGCGGCTGAAGAAGGGTCATGCTCTTGTGCCTGTTTCTCAAAGGTGGAGAAAAAGAAGAAGAAGAAGAAGAAGGAGAAGAGAGACAAAGAGAGAGAGAATGAAAGAGAGAAGGCCCTGGGGAAGGACAAGGACCTGAAACAGAGACGACCCCTGAAGCAGAGAGCCGAAACCAGGTACCGTCTCCGGACCTCACAAAGAGACAAATACAAGCGGCTCTTAAATGTCCGGGTGACTAACTATTTATCACGGTCTTTTCACTGCCTGTAGAAGGTTTTCAATCTTGAATTCATGTCCAAGATTACTCCAATGTCCTTTTATGGGGATACAGTGTATAAAAGTACTGAAGGAAGTGACAAGGGATCTGCTCTCCCCCACATTTGGAGGACAGCCTTAAACAGGAGGACCCAACCTGTGTTCAGTCTTTGTGTTCAGTTTCTGTGTTCAGGATAGTTTCACCATAAGGCCAGGTGTGACTAGTCTCCGTTACAGAGGCAGAAAGAGCTGCCCCAGGTTGGCCAGTACTGTTGATGTAGAAAGAACGGCAGCATGGAAGTCTGGTGTGATGTAGGAGTCTTCAAATGTTAGTTGTTGTAAGTGTTCTGGAGTGATGTTTGGTGCTGGGTTGCCCAGGTGTGATGTTGAACATTGGAATGTGCAGGTGTGATGTTTTGGTGTTGGGGTGGTCAGGTGTGATATTTGGGTGCTGTAATGAACAGGTGTCTTTATAAAGAGGTATGGGGATGATTAAAGTGTTTCTCTCAGCAGTGCCCCAAGGAGTAAAAACCAGCTCACTCCACAACCAAACACCTCCCAGAAGAGCCCCACCTCCCCCAGTCCTGCTGCCTCTCCCAGGGGCCCCAAAACACGCCCAAAGAGGTCCAAAACTCCCGCCAGGGTGCAACTTAAATTAGCCTCCCCAGTTGCTTTGGAGACAGTGGGGGAGTCGCACAAGCCAGTCGACCCTGAGGACGCAGAGAGTAAGTGTGTTCAGTAGCATGCACTGTAGGGTGTTTCTGAGGATAGGCTGTTGCCTGGGGGATGTTCAGCCACTGCTGCGCTGGTTTACTGCGGTCACAATTCACTTCGAATAAGTACACACTTATCCGCTCTCTCTGATTGATGTGTCAACAACGAGGTCGCTCACTCACTCACTCTCACTCAGTTATGCGCCAGAGTGAGGTCATTCACAGACTCGCTGAGATTGAAAGTGCCCGTTGCTTTGTGTGAGTGAGTCCTTGTATATCTCCTTATAGTACATCCATAAGCTCCTTCACATGTATTTGCAGCTAACTAAATCTATGTTCTTGCCCCCCCGCCCCCCCCCCCCCCCCCCCCCCAAAACAGGCTCCACTAGTGTTCCTCCCATTGTGGTGTCCTCTCCTCCAACCACGGCCCCTTCACCGAGCACACCAATCACGACAGACACAGCCACAGCCACGCCCCTGTCGTCCTCCACCCCGTCTCCCTCCACCCCTTCCACCTCCACCCCCTCTCCAGCCGCCCCCTCTCCTTCCACCCCCTCTACCTCCACGCCCTCTCCCCCCATCCCAGCCCCCTCTACCCCCCACCCCCTCTCCCTCGGCCCCCTCTCCGTCTACCCCCTCTCCCTCCGCCCCCTGTTCCTCGGGCCCCGCCCCGGCCTTGTCACATGCAGGTGGCAGGCCCCTGGCCGGCACCACTGACCCGGAGCAGGCGGCGCGCAGCCTTGCAGAGAAACGGCGGCAGATTCGTGAGGAGAGGGAGAGAGAGGAGCAGGAGCGGCGTGAACAGGAGGAGAGAGACCGGTCAGTGTGTTTGCGCGTGTGTGTGTGTTCGTATGTGTGTGTGTATGTTTGTGTGTGTGTGTGTGTGTGTGTCCGTGTGCACATTTTTGCCTTGCCGTGTCCTGTGTGTATTATTGAATGACTGTGTATTTGTGTACATTTGCATGTTTGTTTTGTGCTGCTGACCTGAGTGCGTGTGCTGCTCAGGGTTTTGCATGAGGAGCGGCAGGCATGGGAGCTGGAGGAGAGGAGGTGCAGGGAGGAGGAGGCTCAGCGTGTGGCAGAGGAGCAGCATGCCGTGTCACGGCAGCTAGAGGAGGAGGCACAGAAGGAGAGTGAACGCCTGCAGAAAATGGTGAGCGTGGATTTCTCACCCATACTGGGTAATGTAGTTTCCCAAAAGACTACAATCTTGATTGTCCATTATGGTAAAACTCTTACTTCCCCTATTCCATCAGACCATAGATCGCTCCTCTCATTGCTTTGGACTAAATTAGACCGATTTACAGATGAGGAGTCCCTACAGCTGCTGAAGACGTTACAGTCTTTGGGCTGTAAAAACATGTACACAAAAATCCCTCTCTGTGCCGTGATATGCGCTTTGTGCACATGAAGGCCAGTCTGAAATCTGCAATAGGGAATGTTAAGCAGCTGCACACTCGTTGAATGGCTTACTGAGGATGCCGATCGCCATTTTAAATCCTCAAACATACGTTCTGAGCATAGCATTCAATACATTGCAGTGGAAAACATAAATGCAGCCCGAACCTTACAGCCCTCATTACCAGCCTTCAGGTTTTATCTGCACCCCAAGTCTGTTATTTAGCTCCATTTACTGAAGTCTAACCTAAGTGAGCTGCTCATTCTGAGCGTTCACGTACCAAACATGCTTATGGCGGTCCGGTGAAAAGTGGGTGCTTGTGGGTAATGTAGTTCCTCCTGTGTGCATCAGAAGGAGGAGGAGGCAGCCAGGACCCGGGAGGAGGCAGAACGACAGAGACAGGAGAGGAACAGGCACTTCCAGAGGGAGGAAGAGGAGCGAATGGAGAGGAAGAAGGTGTGGACGAGAACTCCTAATAGCCAGAGTCTATCCACAATATTCCACAACAATCCCATGATACCTTGTGCCTGGTATTTTCTGGCTTGATCAGGGTTGCATTATACTATTAAAACTATACATTATAGTAGGCTGTACTGGTTTCACAAAATAAAATCTAAATGAACCAGCAGTTAGTCCATGGAAGGTATGTTTATGGTCAGGATAGGAGTCAGGAGGTAGCGACTGACCGTGTGCTCTTGGTTGAGTTACAGCGTCTGGAAGAGATCATGAAGAGAACGCGCAAGACTGAGGGAGGGGAAAAGGTCAGCGCATGTTCTGTTCAGCTGTTTTCCCGCTGAAATCCTTCTTCTTCTCCCTGTCTGGGAGTTAACCCTGTGCTCTCTGCCATTTTGGGAAGTCACTAATGTTCTCCTCTTCCACTGCAGAACGACTCCCCTCAGCAGAAGAGTCCCCCAGAACCTCGGGTTGACGGTAAAGATGGCCAGAGCGACACGGAGAGCAGTGGGAGTAAGTTCAGCTTGGCGCACTTCGGCCTCCTGCTCTTAGTGGCAGAGTGGTGAATGACACTTAGTCCAGATTATATCCGAGTGTCAGTTATGAAATTGAATGCTAATTAGTATAGATATCAGACTCTGCATATTAAAAAGGGAATATAGTTTAGTCCATATTATATCAGACCGTTTGTACAAACAGTGAATGTAGTATATTCCAGGGGGGTATTTCACGAAAGCAGGATTACTGAGTTAGCTGGATAACTGCACTGAGTAAAACCCGGAACAGTTGTTTTTACTTCAGTCCATGTTCCAGATTTGGGAGGGTTCCGGGTTTTACTCAGTGCAGTTATCCAGCTAAATCAGTAATCCTGCTTTGTGAAATACTCCCCAGGTTGTTGGGGCTGCGATATTACATTGTTTACTCTGGCAATGAGTCAGCTGTATCTCCAGCTTTCCATATATGCTCTGTAATGCAGGAAATCTCTTTGATCGCACGTGATTGTTAGGTCTTGAACTGCTGTTTAGTATCACTGGCTCGTGGCCTTTAGCTCTGTCTCTCTGAAGCCATTGTGATGGATGTTTTCTCACTGTATTGCATGTTTTTTCAGGTAAAAAAATAACATAATTTGTTTAAATATTGTTTTTGCAGCACCCACTGCTGACAACAAGCAGAACCCACATACAGCACAGTCTAACGAGGTGACAGAGACTGTCCAATCACAGGGTGGCGTGAAAGAAAGGTAAAGAAAGGTTGCTGTTACACAGGTAAAAATGACCAGCCCAGATACAAATGTGAAATATAGCCTGAAACAAATCCACTGGTTCTCAGTCTGGGAGGCACAGCGTTGCTCGTATATATATATCACGAATCGGTCAGTATATATGTTGCTCGTATATATATATCACGAATAACTATCTGACGGACAGGAATGTTAGGGACAGAATTTTGCAGGAATTTTGACCTCTGTGATTTTGTCTCCTCCCAGCACTCTGATGAATGGTGTCCAGACCGCCAGCCACCACAATGGCCTGTCTGACCTGGGAATCATTCAGCTGGCCAATCACAGGGGCGGCAGCGATGAGGGCCGGGACAGGTCAGAGCCTGGCATCCCCAGTGATCCAATCCAAACCCTTGAGGGTGGAGAGCCCTTCCTGATGAAAACGGGCTCTTTGAAGGCCCAGCATGTCGCAGGTACCAAAGCCGGGCCGGGGCGACGATGTCATATCTGTGGAGGTGATGTTGGAGCTGTGCCCACACAGGGCCCCGGCTGTTTACATTCAAGTCTCCGTCCTACTGATGCAGATACGTTTATGATATTGTCTAAAGAATGTCGTAAGTGATGGCTGGTTGCACACAGTTTGGAAGATGTGCTGATGTCCCAACTCCAGATTTTATGGCGGACAGTTCAGCAATGGGGCGAGTTTATTATGATGACTGGGAGGAAAATAAAATAGGGAATCAAAAGTGGTAAGTAGAAGGTATATGTACTACAAAATTAAGCAGTCTGGGCACATATATCAGCATGTTAAGGTTATGATACCGGAATGCCTGTCTCTCCGTCTTAGTTGCTGTCATAATGGTGAATAGTACTGACACGAATAATCACTGATGTTAGTAATCAGTACATAAATAGTCAATGCTGACATCAATAATCAAATAGCGACTTAGCTATTGGATGCCTTTGTCTGCGTGTGCCCTGCGATGGATTGGCAACCTGTCCAGGCAGGGTGTAGACACCCAATGCATTGGCTGGGATAGGCTCCAGTCCCCCACAAATCTGACCAGGAATAAGCGGATAATGGATGGATTTAGCTATTTGCTTCTTTTTTCTCTACAGGGGTCCTCTAAAACATCAGATGTTCTGGAAGACGAGCCTTAAACCAGCAGAAGTGTGAAGTGGCTCAGTTTGCCCGCGCGGCTGAAAGACAAACCTGTGCCAAATACAGACTGCTCCTAGATGCCTGAGAATTTGTTCTCTTGGTGGGAATGTAACTCTGTCAGAGAAAAAAAAAAAAATAATAATAATAATTCACAGTTCATGGTTTCATGGTGCATAGCTGTTACATTTTATTGAAATATTTTATTCTGCACCTTAAATGACTGACAGCATAATCCATTGTAGAGAACATCAGACTGGAATATCTACAGTACTTGAGAAACTATATGATTTTCAATAATGTTGCATAATTGTTATTATGATTAATATATAATTGTTGTTGTTGTAATTACTGCTAGTTTTTATGAGTTGGACAGGAAGGTGTCTTGGTTATTTCAGTGAAAGAGAGTTAAGACTGAGATATAGAATTGTTGTATAATATTAGTGACACTTTTTGTGTTGGGCCTGAATTAAGATGTTGAAGAGTGGGGCTATGGAATAAAGGTCTCTTTTAAAGGGAATTTGGTTTGTGTGTGTGTGTGTCCTGGAACCATTCGAGTCAGGCCTGGGCCTTCCTATCTAGGGAACATGAGCTCCAGTGCTGGTTTTAATTTGGCCAGGGAACGACAGGGAACAATTTGTTGCTATGTGTGGAAATGTCCATTGGCCTTTGGCATCTGGGCACGTGACAAAAATTCACCGTCACAGGCCAAGGTACAAGAACGGTGTGAGGTTAACCTAGAGCGAGTCAGAAGGTCAGAACCAAGTACAAAACCTGTTATGGATATGCACAGCATCGTGTGTGGATCACTGTACAGAGATTTCCCAGCCACAAATGCGGTCCGCCTCAAACTTGACTTGGACGCAACGGACAGAGAAATGTGAATAATAAACTTATGTCGGAGTAATAAGGGTATTCTGTGTCAGTGGCTGGAAAAAAAAAACATAACTAGCTACTGCCCAGAGAAAGAACGACCAATGTTTGAATGATAAACACGACGATATCTAAACAGAGAGGCTGATAAACAGTGATACACCCAGTATCAGCTGATCGGCCTCTCATAACTACAACATGATACGCTACAATATCAAATGCTGAACTGAGGCCAACTCTTCGGATTACAAAATGGAGCCATGTCCCTTTAAGGCAAATGAGGCGGTAACAAAAACCAGGAAGAAAATGATTTCCTACTGACGTGACATTCCAGGAACCCGCTTTTAGTTTACCAGGCTACAGCTAGCTCTTAGCATGATGGTGTCAGGTTACCGTCTGCTTAACGCTACAGAAAAAATAGCGTGTTAGATAGCGTGTCCCACATACATTTTGTGGTTTTGCTACTTCTATTCTTTGTAAAATCTGACGGATTGTAATCATTCGTAACGTTACATGTTAGCTACATACAAACTGATGCTATTTAACGTACTGACTTCCTGATGAAAACATAGTTTCATTTGGCAGCTAGTTAGCTATCGTAGCTGAGGTTTATCTTGCAAAATAGCCAATCACTTGAAACAAGGGAAAACGTGTGTCGAATAGCACTGCCATCGTCAAACAGGTAAGTAGATAATTAGCTACTCCTAGTTAGCTATCTTAGAGTGCTATTTATTAATCGCAATACTGGTTAATATGATTGTTAATTTCCGCGATATTTGCTAACGTTAGCTAACCTTTGCTAAGTTAATTTGGCTATCGTAGAAATTGAATCGTTTGGCTGGCTTGCTAGCTGGATGTCTAGCTAACCACGTAGCTAATGCTTAGCTAACGTTATTTGTATTGTTAGTTTGATACACTAACTTGGCTAACGTCATTTGTATCAATAAGCCATAACGTTATGGCTAAATTACCGTATGTATAATGTTACAGTACGTTTTACAACTAAATGACGATGGCTGGTGGGAAAAGCTTTGGAAATGCTCAGAACAGTTTTCTGTTTATATCTATGATAACGTTACAGCTAGATTTTCGTTTGCTTATGTTATAACATTAGAACCAGCGTTAGCTAATAATACGGAGAGCTAACGTTAACAATACGCAGCCAACTAGCGTTAGCTGTTATTAGCTAGCTAACCGAATTGACTGGCAAGCTCTCTTGCTGCTTGCGTTGTTTTCAGAAAGATTAGAGTGGTCAACTGTGGTTAAGACGGCCCAGAAAACTAGACCCTTATGCATTCTTAATACATTACAGTGGCAAGGCTAAGATTTATGTTAAAACCTTTCACTTCTTGGTATTCGCCTAGGTAGCTACATTTCTATAACTAACGACGTAGCTAGCTAACGTTACAAACATGTTGCGCACCCTCTTGTCGAAACTCGCATTGCACAGCAATCTGCATTGGGAGGATATCGCAAACGAGTTTTTATTTCTGTTTAAATATTCATTCACATTGATGACCAGCACAGCAGCTGAATGCACGTGGCATTTCTGCAAAGTAATCTCTAAAGCAGAAGGCCCTGCATATAATATGTTCTGTCAAGACACCGGACACCTCCACCCTCTCTATCTAAAAGTACCATGGTATGTTTAATGACCACAGTCAGTCAGGACCCCAGATTAATATCTCATTTGGAGGACAGCACCGTTAACAGCACATTGCCCTCATCACTGTGCTGGGTGGAGCCTTGTATTTCTATTTTGGTCCGGAGAGATGATTTACCCCCTTCTGGTCCACCAACATCTCTTCCAGCAGCAGCTTATTTTTCAGCCGGTCTCCGTTCCAAGTACAAACCCAACTCAACCTTAGCTTCAGCACTTTGAAATGAGAGGAACTGGGTTTTATGGCTGATGACAAGACAATGGATTCAGGTGTTTGTACACGTGTATTATGTTTGCGGTCTACTAGTGGTTCAATTAAGTTATTTCCGTTAGAGGTCATCATACTCAACACGCCATCATACTCAAAACGCCATTGGTTGCATGGAGCTCCCAGTATAGGCATTGTACCTATCACAGTAACAAAAAAAACATGACCACTCATGCAACTACGGATAAGATTTATGCAATGATGCGTCCATCTTTTTGAATCGTTTGTAGTTCTCTTAAGATGGTTGCTGACTGCATAGAATGGAAATAATTATGGTTATTAGCTTCACTCCTTCCGTCTTTTGGAGATTTGCCCTCCTTCAGTTTATTTGAGTTTTGCAGCCTTAAATTTGCCAATGATCATACATGGTCCTGGGTATATATGGAGGCAGTGAGAGCAGTTGAAAAAAGTTTTCCCTAGAAAAGTAAATGAGCTAGCCAAACAGCAGGTCACAAAAGTATTCCACCTGACGCGTCCCTAATTTTATTCTTTGAAAATATGTTCAAAAGCAAAGGCAGAGAAAGGACATCTTAGAAATTGAGCCGACAAAAGTTAAGTAGCTAGCTAGATAGATTGGCAGGCCTACTAGCTATGTATCTCATGTTAGGTGGCTTGCTGAGATTAATATTTGTCCTCATTTGTATGGTAGTTACTCAGGATTAATCAGACACTAGAGTTTTGTAAATAATAATCTGTCCATTGCCGTTTCAAATTGGAGCGACCTCATTTGATTGGACTTGGGACCTCCCTATTATTGACACTCTGTTGCAGTCAGTCAGCAACTGGTCTTGTGAGCACCTTTGAGCTCTAAGTGTATATCACGCATGGTCAATGAATCCTCTAGTATTTGGTTTCGAGAACTGTGCGGGTCTGTGTCTAGCCAATAAAAATTCAGCACCATACACGGCAAGCGAGCAACAGTTCTTGTAAGCTGGGCCTGTAGAATCTCAGCAAGAAGCCCGAAGCCATAAAATAAAACAGACGGAAGCAAAAAAAAAAAAAAAACGAGGAATTTATTGACAGGTGGCATAAATGTAGCCGTTATGTTTGACGCACGAAGGACACCTATCATGACGAACAACAGAAGCATGATAAGAATGACAGGAACAGCCAGACAGTTTGAGAGAAACGGTATGTGATTTTGTGTGCCATGATTATGTTAAGTGTTCTATGACCATATATGGAAGGGTTGTTGACAAGTGGGCGGGTACCTTTTCGCCGAGAAATGTTTGCAGTCCCAAGGCTGTTATACCTATGATCTCACCCTCCCTCCCAAAACATAGACACAGAGGTAATTGATTTTACAGTTGAGCCTCAAAGGCAAGGTACAATCACAGTACACTGGCAGTCTTCCGAAATCACACCGTGTTTGCTTGATAGGCCAGCAGAAAAGCCGCCACTCTACCGTTGGTTTTGGGAGACAAGAACACTTAATGTCGCCCCGGAACGGTGGCCAGTGATCAAGGGTAACGTGGTCTCTGAACGAGTGTAGCCAATGTCAGAATTAAACGTAGTTTCTGACAAACAGGTTCTTATCAGGACTTGTCTGTCTACATTCAGCTACAAAGCTCACTGTTATCAGCCGATCAGTGTGGCATAAAGGTCTCTGAAGGAGCGTAGCCAATCTCAGAATTAAACGTAGAAACTGACAAACCCTGTATGTCAACCTCCCTTTTGTGATTGCGCCAGAAAGAAAAAGTTTGCAGGGTCCCGCTTATGGTTAAACAACGACCAACGTGGGTGATGTTTCTGGGTAATATCTCTGCAAACCACATCCTGTTAAGGAGCCCATGTTCCCTGAAGCTCTGCAGACCTTGTGCCTTCACTTCCTCTTCTATGCTGACGTTACTGGCACCCAGCAGGCCAGTCCAGTGCAATGGCGGATGCTTTCTAACTGAATTACTGGTTTCCACAGGCCTCTGTCTGTGGTAAATTCTGTAGCTATTCCTGTTTAGAGACTCAATACTAACTGAGGAATACCGGATCAGTCAAAGTGAGTTGCTCTACACTGTGTGCTGTGAGTCCAAGCAGTTAGCCGTTCAATAGGCTAGTTCATTGTTTTTGTTTTTTTTTTCAACTTTTTTTTTTTTGTGCCACTCAGTGTATTGTCTTGTGCTGTTTAATTATGAACGAATACCTGATTAATCATAGAATGTTTTCTCGCCTCTTTTGAGGGGTGGGGGAAGTACCAAAGTGCAAATGAGCATTTGATTTGCTTCACTTTAGAAAGCTGAAATCTCACTGCATAATTCATCACTAAAGTGAGGGGTGTGGCAGCGATGGGTGCTTTGTGTTGAGCGCCGCTGTGCCACCATGTTTCCCACACACACGACGGTCAGCCGTACCGAAGAGAGCGTCACAGGAAGGCTACTGAATAGGAGAGCTATGCCACGTGGGCGTGGGGTTCACGGGTTTTATTCCAGCTTGGCGTGTATACGCTAACATCGCTCCTCCGTGTATTTTACGACGGGCAGGTCTGAAGTCGCATCTCACCGCAGAGATGTCCAAGGACCCAAAATCTCCCCCCCGTTCTCGGTCCAGATCGGCGTCCAGATCCCGGTCCCCATCTCGATCGCGGTCCCAAAGCCGCTCGAGATCACGGTCCAGAAAACGCCATTACAGGTACTGGTGTAGCTTCTCTCTCCTGTCTCCGGGTGTCTCTACCGTTCTGTGGCTTGTATTTTACGATGGCATTTTTGTAGTGCGCTTGACTCTCTGTTAATGTTAGCTTCTTAACAGTAGTCTTCATGATATTTCTGTTTGTGGTCTTTCTCACTCACTCTCTCATTACTCTTTCTCTCTCTCTCAGCTCTAGATCTCGCTCCAGGTCTCACAGTCGGGACAGGGGTTACCCAAGAGAGTACCAAAACAACCGCGGTTTCCGTGGATACAACCGAGGATTCCGGAGACCTTACTACTACCGCGGCCGTAACCGTGGCTTTTACCCGCGGGGGCGGTACCAACGTGGGGGCGGCGGTGGTGGTGGTGGTGGCTACGGCGGCGGCGGCGGCGGCGGCGGCTACGGCGGCGGCGGCGGGTACAGACCCAACTACTGGCACCGCGGGCAGGAGGATCAGTACGAGCACCACCAGTACAGCCCCAGAAGGGGGCGCTCCCGCTCCCGGTCCCGGTCCCGCTCCAGGAGCCGATCTCGAGGCTCTTCCTCGGCCCGGTCCCGCCGATCCTACTCCTCCTCCTCCCGCTCCCCCTCTCCGCCCCGGCGCTCCGGCTCGGGAAAGCACGCCGGCAAGGGAGCGAAGGAGGCGCAGAGGGCCGGGCCTAAGAACGGGGGCGACTCCGATAAGCAGTCCGGAGGCTGGCAGGGCCTGACTGACTACAACACCAGCCCCAAGAGGCAGACGAGTCCCCATGTGCGCTCGGCCGTCATCGTGCAGCAGGCCACGCCCACTGCCCCTTACACCGCCGCCGCCAAAGCCAAAAACTCCAGCCCGACTGCCGGTAACAGCGACGCCCCCTGGAAAAGTACAGGTGCTGTGGCCTCGACCAGTAAGCCCTCCCCTCCAGCGGGCTCCGCCCCCTCTGGTTTTGGGTTCTTTTCAAAGGAGGACGTCAAAGCAGGAGACAGAAGCACATTATCTTCGGCCTTTCAAAAGTATGTTGGGTTTCTTTTTATAAATAGAATTTTAAAAATTCTCTTTAAAAAAAAAAAATTATTTACAATATTTGGTTATAATTATTTGTTGTTTCAATTTGTTTAGTCTGTGCACAGCTTCAAAGGTCCTTGGAAGAATAATATTTCCAGGGGGAACCATATCCCTCTTAATTAACAAATGCCAAAGCGGGCTCTTTGTGTCTCTGCTGTGAATTAAAGGATGTTTGCTACCATAATTATTTAGGAGATGTCAGAGTGAAAGAAAAAGTAAGTATGCCCGTTTTATTTGAATTATGGTCTGTCATATCTGTTGTCTAACAGGCACTTACATTTGTATCTACTGCACATAGTTTTTCATAATAATTTTCTCTGAACCTATTTCCTCCTTGTTCCACCACGTTCTAAAAACCCCTGAATGTTGGGGGTGGGGCCACGTCAAACTGATATGGCAGAAAGGACTCCTGGGAGTTGTAGTTGCTTCATGACTCACTGAGGGCAAGATCATTGATGTAATGAAATATGTTGCTGTGGGGATAATTAGCCCCCTAAACTAGTGGGTTACTGGGCTGTCAGCGGAGGAAAAGAAGGCTGTGCATGTGGAAGAGGTTCATTGAAGGACATCCGTCTTTCATTTCTCCTGATAGCCCAGTGTTTTCTTCGCAAGAGGCAGGGCAGTAGAGCCTTAGAGGAGTGTGCGGTTTGAAGTTCATCCCAGTTGAAGTTGATGCATTTGATGAGATTGTTTTCCCCCCCCCTCGCGGTGGAGCAGGTTCCTGGTAGAGCAAAGAGAGAAGAAACAGGCGTCCGAGCCGCACCAGGAGCTGAATCTCACAGCAGAGGAGAGGGGGAACAGCACCACCAAGAGCCTCTTCCCCATCAAGGGCCCCGCCTTCCAGAAGGGGCCCCCGTTCCTGTGCGCCGACGATAATGAGCAGGGGACGAGCGCCAAGCCCCACGGGGCCAAACGCAAGAGCAAAGCCTCCCTTTCCACCCGTGACCTATACGGCCAGTGGGAGGAGCCGGTCTCCAAGCCCCCGGTTGAGGGTCGGGGCCGAAGGGAAGCGGACAGCGAGGACGACATGGAGGAGGGTCCGCGCCGTAGCCGTGCGCTAGGGGCCGACCCCGAGCTCTCATTGGCCCGGGTCAGGGACAAGGGCAGGAAGGAGGTCACGCCCCCTACCAAGATTTCCGGGAAGAGGGGGGAGGAGTTTGATTTCAGCGTAGACCCAGGAAGGTAATGCTGTAAAATTGAATTCTGTGCACACCGCAGTCTGCGTGACACACTGCCATTTCCCGTTTTGTGGGGCGGTCACGTCATCTCTCTCTCCTCCGGCAGCTCCTCAGGGTTTTTGGCGAAAGAGCGGAGGATCTCTCGGGACTTGGCGGATCCCGGCGGGAAAGATGAGGAATTCTGCTCTGTCTTCCAGCATATCCAGAGCTCCCAGCTCCGCCGCAGCCCGTCTGAGCTTTTCGCCCAGCACATCGTCAGCATCGTGCACCAGATCAAAGGCAGGTCTCCATCACCTGCAGTCGCACGCACACACATCCACGCACACTCAGGTTTCCATGGCAACGGGCAGGGCGAGGCATGTGCTTGACCACTGTCAGGACTTTAAAAACTCAATACATCTTAACCGCCTTCTCCAACCCAGAACTTTGAGAGAAAAAACTAAAGTAATTCGTATTAAAACTAATAATTTTTTTTTTTTTTTTTGTATGTACCCGTGTTCACTCAGTACATACAGCGTCTGTCTTGTAATGATGAACTATAAGATTAATTTACGGGTGATATTTGTGGATACTTTTCCAAATCAGAGATTGTGTAAAGTTTGCTTTTGCTGATGTCATTTCCTACATATGCATTTCAAAAACATTTGTAAACGTTGAAGGTGTATTCTAAAAGAGGGAATCCTATTTCCCTCAGTGCAGTGAACTCCATTATGCCAAATCACATTCCATTACACATTATCCCTGGGAAAGAATAGATTTTGGTATAGTATTATTTGTTTATGTATGACACTGGTTTCTCTCTCTCTCCACAGCACAACACTTCCAGTGCTCAGGGATAACGTTAAGTGAACGTTTCGCTATGTACCAGCGCAGAGCTCCAGAGGAGGACATGAGGTCAAAGAAAAGCCCAGAAATTCACAGGTGAATCTCTACCGGAAATCAACATTTTACCCACACAAGGCCCGATATTTTACAAACAGGCCACTACAGTGAAAAACAACACTACAAACACAACATACCTTATTAAGCAAACACCCGCAGTTAACACATATAACTGCATATATGTCAAAGTGCAAACACTGACATAAAATATGTAGGAGAGACAGGAAATACAGTTAAGACCAGATTGGCACAACACATATATAACATAAAAAAATCATAGAAAAACAGACACACACCTAGTGGCTCATTTCCTACACCATGGACTTGAAGCAGTAGAAATATTGGGCCTCCATTCACTGGACATTAACTGGACACAGGAAGACAGACGTAGGACAGAAAGACATTGGATTAGAAAACTCAACACCATATTCCCAGGAGGATTAAACAAACACTGGTAAAATTTCAGCACAAGAGGGACCAAATTCTTCCTACTTAAAGGCTGCAGTACACTGAATGGCCAGTGCAAACTTTCCCTAGGGGCCCTCATAAGTGGTAACTTGGGAAATAAAGATTTTTTTTCCTAAAACCAGAGATTCACAGGTGACAATTCCCAGGTCCAACACTAGGGGGGAGGGGGGGGGGATGAGACTGAGCCTTAAACTCTTGAGCTTCACTCATTCCCACCTTGGTCTGTTCTCTCGCTTTTGTCTTCCAGGAGAATCGATATTTCTCCCAGTGCTTTTAAGAAGCACTCTTACCTGTTTGAGGAGATGGAAAACCTGCAGAGGAAGCGGCTACAAGGTGACCGAATGTTTTTGAAATGTTTTTGGGAGCGAGCAAAGAGCCACCCCGTTTAGGCTTCCGTCTATGCGTCTCTTTTTGAAGAAGGTGCTTAAGCCTGAGACAGACGAGCTACCGTCTGTCCGATTGCTCTTACTGTACCTCCACGTGTCTGGTATGATTTTATGTGGGTGCTGATCATCAAATACCACAGTCAAAACTTGAGGGGGTCAGAAATGGAAATGACCTTTGACCCTGTGCCAAAGCCTATCAAAGGAACCTAAGCGTTGTCATCGTAAGTATTTCCTTCCCAAAAATACAAGTCGGCAGAACTAAAATGAAACGCACACACACACATTAATACTAACAATTTGGTGTAAAGAAAAGTTGGAGCATGTGTTTCCTGTTATTGTGTTGGTCATCTTTGTGCCTGGGTTTGGCCTGCCTTTTAACTGCAGCTAACACTGTTTTATGTTTGTGTGCTGTCTGCAAAATCCACACTGGAGCTGTGGTGCGGTGCCTGTGTTTGTGTTATATTCATACTCTTATTTTCGGTCCTTGCGGTAAACGTAAACTCATTCAACAGTTGCTAAATCGATTTCTCACCTCATGCAATCAGAATTTTTAATAATTTTTTTTTAGAAATGGATATTTACGATTAAATGACCTAAAGCAAAAATATACAACTCAAATCCCGTTGGAGACGATATTTGTGCAATAACAGAACTATATACAGATAGAAAGTACTGCCGAGCAGATCAGATTTCTCCACTAGCAGAGTTGCAAACCAGTTTTCACAAATTAGGAGTTTGCCCTTGAATCTTTATGAATCCTTTTATGACTATATAAAGCCTACTTCCTTAGGCCTTTGTCTGACCTGTGTAAATGTGTTTTAAAACTAAACATCCTCTCTTTGGCTTTGCAGCCGCCAAATACGTACAGCTTTAATGTCGTAGTTTCAAAACGGTAATGTTTGTGGTGTTTAACTGAAAACAGACCAAACTAAAAGCCTTCCCCAACTGATGTTCTTTTACTCAGGATCCACTTAAAAAAAACTAAAGATGACCTAGTGGATCTGCAGCTTGAACACAAGCACCGCAAAAAACGCTCCAGCAAGGAGCACGATCACAGGTGGGCTGGAGGGAGAGAGTCAGGAGACTCCCGAGGATCCAGCCGGGAGAGATCCGCAGAGAAATCATCCAAACGGCACAAGAAATCCAAGTATGTGCCTGGCATTCATTAGGGTTGCGTTTTAGCACAGCCGGATTGTACGTGTATGTAAATTAAGTAGATGCCTTAAAATATGCATAGCTTTTACTAGCTATTCTGTCAATAATGGGAGATAGACTGAAACTGCATATATAGATAGAATTTTCTTTTGAATAGTAAGTAGCGTTCCCCACGGATCCATGTTGGGATCCCTACTTTTTCTTATATAGATGACTTGGATAAGGATAAAGGTGCTGATGGTCTGACAGGGAAACCGGGTCTTTCTTCCCTTTCAACGTGTAGGAAAAGCAAGAAGAAGCGTGAGCGCTCGCGGTCGTCCTCCATCGCGTCCCCGCGCTCCAACAGAGCGGGAGATTATCCTGGCGAGGAGCACGTGGAAGAGGGCTTCGGCAAGGCCCCTCTGGGACCCAGGGACCACGGAGGCCCCATGGAGAGAGGGCCTGCTCGAGGCGGCTTTGTAAGTTTGTTGGGTGGCTGTGGACGAGTCCGCCACAGAACATTATCTGTTCCGTTCTGTTGCCTGCCTGTCTGGCAGTCATCCTCGCTCGACAAATCAACATTTTGTTTAATATGACTGCATCACTGTTCTTCAGTCCAGAAATATGAAAAAAATGTCTGTTTGTTTTTCTCTGTAAAGGCCATAAGGCTCACTAATTTTCTCAGACTGTCCTTCCATTCCTCTTAAACTGATAATTATGGGTAATGAAGTTTTAAGTCCCTTAGATGTTTTTATATAGTTATAGACTAGAGGCCTCTGGCCCTGGAAAGCCACAGGGTCTGCTGGTCTTGGTTGTCGCTCAGGACTTAATTGGTGAATTAAAATGGCTGATTACACATGTTGTCTCACCTCACATGGTTTCTTGGGTCTGAATTTGTTGCAGATTTTTAGGTGAAATCCAATATCAGCAGACCCTGCGGCTGTTCAGGACTGGGGTCACAGACCCCTGATCTAGACTGAACTGATCGGTTGACTGTTTACGCTCTCATTCTAATTTCAGGCGAGAATTGGAGGCAGGGGGTGGAACAAGATAAATTTCCCAGGACAGAACACTGGTGCAATGGCTGCTGCAGGTGTGCCAGTGCATCCACCAGAGGAAGAATGGGACCCAGAGTTCACGCCCAAAAGCAAGAAGTATTTCCTGGTGGGTGGGGCCTAATGACACTTTCGCTTTAATGTTGTTATTGGTTAAGTGCATGCAAACTGGGTACTGGGATGAGGATCTGAACCAACAGGTGTTATTTGGAAAATATTTTGGCAGCATTCTTTCCTATGCTTAATTCCTGCATGGCATAAAATCTAAAAACAATTATTTATTTAAAAAAAAATATATATATATATATATATATATAGGACTGAGTGACACCTGTCTGTCTGTCTGTCTGTGCAGCACGATGTCAGAGAGGGGGAGAAGTGGTTGGATGGGCGTGGCCGAGGGAGAGGCCTTGCCCTGAGTGGCAGGGGCCGATTCGTACCCCGCGGCGGCAGCCCCAAGTGGGTCCACGACAAGTTCCAGGGGAGCAGAGAAGAGGGGGAGCTGCAGGAGAGTGAGCAGGACCCCGAGGAGGGAGAGAGGAAGGGGGGCGCCCCCAAACAGTAGCCCCACCCACTCGATTTTTATTTTATGCCCGATCCAGTGTGAAAATGCAGCCTGTGTTCCTATTTTTCGTCAGCCTGTGTTCCTATCTGTCTTCAGCTTGTGCTCATCTCTACAGCCACTTTTAGAGACTCAAAAGGGATTGAAATTGAGGGCCAATCTTTTTTCTTTTTTTGCTTTATATGAACTTGTTTTCAGTGTACACTTACTGTCAAGACGGAGTCTGTTAGCAGTCTTTTCTTTTTTTTTTCCTCAATGGAGCCATATACCCTTGCGTAGGGAGTCTATTAAAATAATACCATGTGTTTGTTGACTATTATTTTTGGAATAATCCTTTGGCCAAGCTGTTGAGAGTTCACTCCTCTTCAGTTTACTGAAATTCAGCATTCTGTATCAGAACTCTTCATATAAGTGCAGTCGCCACGTCTGTGTGGCCATTTTTACAGACTGGATTTTTATGGAGGAGGTTTTGCAGATTCAGACTGGGTAAAAAATTTTTTTTGCTTTTTAAATGTTGAAAATCAAAGGAATGCAAGAAGTTTTGATGTGTTTTGTAAAAGTAACAGTTGTGTGTCTTCTTTTTTATGAGAGGATTCAATCATTTATATTGTGTTAAATACAATTGAAGACTTAAACTTTTTTATTTTTTTATTTCCAGTCGTCTTGGGAAAGTTGATTTTTTTTTTTCTTTCTGCCCCCGCCTTGTCACTTTGAGCTTTTCTGTTTGAGCTTGTTCTCATTTGTGCTGGCAGACCCTGAAAGGACAGACAAAGGTCTCATCTGCTGTACTGCTGAGTGTAAAAGATGGAATTGCAGGTTAGGCTTTCTGCTGGCGTGTTATGGTCTGCACTCATATTTAACGTGCTGGATGTCCTGTATGACAGACAATGTTGCGATTGTAGCTCCTACCCCCCCCCCCCCCCACATTAAAATTTTCACCAATGGTTTTGTATCATTTATTATTAAAAGGATTATTCTAGCATTGTGATTTATATTTATATATTTATATGGGGCGGCAGTGTAGTATAATGGTTAAGGAACTGGCCTTGTAACCGAAAGGTTGCAGGTTCGATTCCCAGGTAGAACACTGCCGTTGCACCCTTCAGCAAGGTACTTAACCTGAATCGCTTCAGTATGTATCCAGCTGTATAAATGGATATGTAAAAACACAACTTTTTAGCATTTTTTTTTTAAGTCGCTCTGGATAAGAGCGTCTGCTAAATGCATGTAATGTGAGATGTGTCAAGTCCACAGATTCAACTAGACTGCAGTCTTTGTGGAGGCCCAATATCTTTTCTCCCTGTCTCCCTTGAATTTACTGGGAGACTGCACTTAAATCTTTCAGGCATTCAAGTCAAAACCACTGAGAACCTGAAGAGATGCTGAATGACTGACATCAGACATTCCCCATGAGATTAAAGGTATATCACTAATGGAATCCAATTAATGACAGCCTGCTCTCTTAATCCAAGTACATCTTTGGTGGTGTCTCCCTCACACTCAGGAAACATCAGGTGTGCATAGATACACATATACAGCAGTTTGTTCTATAACCCAAAGAACTGCAGTGTTGGGACAAGTGCTATAAGTGAGATTGCATCCAATTAATAAACAGGTGCTCAGCACTGAAGAGAAAAATGTTTTTAATCCATACATTCATAAAGAAAATATATATACAATTCCCTGCAGTCTTTAAAATTAGTTTGTTTTTGTTTTTTTTTGCAGTGCAGATCATTTTTTATTTTTGGCATACTCCTTCCTGCCACCCCCCTTCCCCCCCACCGAAATTTCGCACGCGGCTAATAATCTTCAGCTGCGCTTCAATAGCGTCCATGATGTCCACGTTGTCCGGAATGTGGACGTACCTGACGTTACGGCCGGTGATAAAGAGGTCAGCCCAACTTGCTGATGTGCCCTCGCCGGTCCCTGTACACCACCTCTTCCAGTCGGATGTTCATAAAGGCAATCAACGTTCAACATACGTCCCCGAGCAGTGCTCTCGTCGCGTAGGTCCACTGTGGGTCACCTGGCCATGGAGACCTTGCAGAAGGACGACCAGGCTGTTCTCGGCGATAGTGCGCTCGCGGATCGAGTGCGTCATCTCCATCGTTCTACGGGAAATGGGTTTGTGTAAAGCAGATTGGATTAACTGACCCATTATCAAACTTTGTGCACACTTCCATAGCATTTCTCCTCCACCAACTAGACTAGTAAACTATACAGGAAATCAATTGACAGGTCTGCTTGGAGATTTGCTTTGAGCTGACGGTTGATAAGAAACTGCTAGTTTGAAAACACAGTTATGCGTGTATACAGCCCGCTAGCTAAGTGCAAACGTATACAGTATAATAAAATGTATCGTATGCACTAATTAATAGGCCGTTAACGTAACAATCCTAAGATGCCAACTACATAAACACGAGTTTACTCATATTTCGCTAGTTAGCGAAACAACCATAGCCACGTTTTTTGACCTGACTAAAGGTGCACAAAATGAGTCTTGATACTCACCCAGACACATGAACTTACTAATTACCTGATATCTTCAGCTTGTAGTGTGGATCTCGGTGTAGCTACCTGGCTACTACAGAGCAGGCTACTATTGTAACTGGATGATGACGTCGCGTCTCCTGTATTGTACGTCTTTATCGTCGCTCAGAAGAAATTTAAAAAACGGGTAAATTCAAAAATCAGAAGACAGTTATTTTGTCCGTTTCGTGTTTTATTTCTGCATAATCAAAACAAGACAACCTATTAACATTTTTAAACGGACGCAAGTTACACTCCGGGTCAATTGCACTGTGCTTAGCTAGAGTTTCAACCTCAGGACTCCACGCAACTGCATTACAAGTGGAACACCGATGCAAATCGGTGAACTACGGATTAGCCGTTCCAGTTACATTGCAGTTCTGTGGTTGTGCCGCAATTGACCCTAAATGTTTTCATGTTCTGCACACGCATGTACGCATAAACACACTTTATGGAGGTATGCATAATTGAACAGACATAACTGATCCTTTCCGCATAATCTTCTCTGTTATATGAACAATACATTTACATGAGCATACTGTTATAAACCATCTGAGCTGATGGCTGTGTAACTAAACTGCACTGACAATTAAGGGTACTTAATCCTCCAGAAAGCAACTTTCTTTTAACCTTCAAATTAAATCAAATTATTATGCCATGCCATTGAAATCCTGAGTTCTGAAAGACACACACACACACACACACACACACACACACACACAATTTTTACTTGGCAGATGGCATACCTGTCAACCCTATATATGCACACATTCCCCATATATACAAATACATGTATTCATATCATAACAGTATAAAGTGCATACAGTACAATGTGTACACACACTAACTTCCAAAGGTATCTTACAAAGAGTTGATTGAAGATTGAAAATAGGGAAACCTGAAAAAATGGGTGACTTCATCCACCATGGATTCAGCTTTTAGACAGAGCACCAACTTAAAATGTATAATCATCATCACACAATATTACTTAGTTACTATAACTCACAATCCCAGTAGATTTTTTTTGTCTCAATTGAGAGGTTTTTGTCAACAACAAAAAAAACTTACTGATATGGTCTAGCAACCAAAATATTATACAGACAGCAGGACATGTCTGTATGTATACACATACATACTATATATAGTATTGACATATGTATGTATCTATATATATATATATATGAATCTGCTCACAGGGAAACACCACAAAGTGACAGCTGGCTTTGAGCACAGCATACTGTGATGAGCATGGAGAGCCAAGAGACTTGTGAAGATCTGTGCCAAAGGCATCACAGTTCATCCATCATGGCTAGAAGCTCCTCCCCCTTACTGCTGGGGTGCTGCGAGGACTCCGCCTCCCCTGGGAACTCTCCCATGATCCGAGCCAGCTCCTCATTGGCCTCCCCGGTCCTGAAAAACAAACCCAAATGACCAATGGAGTCGCAAGACTGCTCGTCACAGAAAGGTCAATGGGCCATACAGACACTCTCATATTACGTCTGGGCCAGACTACACAGGTCTGAGTGGCAGATTCACCTGTGTCTCCAGGTCTGTTTTTTCTTGGAACAGTTATTTGGCTCCAATTGGTGCCCAGTGAATAATTCAGAGACTCTGATCATCTGGCCCCTGTGTGGGTTCATTAGCCTCATATTCCCACTAGTTCGCATCAAACGCGCAAACACCTTGTTTGCCTCATCCTCCTCACGAGGGAACTGGGACGCCCATTTTTGTCTCATTTGCTGTTCCTCCTCGAAGTGGCGCCATCATAGCTGTGTTAGTATATAAAGAAGCAACGTCACGGAGACAATCTCATCCGTCCTACCTGTATTGCATGGATATTTATGACTCCATATGACAGGTCATCAGGCCTAGACAAGAAGGCTTCCCTGAGGAGAAACAAAGAGTCACTCAGTTATGTCATGCAGTTATGTTAAAGTGCCGTCTTTAAACAAACCGCCCATTGCGAAGTGAGAGCATTGTATGTTCCACGGTGAAATCAAACAGGCTCTCAGTACGTTCTCTCACACACGCAGAACCAAACTCTTTCACAGGTCGGCAAAAAACATGGCAGTTGGAGCTGGTGGGGGAGGATGGACTCACTCCTCTTCCTCGTCTGTGGAGAAGAGGTTGACCCGGAACCTGAAGCCGGCGTTGTCAGGGCTCTGAACATCCAAACGCCCCATCAGCCTGGACAGCAGGTTTAGCTCTTCTTTAGCGAGGGGATTGGGCGCTGCATTCTTCTGGGGGTGGGACAGATACAGGGAGAATCACACCCCTTCCTCAGAGTCATTTCACGTTTTGTTCAGTTGGTTCAATTCTATGAATTGCAGTGGATTTGGCAATACTATCCCGCAGTTTGAAAACCAAACATTCAGAAATGTGTGCATTAACACATTGGTATAAATGTATACACACACTGATGGACCTACAAACACTCTGTCCTACCTTGGCATGCTGGGTAGAGCCCTTTGACCTCGCCGAGAGGTGAGTCTCAACTGGGCGGCTCACACTGTACCTGTGGAGCATGACGTGGTGAATGGTGGATTAACACATGTAGGGCAGATCTGAGAAAATGCTGTGTAAACCTCACGCAGTGATCAATCGCGGGATGTCGTATGTACGTACATGTTTGTGCCCAGAGTCGTCACTCTGTCGCCAGACACATCAAAGGAGCCCTCGCGTACAGCGCTGGAGTAGCTTCCAACGGTCGGAAACTGAGTCCGCTTCACCTCGTTCAGCCCTGGGCCAAATATCCTGAGAGACAAAGGTCAGAGATCAAAGAGGGAAACGTGGGACCTTTATGCTAAGGCAATGCTGACATGAGATTTTCCCAAAACATCATCACGGTAATGGATGAAATATGAAGCGTGACATAGGGCATTTCCCATCCTTGTAGCACAGTGCACTGCGCTGTAAGGCTAAACATTATGTCCCGTCCTTAGAATGAACTCTGCTGTTGGTTTTTCTTCAACTGATAGATCATTGCACTGTTGAAGAAAAAACATTTATGGCTACTCAATCCTCAGTTAGTTGGAACTGAGCCCTACAGGCTATGCCACCGAAACACCTCCCCATCAGCCTATAATGGAGAACTCTACTCTGACAGATCTCAGACACAGGAATGTCTATCTATAACCATGAAAACTGCAACTATCATTATCTGCATAATCACCGTACGGTTCACCGATGTCATCTTATTCTTATTGAGCAGGAGAAAGAGGGATTCTGCTACTTGATAATAAGAAATTATTATTATTCTGGTGCTTTTGGGTGTAGGGCTGCATACTCATCTCCATTAATCTTGTTGCCGTGGTGACCTAGATTACCTGATTAGCCCCGGAACCTCTGTCCCATAGGGAACTGGCCCGGTCAATGGGAGGGCGAAGCGGCCATTGGAGTTCTGAACTTTGTCCTTGAGAAAAAGCGACACCTGTGAACGAACAATTTTAAATAAAATACCTTCATTTTATCCGGTACTGTATTAAACTAAAATCTGTGCTTTTGATGGTGCGTTTTATTGATCATGCTTAAACAGAACACACCCACAATGCCCCTTCCCTTAGACAGACCACACCCACAGTAACCCCTCCCTTAAACTGTACACACCCACCCTGATGTGCAGACCCTGAAAAAAGAGGAGTAGCCTTTGTCTGATTAACTGAAACTCTCCTGCTGACAGCGGCACGTACATCTGTGGATGGGAGAGAAGCAGAAAGATTAATGAAATTTAACCCTTTAAGGTGTAAGATCACAAATATGTGCTTAGAATGTTCTTAACTGAACATTCTAATGCTGATGTAACAATCACTACTGGCAAACAATGGAGTTCTAGAAAAGTGACTTAGAATTTATTTTCCAATTGTGAGCCCGACCTCTATCAGCAGCCGTTGTGTCTCCTCCACCTGGTTGAAGATGCCAGGGACGTCTCTCACAAAATTCTTGATGGCATCCAGATGGTTGAAGGACACCAGCAGCAGGTCTCTAGGCCGTGGGCAGAGTAGGACTTGGTATTTGAACGCCATGGTCATCAGATCATATAGCTATGAAGTAAAAAAAATGAGTCCAACAAGGCCAAGGAAAGCAGACGTAATGACCTGCGACGCCTGTCGATCTCGCGTTGCGAGTTCCATGCGTCCTGTGTGCCAGCAGGCAGGGACTCCCCGCTGCTGGTCCCCCCCCCCTGTGACTGCAGCTGGACGAGAGCTCTCCTCGCTTGGCGATACAGTGCATACCCGCTCACCTTGTCCATGCTGGCCTGATTCAGCCGCATGATGGAGGAGTGGGCCAGCCGCTCAAACACCGCCCTCAGGGCCTTGTTTGAGTACACCTCCTGGGGCTTCAGCAGCTCCTCCATAAACGTCCTGTTGAACATGGTGGTGATGATGTCATTCATGACTGCGGGAAAGAGGGAGCGGAGTCGGGAAAGAGTCAAGGGAGACAGAGGGTGTGACACAGAGGGAGAACACAGACGAATGGTAAGGGTGCCAGCAACGAAAACAAAATGCTTACAAGTGCAGCGTGTAATATGAGAAAAATGCAGATAGACATTTTCTCCATTGACTACCCAGAGCCTTGTGCCTGATGGACAACAAGCAGTAGGGGCTTAACTAAGTAAAGTCTAGCCTCTAGGAACTGAACAGTGGCAGGGTTGAGGACCAACATTTTGTTCAGATTCCAAATGGTATGGAATACTATAAAACTACAAATCTGCAAGTTTCTGTATTATGGAATTTATAATGTAACAAGCCATATGCATTATTGTTCCTAAATGAGGGGAACCACAAACAGTGACTAGCCAGACATATAGACTTTAGAGCTGAACAAAAAAAAAAAAAAAAAGACAGTACATTAACAGCACCATTGAATAACGCAGGATCAAATCACATGGCAGGGGTGAGTTTGGCTTAGCTCTGAGGTTGGGTAAGGTCATATTGTAAGAGAAACTGAATGGGTGGGGGATCCATTACATCATTACAGTAGCCTACATTACATCATTAATCGATTACAATACCTCGTTTCCTGTCCTCCTCAGTCCAATCAGCTACAATGATGCATTTGCAAAAACAATTTATGCATTCATAAAATACATAATAACCGATGCATACAATAACATTATTAAGCATGCAAGTGCCGAATTTAGAAATATAAAGTAAAGGCTAAAGTTTATTATCTCATACTGTAGTTAGATAGCTTGACTTAATTTCCCCTTGCGCCAGATGAAAGTAGGGGGATGGTGCTAAGCTTGTTTCCTCAGTCATCGCCATACGTTGACAAGTTGGTGCAGCTACGTAACAGTTAACTAATATAGGTGCAAAGATGTCAATGACGTGATTAGTTAGCTAGCTAGCTAGTGTAGCTACCTTTTTTGGCTTTATCGACTGGTATATTCTGGGCTTGAAGACGTTGATCCAGGATATACAGCATTTCTCCGCCGAGATTAATAAAAAGCAGTGGTAGCGTCCTCAACGACATCCTCACAGTAGCTAACGTTATATGTTAGCAAGTTAACTGAGTTAGGAAACTGAACGAACAGGCTCACTGGGTTTCCTTTTTTGTTTTATTTTTTTTAAAGCGGCCACTAACAACTAGCGAGCGAGCTAGCTAATTTAACTAACTATGTAGCTAACGTTAGTTGACTTTCAGAGCGTTTGTATTGCCTGAAAGCGTCTCGTTACCTGCTCGTTACTAGGTCAGAATACTAGCCAATCATAGGACGGATAGTTACTAGACCACATAACCAATCATAAAGCAGTAGGTTACTATGCAACTACAATAACCAATCACAAACCGGCTGCTTACTACGCAATTCAACCAAGCAACCATAAATCTTTCCACTGAAGGCACCCCTCATAAAAATAGCGCAGGCATACAGTATCATTCTCATGTTCTATTTAGCAGTTGGGGAACCTTACAGAGCACAGACGCTGGTTACAACAATATTAAGCTACATTTTAACAAAGCTGTAATAACAACCATTCAGAGGTTACAAGTCAATAAATGAAAAAGCCTATATTTTCAAATAACCAACCTTTGCTGCTACAATTACATATCAAAAACACAGACATAAAGTTTGAATAGTAAATTATAGTATGCCAAACTTCCAAAGGTCTATGAGTTTGTGGAGCCCAACAATGGTGTGAATTGTGCCTGAAGGTGGCAAGTGACATACAACAACCTACATTACATTACATTCATTTAGCAGACACTTTTATCCAAAGCGACGTACAATAAGTGCATACAGAGACATCATCAAGATCACTACGGAACAGACAAGACAAAGCACATCCTTCCCATAATGTAGCAGCTATCCCTAGTAATGAACGTTGACTGTAGTTCACAGTAAGCTGTGGGTAAATCAGCTATACTACACTTCTATTCTAAATACTATTATAAACTATAACAAACAGACAGGAAAACACAGGGAACTAGTAAACACAGGGAACTCATATTCCTAGGTTAGAATATCAGTCAAGGTGGAGTCTGAAGGGGTGTGTCTCCAGGCCTCGACGGAATGCAGGCAGGGAATGCAGGCAGGCAACCTAGTCATTAATTAAACATAACTTTAACTCAAGATGTTTTTTTTTATTGCATTCATTTTGGGAAGGATAAAACATTTCAGTTTTTCAGTGTGTAAACTAACTTGTAATCGTGATTCAGTCTCCTACAACACTACACTTCCCATTTGACATTGTTGGACTGTGGAAAATGTAGGGGGTGTGCCATCAACTTTAAGTTATATGCTCTTATAGTATAACAATAAAGAACTTCTCAATATCTGCAACATGTTCTATGAATTTAACTATTCACAGAGCACTACCTTTGCTTCTTGTGGTGGTGGTATTATCTATATTGAAATTTGCCAAGCTAATCTCCCCTGAATGATGCCTTTTATCTGCCTATAACTGCCATCATTTCCATAACCATAAACATAAGCGGACTAACAAAGAACAAAACGCACTAAGGGTGTGAAAAAGCCTCAACAGCTATGGGAGGATTTTTAAAAACACATTTTTCAATATGTCAGCAACAAGTTTTAAAGACACTTTTTACATCTGCTTTTTAGCTATTTTAACAGACCCCCTTTGTAAAAATGACATTTTTAAAATTTCTATGTTTTCAGTTAAATGTATATTTGGCACCAAAGCACAATTGCTGAAAGGACTTTCAGTAGTACCTTAAATACATTTACTTGAATATACTGTACATACGCATATGTAACCAGAGTTGCAGCCTTGTCTTTCTAAAATGCACTTGTTTTAAAAGGAGAAAAAAAACTGACTTTCATTACACTTTAATTTGCTGATGTTTGAGTAAACAAGGATAATCAGTACAGACACAACTGTATAAACCAGTTACACCCACAATGGTCAGTTGCTGCCTTTAAACAAATGCAATACAAAACCATACCGTGCAAGTGCTGCACTCATTAAGTAACCATGGAGACAATGAGCTACAAACTGAAAAAAAAATACTGCCTGCATGAGGTAAAATTGTTTATTTGAATTTGAATTGAATGCTGCATTAAACTGGACTCTTCTCAGACAGTTTCCTTTCACAAAGCTGCTCCCTTTGGAGAAGAAGGAAGATGACATACAAAATCTTTAGAAATGTCTGTTTTGAGAAACAATAAATAACAATAAATGCCTTTTTAAAAACGTTTACCTTCATGACACCAAGCTACACATATTAGAGGTGTTTTATGGTCAAGGCATGTAATGCATTTCATTACAATATCAATATTATATGTATATTTTTGACATTTTAATGCAACGCATTACATTCATTGACCATAAAACACCACAAAATTAAATTTAGATAAATTAAATAAATATGTGCATCTGATTGTGTGGGGGAGGGCTGGTTCACGGTTGAAGTCTATTCTGTGACTCCACAAGAGATAAGTGATGTAAATTCTGAGCTGGATATGTGCATCTCAAGTGGAGCTCTGCAAGTCTGCAGCCCGGGTGAGTATTGGAAAACATCATCACTGGAAATGAAAACTTTCCCAGCACGGAAAATACTCCAGTTTGCACTGTAGACCTCACTGAGAATATTCACGGCAGGAATACCACGTTGTGAAAACTTCTGTGACAGCCCTTCATTGTTCCGATAACCTAAGACTCAGGTAAGTGAAGCATTCAGAGGGGGATGAGCCAATCCACTACAACATAAAAATAAACATCTTTTTTTCTCAATGTAGTTGGGTGAAAACAGATGAGTAAATTGAACAGCAACACTTAATTTTCTACAATGAATAATCCTCGTTTTTATACTGTGCCATTTTTAAACCTCAAACAGCATTTCACAAACAGACTGGTGTGGACTGTAGCTTTAGGCTGTAGGTTAAGAGCAACATGACTCTAGTACAGTATAGATGTGGATATTGGGGACAGTTGCTGAATGTTGAATATTAATGAAATAGAAAAACAGTAACAGTTGAATCTTCATTTAAATAGAAAACATTTGTCCATTCTGCATGTGAAACCATCTGTGAAAGGCCATTCCAACTCTTGACGTTGCAGTTAAACTACATAGCAATTTTAGCAATATTATTATCAGTTAAACAAAACAGTAGGAAGTGTTAGCCTCCCAGGTGACCTGTCCAACTAAAACAGTAGGCCTTGTTGTACCAAATGGTCTCGAATCCAATCATGCAAAATAAAAACAGACTTATTTATATATTGCAAAGTTTAGCTCCGACATCACATACAGAAACCCAATAAACACAGTATATACAGATAAACTACCTGTGCTTCACGGCAACAGCCAAATAAATCAGATGAAATAAACAAAAACTTTATTGGAAAAAGATCAGCATTGTTCTACACAAAGCAACAGGCTGTCCATACAAATCATTGTTGAAAAGGTGCATATCAGTTTTATATTTATTATACATAATGTATAATAAATGTATAATAATGACTTTTCTGTTAACATGTAATAGCTAATAGCTCTACAACTTAAGAAATCTCATTTTACCTGTCATTATTTTAAAACTTGATTTAAAAAAATGAAAGCATAGGGGATTCACTTTATAGTTCTTAAGCAAAAGATAATGGACTTCCAATGACAAGAGCTCTCACAATAATGTCCGATAGGTCCGTAACAAATACTATAGGACACCCTGGTGAATTAGTCTAATCTGTTATTGCTTCTGCAGATATGACATTGGTTATGATGTGACCATGGAATTCCCTTTGCATCTTCTTCTGTTGACTCTGTAAGTAGGAGATTGTCACTTCCAGGTACTTCCCTTCTTCTGCTTGATGAGATGAATGTTGAAACATATGGAAGAGGAAAAAACTATTTTGTAGTTTTATTGCTTCAGCTGTCAATAGGAAATGTAAATTTAGAAGTTTTTCCCATTTGTCATACTTAATTAATGTTTAAATTTTATCATAAAAATTTAATTTCCTTTCCTTTTAGTCTCTTTGCCATTCCATGTGAGGGGGGTTATTTCAATGATGACGGAAAGCTACGTCACGTGCTCCTGAAGGTGGACTGGATGTCCGCTATACCCGATGAGAAGCCCCTCTCGGCGGTCACCATCCCTGGCACTCACGAGAGCCTGACCCTATACGGTGGCCCTCTGATACAGCGCCAGGTGTGGAGCCTGAGCACCCAGCTGGAAGCAGGCCTGCGATACTTTGACATGGAAGTGCAGGAAAATGTGTTCACCGCAAACATAGAGGTTCGGGATGGAGCCATAATACACGAGAAGTTCAAAGACGTTCTCAGTACGCTGAGGAGCTTCCTGGTGGGACACAGAAGTGAGACGGTGCTGCTGAGGGTGAAGACAGAGTCGAGGAAGATGACCGAACACCTCAAAAAACTGATGAATGGAGACAACGATGTTTGGTTGGAACTCTCTGTGCCCACTATGGCGGAAGTGAGGGGGAAGATCGTCTTCATGGAGAGCGAAAATGTAAAACTGGGGGTGCTCAACACAGATACATACATCAAGGGAGATGAGACGTTTAAGTGCATTGAGAAAAAGATGGAGATGATCATCAAACATCTGAATCAAGGAAAGGACATTTGTGCCAATAATCTAGTGCTAACTGCCACCAATGGGAGAAGATACCTGGGGATTATCAAGGTGGCTAAAAGTGTAGCTAAAGTAATCAACCCTGAACTTTTCGAATACCTTAGTAAATTGCTGAAAAGCCCAGAGAAGCCAATGTGTTTGGGAATTATTGCTATGGACTTTCCAGGTCCTGAACTCATTGAGATAATAATAAAGTTCAATGGCCAATCAGAAAACAAGGGAGTTGGGGGAAGTGAAGGGGAGCCTGGAGATGGAAGAACTGGAGGAGATAAGTCAGCTGGAGTGGTGGGAGAAAAAGGAGAAGATGGCGGGGAAGCAGGGGAGGGTGGAGAAAGTGGTGAGGATGGAGATGGAGGGAAAGGTGGTGAGGGTGGAGATGGAGGGGAAGCAGGGGAGGGTGGAGATGGAGGGGAATCAAGGGAGGGTGGAGAAGGTGGTGAGGCTGGAGATGGAGGAAAAGGTGATGAGGGTGGAGATGGAGGGGAAGGTGCAGAGGGTGTAGATGGAGGGGAAGCAGGGGACGGTGGAGGGGAACATGGGCAGGGTGGTGAGGGTGGAGATGGAGGGAAATCAGGGGAGGGTGGAGAAGGAGGGGAAGGTGGTGTGGGTGGAGATGGAGGTGGTGAGGGTGGAAATGGAGCGGAAGGTGGTGAGGGTGGAGATGGAGGGGAAGGTGGAAATGGAGGAAAAGGTGGGGATGGAGGGGAAGGTGGTGAGGGTGGGGATGGAGGGGAATCAGGGGGTGGAGAAGGAGGGAAAGGTGGTGTGGGTGGAGATGGAGGGGAAGGTGGTGAGGGTGGAGATGGAGGGGAAGGAGGTGTGGGTGGTGATGGAAGGGAAGGTGGTGAGGGTGTAGATGGTGGAGAAGGTGGTGAGGGTGGAGATGGAGGGAAAGGTGGAGAGGGTGGAGATGGAGGGAAAGGTGGTGCGGGTGGAGATGGAGCGGAAGGTGGTGTGGGTGGAGACGGAGGTGGTGAGGGTGGAAATGGAGCGGGAGGTGGTGAGGGTGGAGATGGAGTGGAAGGTGGTGAGGGTGGAGATGGAGGAAAAGGTGGTGAGGGTGGAGATGGAGCAGAAGGTGGTGAGGGTGGAGATGGAGGAGAAGGTGGTGAGGGTGGAGATGGAGGAAAAGGTGGTGAGGGTGGAGATGGAGGAGAAGGTGGAGGTGGTGATGGTGAAGGTGGAGGAGAAGGTGGTGAGGGTGGAGATGGAGGGGGATCAGGGGAGGGTGGAGAAGGAGGAAAAGGTGGTGTGGGTGGAGATGGAGGAGAAGGTGGTGAGGGTGGAGATGGAGGGGGGTCAGGGGAGGGTGGAGAAGGAGGAAAAGGTGCTGAGGGTGGGGATGGAGAGGAAGTTGGTGAGGGTGGAGATGGAGGTGAAGGAGGTGTGGGTGGTGATGGAGGTGGTGAGGGTGGCAATGGAGCGGGAAGTGGTGAGGGTGGAGATGGAGGAAAAGGTGGCGAGGGTGGAGATGGAGTGGAAGGTGGTGAGGGTGGAGATAAAGGGGAAGGTGGTGAGGGCGGAGATGGAGTTGGTGAGGGTGTAGTTGGCAGAGAAGGTGGTGAGGGTGGAGATGTAGTGGAAGGTGGTGAGGGTGGAAATAGAGGGGAAGGAGGTGAGGGTGAAGATGGAGGAAAAGGTGGTGAGGGTGGAGATGGAGGGGAGGGTGGTGAGGGTGGAGATGGAAAAGAAGGTGGTGAGGGTAGAGATGGAGGGGAAGGTGGTGTGGGTGGAGATGGAGGTGGTGAGGGTGGAAATGGAGCGGGAGGTGGTGAGGGTGGAGATGGAGTGGAAGGTGGTGAGGGTGGAGATAAAGGGGAAGGTGGTGAGGGTGAAGATGGAGGAAAAGGTGGTGAGGGTGGAGATGGAGGAGAAGGTGGTGAGGGTGGAGATGGAGGAAAAGGTGGTGAGGGTGGAGATGGAGGGGAAGGTGGAGGTGGTGATGGTGAAGATGGAGGAGAATCAGGGGAGGGTGTAGAAGGAGGGAAAGGTGGTGTGGGTGGAGATGGAGGAGAAGGTGGTGAGGGTGGAGATGGAGGGGGATCAGGGGAGGGTGGAGAAGGAGGAAAAGGTGGTGAGGGTGGGGATGGAGAGGAAGTTGGTGAGGGTGTAGATGGCAGAGAAGGTGGTGAGGGTGGAGATGTAGTGGAAGGTGGTGAGGGTGGAAATAGAGGGGAGGGTGGTGAGGGTGGAGATGGAAAAGAAGGTGGTGAGGGTAGAGATGGAGGGGAAGGTGGTGAAGGTGAAGATGGAGGTGGTGAGGGTGGAAATGGAGGGGAAGGTGGTGAGGGTGGAAATGGAGGGGAAGGTGGTGAGGGTGGAGATGGAGGGGAAGGAGGTGTGGGTGGTGATGGAGGTGGTGAGGGTGGAAATGGAGCGGGAGGTGGTGAGGGTGGAGATGGAGGAAAAGGTGGCGAGGGTGGAGATGGAGTGGAAGGTGGTGAGGGTGGAGATAAAGGGGAAGGTGGTGAGGGCGGAGATGGAGTTGGTGAGGGTGTAGATGGCAGAGAAGGTGGTGAGGGTGAAGATGTAGTGGAAGGTGGTGAGGGTGGAAATAGAGGGGAAGGAGGTGATGGTGGTGAGGGTGGAGATGGAGGGGAAGGTGGTGAGGGTGGAGATAAAGGGGAAGGTGGTGAGGGTGAAGATAGAGGAAAAGGTGGTGAGGGTGGAGATGGAGCGGAAGGTGGTGAGGATGGAGATGGAGGAGAAGGTGGTGAGGGTGGAGATGGAGGAAAAGGTGGTGAGGGTGGAGATGGAGGGGAAGGTGGTGAGGATGGAGATGGAGGTGGAGGTGGTGATGGAGGAGAAGGTGGTGAGGGTGGAGATGGAGGAGAATCAGGGGAGGGTGGAGAAGGAGGGAAAGGTGGTGTGGGTGGAGATGGAGGAGAAGGTGGTGAGGGTAAAGATGGAGGGGAATCAGGGGAGGGTGGAGAAGGAGGAAAAGGTGGTAAGGGTGGGGATGGAGAGGAAGTTGGTGAGGGTGGAAATGGAGGGGAAGGTGGTGAGGGTGGAAATGGAGCGGGAGGTGGTGAGGGTGGAGATGGAGGTGGTGAGGGTGGAGATGGAGTGGAAGGTGGTGAGGGTGGAGATAAAGGGGAAGGTGGTGAGGGTGGAGATGGAGTTGGTGAGGGTGAAGATGTAGTGGAAGGTGGTGAGGGTGGAAATAGAGGGGAAGGAGGTGAGGGTGAAGATGGAGGAAAAGGTGGTGAGGGTGGAGATGGAGGGAAAGGTGGTGTGGGTGGAGATGGAGGGGAATCAGGAGAGGGTGGAGAAGGAGGGAAAGGTGGTGTGGGTGGAGATGGAGGGGAAGGTGGTGAGGGTGGAGATGGAGGTGGTGAGGGTGGAGATGGAGAGGAAGATGGTGTGGGTGGAGATGGAGGTGGTGAGGGTGGAGATGGAGAGGAAGATGGTGTGGGTGGAGATGGAGGTGGTGAGGGTGGAAATGGAGCGGGAGGTGGTGAGGGTGGAGATGGAAAGGAAGGTGGTGTGGGTGGAGATGGAGGTGGTGAGGGTGGAGATGGAGCGGAAGGTGGTGAGGGTGGAGATAAAGGGGAAGGTGGTGAGGGTGAAGATGGAGGAAAAGGTGGTGAGGGTGGAGATGGAGGGAAAGGTGGTGTGGGTGGAGATGGAGGGGAATCAGGAGAGGGTGGAGAAGGAGGGAAAGGTGGTGTGGGTGGAGATGGAGGGGAAGGTGGTGAGGGTGGAGATGGAGGTGGTGAGGGTGGAGATGGAGAGGAAGATGGTGTGGGTGGAGATGGAGGTGGTGAGGGTGGAGATGGAGAGGAAGATGGTGTGGGTGGAGATGGAGGTGGTGAGGGTGGAAATGGAGCGGGAGGTGGTGAGGGTGGAGATGGAAAGGAAGGTGGTGTGGGTGGAGATGGAGGTGGTGAGGGTGGAGATGGAGCGGAAGGTGGTGAGGGTGGAGATAAAGGGGAAGGTGGTGAGGGTGAAGATGGAGGAAAAGGTGGTGAGGGTGGAGATGGAGCGGAAGGTGGTGAGGGTGGAGATGGAGGAGAAGGTGGTGAGGGTGGAGATGGAGGGGAATCAGGAGAGGGTGGAGAAGGAGGGAAAGGTGGTGTGGGTGGAGATGGAGGGGAAGGTGGTGAGGGTGGAGATGGAGGTGGTGAGGGTGGAGATGGAGAGGAAGATGGTGTGGGTGGAGATGGAGGTGGTGAGGGTGGAGATGGAGAGGAAGATGGTGTGGGTGGAGATGGAGGTGGTGAGGGTGGAAATGGAGCGGGAGGTGGTGAGGGTGGAGATGGAAAGGAAGGTGGTGTGGGTGGAGATGGAGGTGGTGAGGGTGGAGATGGAGCGGAAGGTGGTGAGGGTGGAGATAAAGGGGAAGGTGGTGAGGGTGAAGATGGAGGAAAAGGTGGTGAGGGTGGAGATGGAGCGGAAGGTGGTGAGGGTGGAGATGGAGGAGAAGGTGGAGGTCGTGATGGTGGAGATGGAGGAGAAGGTGGTGAGGGTGCAGATGGAGGAGAATCAGGGGAGGGTGGAGAAGGAGGGAAAGGTGGTGTGGGTGGAGATGGAGGAGAAGGTGGTGAGGGTGGAGATGGAGGAAAAGGTGGAGGTCGTGATGGTGGAGATGGAGGAGAAGGTGGTGAGGGTGCAGATGGAGGAGAATCAGGGGAGGGTGGAGAAGGAGGAAAAGGTGGTGAGGGTGGGGATGGAGAGGAAGTTGGTGAGGGTGGGGATGGAGAGGAAGTTGGTGAGGGTGGAAATAGAGGGGAAGGAGGTGAGGGTGGTGAGGGTGGAGATGGAGGGGAAGGTGGTGAGGGTGGAGATAAAGGGGAAGGTGGTGAGGGTGAAGATAGAGGAAAAGGTGGTGAGGGTGGAGATGGAGCGGAAGGTGGTGAGGGTGGAGATGGAGGAGAAGGTGGTGAGGGTGGAGATGGAGGAAAAGGTGGTGAGGGTGGAGATGGAGGGGAAGGTGGTGAGGGTGGAGATGGAGGTGGAGGTGGTGATGGAGGAGAAGGTGGTGAGGGTGGAGATGGAGGAGAATCAGGGGAGGGTGGAGAAGGAGGGAAAGGTGGTGTGGGTGGAGATGGAGGAGAAGGTGGTGAGGGTAAAGATGGAGGGGAATCAGGGGAGGGTGGAGAAGGAGGAAAAGGTGGTAAGGGTGGGGATGGAGAGGAAGTTGGTGAGGGTGGAGATGGAGGTGGTGAGGGTGGAAATGGAGGGGAAGGTGGTGAGGGTGGAAATGGAGCGGGAGGTGGTGAGGGTGGAGATGGAGTGGAAGGTGGTGAGGGTGGAGATAAAGGGGAAGGTGGTGAGGGTGGAGATGGAGTTGGTGAGGGTGTAGATGGCAGAGAAGGTGGTGAGGGTGAAGATGTAGTGGAAGGTGGTGAGGGTGGAAATAGAGGGGAAGGAGGTGAGGGTGAAGATGGAGGAAAAGGTGGTGAGGGTGGAGATGGAGGGGAAGGTGGTGAGGGTGGAGTTGGAGGAAAAGGTGGTGAGGGTGGAGATGGAGGGGGAAGTGGTGAGGGTGGGGATAGAGGGGAAGGTGGTGTGGGTGGAGATGGAGGTGGTGAGGGTGGAAATGGAGCGGAAGGTGGTGAGGGTGGAGATGGAGGGGAAGGTGGTGAGGGTGGAGTTGGAGGAAAAGGTGGTGAGGGTGGAGATGGAGCGGAAGGTGGTGAGGGTGGAGATGGAGGGGGAAGTGGTGAGGGTGGGGATAGAGGGGAAGGTGGTGTGGGTGGAGATGGAGGTGGTGAGGGTGGAAATGGAGCGGAAGGTGGTGAGGGTGGAGATGGAGCGGAAGGTGGTGAGGGTGGGGATGGAGGGGAATCAGGGGGTGGAGAAGGAGGGAAAGGTGGTGTGGGTGGAGATGGAGGAGAAGGTGGTGAGGGTGTAGATGGCGGAGAAGGTGGTGAGGGTGGAGATGGAGCGGAAGGTGGTGAGGGTGGAGATGGAGGGAAAGGTGGAGAGGGTGGAGTTGGAGGAAAAGGTGGTGAGGGTGGGGATGGAGAGGAAGTTGGTGAGGGTCGAGATGGAGGTGGTGAGGGTGGAAATGGAGGAGAAGGTGGTGAGGGTGGAGATGGAGGGGAAGGAGGTGTGGGTGGTGATGGAGGTGGTGAGGGTGGAGATGGAGGAAAAGGTGGCGAGGGTGGAGATGGAGGGGAAGGAGGTGAGGGTGAAGATGGAGGAAAAGGTGGTGAGGGTGGAGATGGAGGGGCAGGTGGTGAGGGTGGAGATGGAGGAAAAGGTGGTGAGGTTGGAGATGGAGGGGCAGGTGGTGAGGGTGGAGATAAAAAGGAAGGAGGGGAGGATGGAGATGGAGGGGAAGGTGGAGAGGGTGGAGATGGAGGGAAAGGTGGTGAGGGTGGAGATGGAGGAAAAGATGGTGAGGGTGGAGATGGAGGGGAATCGGGGGAGGGTGGAGAAGGAGGGAAAGGTGGTGTGGGTGGAGATGGAGGGGAATCAGGAGAGGGTGGAGAAGGAGGGAAAGGTGGTGTGGGTGGAGATGGAGGGGAAGGTGGTGAGGGTGGAGATGGAAAAGAAGGTGGTGAGGGTGGAGATGGAGAGGAAGATGGTGTGGGTGGAGATGGAGGTGGTGAGGGTGGAAATGGAGCGGGAGGTGGTGAGGGTGGAGATGGAGCGGAAGGTGGTGTGGGTGGAGATGGAGGTGGTGAGGGTGGAGATGGAGCGGAAGGTAGTGAGGGTGGAGATAAAGGGGAAGGTGGTGAGGGTGGAGATGGAGCGGAAGGTGGTGAGGGTGGAGATGGAGGAGAATGTGGTGAGGGTGGAGATGGAGGAAAAGGTGGAGGTCGTGATGGTGGAGATGGAGGAGAATGTGGTGAGGGTGGAGAAGGAGGGAAAGGTGGTGTGGGTGGAGATGGAGGAGAAGGTGGTGAGGGTGGAGATGGAGGGGAATCAGGGGAGGGTGGAGAAGGAGGAAAAGGTGGTGAGGGTGGGGATGGAGAGGAAGTTGGTGAGGGTGGGGATGGAGAGGAAGTTGGTGAGGGTGGAGATGGAGGGGAAGCTGGTGAGGGTGGAGATGGAGGTGGTGAGGGTGGAGATGGAGGAAAAGGTGGTGAGGTTGGAGATGGAGGGGCAGGTGGTGAGGGTGGTGATGGAGGAGAAGGTGGTGAGGGTGGGGATCAAGGAGAAGGTGGTGAGGGTGGAGATAAAATGGAAGGAGGGGAGGATGGAGATGGAGGGAAAGGTGGTGAGGTTGGAGATGGAGGAAAAGGTGGTGAGGGTGGTGATGGAGGGGCAGGTGGTGAGGGTGGAGATGGAGGAAAAGGTGGTGAGGCTGGAGATGGAGCGGAAGGTGGTGACGGTGGAAATGGAGGGGAAGGTGGTGAGGGTGGAAATGGAGGGGAAGGTGGGGAGGGTGGAAATGGAAAGGAGGGAGGGGAGGGTGGAAATGGAGGGGAAGGTGGGGAGGGTGGAGATAAAAAAGAGGGAGGGGAGGATGGAGATGGAGGGAAAGGTGTTGAGGGTGGAGATGGAGGGGAAGGTGGTGAGGGTAGAAATGGAAAGGAGGGAGGGGAGGGCGAAAATGGAGGGGAAGGTGGTGAGGGTGGTGATGGAGGAGGTGAAGGGGCAGGTGGTGTGGGTGGAAATGAAGAAAAAGGTGGAGCGGAAGGAGGGGGGAGTGGAAGGGAGGGGGAAGACAGAAGTAGGAGCAATGGAAGGAAACCCCCTTCCAAGTTGAAGAAGAGTCATGATTGTCATAGTCATAAGCACAAGCCTTTACAGTAATTGTGCTGTTACACTTGCTCCATGTCTCCTAATACATTAGGCTCCTATTACATATTAGCCCAAAATAGTGGAGAATGGGGGAAAAAATGGAAGTAAGACGTAGTAAAACAACATGAATAATAATTCACATCAAACAATGGGATTAATCAATAACAGGTGCAAAGCCAAGAACAATTTGACCTGAAACCTGAAAAAAAAAAAAAAAAAAAAAAAAAAAAAAAAAAACTCTCCAGAAATAAATCCAGAGTACTCATCATGCTTTTTAGAAGCCAGTGTAATGACAACCACAGCATGGAGAGTGACAGGATATCATGTGATTTCTGCATTAGCATATCGCATTAGCATATAGGAAGATAATGGAAAGACTGTTTAATGAAACAATCATGTTTTTCATATTTTGTTTTCAAAATAATAATCTGCAATGCAGTGAGAAAATGTAATTTAAACTACTGCGTAAGGAGTCTCACTGATACCTTCCATCAGTTTTAGGCCTCTCATTGTGTCCGATATAATCATGTTTGAACCTTATGTGTGAATTCTAACAATATTAGGTTTACCTCTGAGATAATTTTATCCTGAAAACAATTGTCTGTAACATCATAATAAAATAATCAACTAATCAATGCTCTGAATGTAGATTTATTTTAAACAACATTTTTTGCTGCATACGCATAATATTTAAAAGGTTACACCATTTCTGTCAGCTTTGTCCACATAGCATACTGAGACACTGGTGGAAGCAATCCGCATTTACTTCCAAATAGAGTACACTGCAATGATTTTACTGCTGAGGTTAGTGAACTATTGCATATTCACTTCTAAAAATGTAGATAATTAAATTATAATATAGATGCATAGTCAAATCTTATATAGGAGACCAGAAGGTTCAGGTGATCAAGTCATCCCTGAGATTCTACCTTTTTTTCATGCATATATTACTTATGAATGAATAAATAAATAACGTTCTGATGTCCCGGATAGAACTACGCATACTCCCCTGTACAATAACTGCGCATGCTCAGTTAAGCCTTTGGAAGTGCAGTCAATTCACCTATCGTGACATAGCTCACGTATGGTTTTATATTGTTGCAATAATGTAGATCAAAAACGAAACGGAAAGACCTGCTGAGTCCCTGATGACACGTGTGTCTGAAATCCGTCCCTTTATTTCGGCTGTGGTAATACGGCCGCCTGCAGATTTGGTGTGCGGGAACAGTGGGCTTGAGTTTGTTTTTCTATTCCGGCTAGCATTGTGGCTAGCTAGCTGCTTGGTCCTGCGAAGGTGAATTTTAGAGCCAGTACTTTTAAGTTCTAGCTTCTAAGTTGACCAGCGCTGCATATTGTCAAGCTGTTAAATGGGCGATCGGTTGAAGACCCAAGGGAGTAGCTAACTTAAGCAACGTACTTTTGCTGGGATAAAAGAAGCAAATATGTGGCAAAGCGTTGGACTCACGGTGTTGGTCATCGTGGCTACCCTCGTATGCGTTTTTCTCTTCATGTTATTTGGTAAGTAACTTAGCGACCTTATTACATGTCGCGGTTCCGTACTTTTATAACTAACGTTAAGCTACCCATTATCGACATGTGGGACAACTGTGACGCTGATAAATGATCTATTTCCGAATCTATAGATAGGCCTACATTTCTGGAACATCTCTTTAATGAAATATAACAATGACATAATACTACTTTGCAGTATTATTTAGCAACTTAGGTATTTTGACATGCAGCACCCTTTTGCTCACACTTCCGACACTGTCACTAAGGTGGCTGTCTACCTAAAAAAGGATACACCCAAAATAAAACTATCCTGACAGTGACCAAACTACTGCCTTGTTTCGATACTACCTAACGCTAACGATTGGTTTCTACTTTCTACACTTGGAGCTGTACCAGTTATTCTATACAAAGCTAAGATGGTGGACTTCGTATGAGTAAAGGTAGCTAGTTTTGTCTTCATTGTTGAACTGACATGTCCATCACCGGAACTCTTTATTTTTTCCAGTAAGTAGCCTCACCATGGACCGGAACTCTTTGGCAAAACAGGAAGAGAAACTGAATGTAGGAATCAATTGAACTATTGAGGATTTGAACTTACGACCTCAGGTCTAAAATCTTGTCCTCACCGCGGTCATGTTATGTCAGATACCATCCTTGTTGGCAACAGCCCCATACATGTACTTCTAATGTCGCGATTGCCACTTTTAAAAAGTGAAGCAGGAGAATACACTGTCTGGCGCAATTCACATACTGCGCAGGCATAAGGCCTTATTACGCTCTTATTTTAATTGAATTAAACTAATCCGATTTCTGCAACGTGTCCGGTCCTGTATTGTCCAGTGATTCAATATAAATTAATCTGGTGTTGTCCCTTTTAGTCCGTAATGAAAGGCTTCCATCGTGTTGACCGGTCATTCAGAAGAAACTGCTGACAAAACCGCTGTCAGCCGGGGGCATCATTGTATACCGCGTCATACCTGAGAATATTGCAGGCAATTATATGTAATGCGAGACGGATCAGATGGCCCAATATTACATTAAAGTGCCGACTGTTAAAAATGTTTAGATTCTAGCGACAGCTTTCACTTGAAAATGGATGCAGGCTACGCCTACGAATGAATTGTATTGCCTTGTTTAGGTTATAGCCTACAACACCGAAAGATTCTGGTGAATAAATCGACCTTTTTCCACACATGTACATTATTGGTGCAGTTCAGAATAGTGTTTTTAGCCACAGGGACGGACTTGTAGAGAAATCCATACATGGCTGCGTTGAAGAATTAGGCAAATCTGGGATAAGACTGTTACACTGTCATTATGAATCTCCTAGTACAAAAACATCTGAACATTCTTTTCTCTAAGGCATGTTGCGCGTGTGCGTATGTGTGCGTGTCATGTGTTCATGGGTGTGACCTTAAACAGACACAGCAGAGTTTTGTCAGTATTAGTGGTTATATATATGAATGTTTGTTAGTGCGCGCATATTATTATACATAAATGTAAATGCAATAGTGCCCGCATACTATCATGTATTATTTTGTGGCTCTCGCTCGTGTTTATCCTGATGATGTCAGAGGGGCAAATATCTGCTGCTCTGCATGACAAGTGTAAGGGTAATTTTCTGATTGACAATGTGTGTGTGTTAACATGAAGACAATCACGTGATTAAAATGAACTTTTAATATAATCCTTATTACCAATAAGAATATGTATGCAGAATGAAGTGCTTAAGAAATATGCTCTATAATACATATGGATTCAGGCCAAATATCTTTCTGTCTCTTTTGGGAACTGACAGTCTAAGAGATTAATGTCTCTGTTATTGCTAGTAGAAGTTTGCATGGACGTTTCGATCTTAGGGCAAGGTCAGAGTTTATCTTGAGACTAAACACTGGTAAGCCTAGGTTGTCAGCTGCATGTCCTTGTAATTAATACATAGAATCCGCCCTGGTGGAGAGATACCAAGATTGTGTATAAATTCTCTACTGTATGTATGTTTCATCAGAGCACTGGTAAGGAGCTCTCATTCTGGTCTGTTTGCAAATAAACGGAAGTCTTATTCTAAATCAAAATACTGTTTTGCTGTGGATCTGTTTCAACAGACGATGATCACTGTGGTGTAGGAAGGGAATTTAAAGCAGATTTCCCTAACACAAGTCTCCCTCGGTGGTCCTATGATTAAATACTTGCCACCATGGGCAGCGAGTGATTGACCTGCACATAAAGACTATGAATGGCGCTAGCCTGTAAACCGGTCTTAGCGGGACCAGCCATACGGCAGCACCAGAGCACCTGTATTCAGAATCGATCTGCCATTTTACTGTCTGACAGAAAGCTGCCGTTCGATGTGGGCTGCTGCTTCTCAGCGTCCGAGAGAAATGGCGTTTCGATACGGGCCGGTGGTTTGGTTTTTGGAGGCCGGTGTTTTGAGCGCCTCCTGTCTGGAAAAAATGCAGCGACGGGAAATGACAGGGATGCAGAGCCGCCCGCCTACAGCTCAAAGCAGCAGTGGAAACCGCACACAAACGCTGCCTCCAGGTGACACGGCTCTCCATAAATACACACGGCTAATTGCAATCGTCAAGTTGGATCCACTTGGATTCCTGCCAGAGGCGAGGCCTGTGTCGGAATATGAGCCCCATCTACTGCGTCCTGTGTACTAGCAGCTGTGTACTGTTTTACTGTCTACTGTTTTGTATGTGACGTGCAGTATGTAATACTATTTTCCCACCGTACTGTGGAAGTGTCGTGACACGTCCCACCCTTGTGCGGCCTTGTCAAATGTTTTTGTCGTTGTTGAAGGAAAACATCAGCAAAGATGCGCCTCATTTAGTTTGCGTCATTTATGCAACCAAAATGTTTGCTTGCTTCTTGAAAAGTATGCTCTCGAATATACACAGCGAAACCCCAGAAATAAATTTAGTGAGAATTTTGCCTACTTAACTACTTTCTCGTCCAGCATATTCAACAAGCATACTCAGTAGTATGGAAGGGTGCTGATTTAGACGCAGCCTAGGAGAAGAGGTCAATGCCAAACTTAAGATGCGCTTCGGTAACAGGATCTATTTATAGATGTGGGTGGAGGGGACTGGGTCAGAGACGGGGGGGGGGTTTGAGTCACAACTGCCCTATGGAACTCCTTCTTTTAACTGCCCAATGGAACTCCTTCTTTTAACTGCCCTATGGAACTCCTTCTTTTAACTGCCCTATGGAACTCCTTCTTTTAACTGCCCTATGGAACTCCTTCTTTTAACTGCCCTATGGAACTCCTTCTTTTAACTGCCCTATGGAACTCCTTCTTTTAACTGCCTGGTGCAGAGCACAGTAGCCCTTGGAGGTGTCACGTTCCTGTGCCTTCATTAAATGACACCACAGGCCCCCTCTTGACCAGATTTACAGGTCTGTTTACTTCAAGAACATAACTCAATGTCTACTTTTAAAATGCGAGTGTGTCGTTTTTTTTTCCCCCCCTAACAAACTAAATTTAAAAAAAATCTGTAATGAGTTGAGGTTTCAGAGAACGCATTGATTGAAATATTAGGCTAAACATTTTGCGTAAAAATATTTTTGTTACTGTGCACGTGTGTTGTTATTGGAGACTTATTATGAAACATTATTGGATGTTTTCGCTGTGACTATAATGCTTCCCCAGGGTTTAATGTTTTGGGAGAACAAACCTTAGCAGGTGTTCAGTGGTTGAATTTCTCACGTCTTTGTCTCCCTCTGCAGGCTGGTATGTGGTCTGGCAGCTCTTCCTCTCCAAGTTTAAATTCCTGAGGGAGTTGGTGGGCGACGGCGGGTCCCAGCGTGGCGAAACGGAGCCGCCCCAGCCCGAGATCGATCATAGCTCCGCCTCCGGCCCTCGCCAGCGTCCCAAGACCCCCAGGCAGAGAGTAGTCCCGCCCGAAGTGGCCACATAGACCGCCCTGCCTCTCCTGTCTCTCCAAACCCTCGCCGAGCTGCTGACGTTGATGTGAAAGGTCATCGAAACGTGATGTTCTTGTACCCTCCCCTCCACATCCCACCATCTTGCAAGTAGTATTTTAGGCACACATACCTGTGCAGCAGTGTTCCAGGGTACACCCCTCCATACACCAATCCCTCAGCCTATGTGGTTGACCCCACAGTATGTGCCACTCTCATTGGCTGCTGACCTCTAGCCAGCTGCAAGACCATTGGTGGTCCTGTTATAGAAAGATGTGTGAGTACGTGTGTGTAACTTAGCTTGAATAGATTAAAAACATGCAACTGTGAGCTGACATACGTTCACAGGCAAAGAAACACTATGTGAAAAAAAGTTTAAACTGACAGCAGAAGTCCTCAGTCACTCTAATTTGACACTTTTTTAAAACATTTAGTTGTGTAACTGTGAGATCCCTTGGTTCCTCATGTGGAAAGAAATACATGGTTGTTTTACTCACCCTCTCTGGTCAATGAAAGTGGGGAACAGAACGGTTTTCTCTCTAATGTCGTGAACCGGCACCGTCCTCCTGAGACCCCTCTGTGACACCGCTGTTTCTTCACCGTGACCTCCTGACCTCCAGAGACTGGCGCTTGTTGTGGCGTAAGAGCGTTGCGTAAGCAGCGCTTTGGCGCATGCGCGTAGCTGCCCGCAGTTCATCGGTTCCCTCTCTGTCCCGCAGCGAAGCTGTGCTCAGATTGGGACTCCTGCCCATCCTAGCCAGCGTTACGAACGGTCGTTTTTACATGAGGCGGTTTTCATTTTTATTTTTAAGTTTTTTTTTTTTGGTTTTGTTTTTATGTAAGACCTGTAATCGACCATCATAATAAATGTTTCTTAAAAAATATATGTAACCAAACTTTGACTTGTACAGTCTTTTATAGTCATCTAATGTGGGATTTATGGGACTAAAGGGGTTTGCACAGGTGTTATAGTACATTTTTTAATACATTTTGTCCTTATATATTTTTAGATACCTTGTCCTATCAATGGTGTTATGGTTTAGGGGGTATTTCTGCCTTATGTGAAGATATGTTAGTGTAATGGAGCCTGGGGCTGATGAAATATTACCCCTAATGGTGCCCAAAATAGGGACTTCCTGTTCGCTGCCATCTGCCCCTTTTTTCTAATTGTTTTTCTTCCTCGTCAACCACAATGATTACTATTACTCTCTCAATTCATACCGCAGTGGCGAGAGCATTTTGGGTTCCATCCCAGTACCAGCAATAAATATTGTACTTTGCACTGAAACCCCAGAGCCAGGTTGACATAAGATGTTCCATCTGACTGTACTGGCCAGATAGAGCATATTAAAAATGATTAAGTGCAGTTCAGTTGAATCCGGGACTATGTGGGTTTTCCACAGTTTCAAGTTCTCTTCTATTAAAAAAAAGGGGTGATGTCCTCCCTATTGGTTTGGACACATGATGCTGCAGATGCAGAGGTTGAACAGAAGATGGCACTGTTGCTTTTATGTTGCAATTACGAAATCGAAAGTGTACTGTAGGAGTCGTTCACTCTGCGGAGTCGTTCACTCTGCAGGCGATTTGATTTCCAAGCAGACGTCTGTAGGAGTTCGCACAGACACAAGGGGGCAGCATTTCAATGAAATTTGGTTTCAATGCAGGAGGCTGGGCAGAAAACCCACAGTAACTATATGCAGCTGTGAGGGTTTGCAGAAAAAAACAGCCCCTCCGCAGCAACAACACTGGTGCTGCACAGTCTGTGTACGGATGCCTGACAGGAAATGATTGCGGTAAGCCAAGGAAATGACATCACCTCGCCGCCGCTCTCCAGGCTGGTAACGGACCCGAACCCCAGTCTCGGCTGCCGCTCCTCCGCAGGATATTTACATGGCAGGAGGGACTTTTGCGCGCTGATTCAGTCCACAGCCATGTTCGGCTGTGTTTTGACTGGCCGCCTCACTATTTCCATGGCGTTTGCTTTTGCTCGAGTTAAGTGGCCGTTTCAGAGCGCCAGCTGAGACGAGAACCCGCGCGCCGCAGGTCCTGAGCGCTGTGCATCGTGGGCCTTTACTGTCGACCGTCACCGTAGGCCTCGCCCGCACGCACAAACGCACGCTGTCTCAGACAGCCTTATCCAACCACTACCCCCCCAAGCACGCACACCCTGTAAATATAGCAGTCTCGCTCAAACATTAGCTTACTCGCCAATAGACACACAGGCACGCAAGTCAGCCTATTAATATAGAAACTTTCAAACAGTGCCTCAGAAAATGCACACACCCAGACACACTGTTACTACATCATCCACTTCCCTCTGCACAGTAAATTCACAGCAAAATGTCCAAATGTCCAGTGTTGATTCAACTCTATCAGTGTACATATGAACCTACTCTGGCCAGATCCGGCTCATATGTACACTAAGAGTTGAATTAACACTGGACATTTTACTGTGTAACACATACTATCGTGCCCCACTACTCACAGGAACACATAGGCCTACTCCCGGCTCAGGCGGCCTGTTAATATAGCAACCTTACTCAAACACGGCTCTACCCAGTGCACACATTTAGGCTAGGCTCCACATTTTTGTCTTTGTTGGGAACCAGGGGAGAGCCCAGGCTGCCTTTTGTAAACAGGAGATCCATCACTAGTAAATCTATAGCTGCCCTCGGGACAGAAAGCTCAGATTTACAGCCTGACTGTAATTCCGCCCTTTAGTTTCCCCGTCCCCACGGGCAGCGCTGGAGAGGAGTGTTGCGGACATAAGCCGCGCTCCTGTGGGCACCCGCTTCCACCCCACGGCCGCAGGGTCGGGTTTAAATCGCGTACCTCCCGACCGGGAAAAAAAAAAGCTCCGCTTTGAGGCTGAACCGAGTAGACGAGCCGTGCAGTAAAACAGACGAGGCGGGGCCGCGGGTGGCCATAACTCTGCTCTGGCCGCGCTCGGCTTTCCTTGGCCTCCGCTCCGAGGGCCTGTTTTTCCCATCGGCGGGAATCGGATTTCCATTCCCGGGGTCTGCAGAATGAAAGGGTGGAAGACGGAGGAGAAACAGAAGCGTCCCGCCGCGTTGTTAACCCCTCCCTCGCTGGTGATGAGGAAATGCAGAAACTAGACGAGCGGTTTCTCACTTTGAACGATGTGGTCATGTGGTCGAGGCATTAGCTGACGCGCCATATAGCTCTCAGACTGTTGCACAATAGGTTACCTGCGTAATTCATGTAGATTCTCATCAGCCTTAGTGAAACCGTCCTGTTTGTGTGTGTGTGTGTGTGTGTGTGTGTGTGTGTGTGTGTGTGTGTGTGTGTGCGTGCCTGTGTGCAGCATTGCAACATCAAATTATTTATGGGTCTATGGCAAGGGTGTCCTGTCCAATCTATCTGAAAAGAGGCAGTGTGGGTGCAGGGTTTTTGTTTTATCCCAGCGCTAAGACACCTTCAACTAATTAACTAACCATGGTCTTCAATCAAGATCTTGATGAGTAGAATCAGGTCTCTTAGTGCCGGGCTAAAACAAAAATCTGCACCCACACCGGCCCTTTTAAGATAAGATTAGACACATCAGTCTATAGTAGCCTATAGCTCTGGGTTTAAAGCGGGGGTCCTCAATCTTATCCAGAAAGGGTCAGTGTAAGTGCAGGCTGTTGTTCCAACAGAAAAGTTACACACCTGATTCTAGTAATCAACCACTAGAGTCTTTGCGAAGGACCGTGATTAATAGAATCAGGTGTGTAACTGCTTGGTTGGAACAAAGGCCGGCACCCACACTGGCCCTTACTGGATAAGATTGAGGACCCCTGGCTTAAAGCTGTTATCTGTTATTTTTTTATTCCACTGGAATGGCATGTTGGTGTGAAGCACACGCAGTACCTGGACAGGTATTATGGAGACGATTCAGAGTCCTACTAATCGTTTTACATGCAACATCTGCTGTAGAGACGGCCAGCTGCTCCGTGCAGTCAGCACATCGGTGTGGAATCTTCTGGCATTACGCACCATTGGCTACGGTTTTGAATTCGGGTGGAAGACTGCAGTTCTGCTAAAGTGCTTCAGTATTAATCTTAACCGCATCTGTATGCAGGTGTAAAAAATAAAAAAAAACGAAACAATGTCATGTCACACTTAAACATCCCCATGGCATAGCCTATGCATTGTCACTGTAGGGAATTTAGCCTACATTTTGCGTTACGTTTACGCTAACGGCTAGCAGCGCTCCGTCGCCTGCTGGTTCAGTTCAGTGTATCGCTTTACTTGTATGCTACCAAGAGAGCTGTGGCTTACTGTTCTGTTCCAACATCAGCGCTGCCAATAACACAGCTCGTTTTATTGCCAACGTTAACTGCGAGTGGGATATTTCAGGCATAATTGCTGGCTTTAAAAAGTACATACTGTATTCATGAATAACGGTCTGGTCATAAGGCAGCGCTTACAGATGGCATGATAGACTGGCATTATAAACTTTATAAGTGTCCCACATGGGCGTAGCCCAGGCTACTGTTGTCAAGCATCTAACTCGATTTCCTGTTTCAAACTTTTGTGGCGTGACAAATTAAACGCAGGATTTATCTGTTTACATTTTATACGTACTATTCTGATTATTTTGGACAGATTACATTACACTATCGCTTCTACGGTACAGCAGCTTGTTAGAAACACATTTGTATTTGCCCTTATGGTGTCTACGTTGTCTGCTGGTTCACATACAGGCTTGCTTTACCTGGTGGATAATGTTGTAATTAGACATTTCAGCCTCCGATCAGTATTATATCACATATTTTATGTATACAGTACAGGGTAGCAAACCGCTTGGAAAATACAGTGTGATACTGTACAGATTTATTTAACAGCTCGGACAGACAATAGCAATAGCAGCCTTCAGGCGAACAGACAGTGAACACACTGCCACACATAAAGCCGTCCATGTATAATGGTATAACTGTTGTTGGAACAAACTGAAAAGTTCTGAAATGGACCTGTGCAGATTCACACTATGGAACAGAGATCTAAGAAAGCCAGACTGGGGGGGGGGGGGGGGGGGGGCAATATCTGAATTTAAGCAGATTTTTCTCTTCTTTTTTTTTTTTTTTTTTTTTTTTACAAGTGAGCATTCTCAACATGTCTGGGGGAATTAAGTCTTGCATTTCTGGAATGCCACAGTATATTTACAGTGGGACTGGTAGCAAGGATGTCACGCAAAAAAAAGCAGTTTGTTGTCCAATCCCAGGACAGCAATCTGACAGCGCCCTTTGTGACATTGCAGATGGAGGGCCCCTCCCACAGCGAGTGAGTGACAGCAACTTTCATAAAAACACACGCCCATCCACACACAAGTGAAACAAGCAGCCTTTACTTAGTCTCCCCCGGGGTGACATCATATTATTTACAAACAAGTATTTTTCCCATTTTCAGTAACCAGTACACCATTCTATAGATAGAAAAGGGAAAAGGACATCTTATAAGGTGCGTAATGTGGTATTATCGACAAACAGACGTTACCAAAATGAGTCCCAGGTTTCCCTCCAAAGGCAAGTCCTCACTATTTATAATACATTTATATAATAACAATAATAATTAATATAAAACAATCTACACGCAAAAAATAGAGCCTAGTATTTACAAAACTAAACTTTCCGGAACAATTTACAAACGGAATAAAACCCCTTTGATGTGCGATACGTGTCCACATGTTCAGTCTGTAGGAGTCTGAATACTGTCTGTACAGGGGGCGGGGCGTGGGCGGGGACTCAGCAAGACGCCAGCTGCAGCAGCTGAACTTTGAACTGCTGGGCCTGATGGGATAGGTCGGTGACACGGTCCACCATTTCCTGCAGGGCGGCGGTGTTGGGGTAGTGCAGGGCGGCCATCTTGGTGGCCCCCACCACAGTCTTGAGCAGCTCGCACAGGGCGTTGCTGTAGTTCATGACACGGCCGGCCAGGTGGGGCGTGGAGGCCTGCCGCGACAGCGTGTCGCCGATGAAGACCAGCTTGTGGGCGCTGAGGATGACGAACTTGCTGTGCGCCACGAAGATGCGCGGCGGCTGCCCGCCGCTGATGCAGCTGAAGAACGCGTCGACGGCGTTGAGCAGCGTGACGAAGTGCGCCTCGCACTGCTCCGAGTAGAAGCACAGCAGCTTCCGGTCCCACTCGCACAGCTGAGCCTCGTCCCCCTGGGGGGAGGAAGAGGAGGAGGAGTCTGAGGAAGGGGAGGGGCCTGTGGGCTGCTGGTGGCAAATCCACTGGGTGATGTCATTGTCCACCGGTTTGATCACTTCCTGCTCCAGCTGTTTAAACTGATTGAGCTGAAGGGAGAGGAGATGACAAACGTCAGTTTCCACACTCTGACTAATGTGGTGTTCAACACTGTCCCCAACACTGACTGTAGACCCCAACACTGTCCTCGGGGGTATAGTACGAAGCAGGATTTCTGAGTTAGCTGGATAACTGAATGAGTAAAACCCGGAATCTTCCCAAATCTGGAACATGGACTGAAGTAAAAAAAAAGAGCTGTTCCGGGTTTTACTCTGTGCAGTTATCCAGCTAACTCAGAAATCCTGCTTCGTAGTATACCCACCAGGTCATGACCCAATACCAACCCCAATACCATCCCAAATAAAGACTCCAAAACTGTACCCATCACTGAAGCCAATTCTGATGGTAGAAAGGGGAGGAGGAGGAGAGGAGGAGTAGTGGAGGGGAGAAAGAGAGGGAGGAGGAAGGAGAATATGATGAGAAGGATAGAGTCCTACCTGCTCCTGCTCTAGTTGGACTTTGTTCTGTTTGATGATGTTCTCCTTGTCCAGAAGCTCCTTCTGCTGTCGCTCAAACTCATCTTTCCCCTACGGACCAATCAGAGGGGCAGGTTCAAACAGAGCCACACCCACATACAGTCAAACACACATACCCCCTCAAACTTAATTTACTTTTGGTCTGTGTGGCTTTGGGAGATTGAGAAACCAGCTGTCCCCTATTTATGAATCTTTTTAAACAAATGTTTTAAATACATTCACAAATGTATCAAACATTTAACTTTAAATATACTACGAGAATTTCAGAAGACATATAACCCTTTATTTAGTTAATGCTCCCAAAACGAATGAGTGAAAAACTCATTATCGTGTCTTTTCAATCAGTCATTTAAACAATCAATATTATTTAAATATGATAGGAACAGTAAAAGAGCAGCTATTTTCCTATTTCTGCCGTTCTGAAGTCTTTTTTTTTTTTAGTTTGATATTTTTTAGAGTTCCTTAGTTGCCAGTTGTATTTTCTGGCTTGTGTAGCATTAAATCCAAATCCATGTCAAATGCAATCAGCCTGGTTGCAATTTGTTTTAAATCTGCACTGATTATATTGTAATGAAGTCAGTGGTGTTTGATGGGAAAGCGGACAGGCGTAGCGTGTGTCGTAGCGCAGCGTGTGTGTGTGTCGTAGCGCAGCGTGTGTGTGTCGTGGGCGGGTTGTCCTCACCTGCAGGTGCACGTAGTCGTAGTCCTCCATCCAGCTCTTCACACACTTCTCGCTGTGGTTCAGGTTGTCCTTCTCCTGCTGCAGGCTGGTGGGGACGGGGAAAGGCCCGGTCTGGTCCCTCTCCGGCTGCCCGTTGTAGATCTCGTTATCGTGGGCGTGGACCGCGTTGGCGGGGTGGCGGTTGTCCTGGGCGCCACCCTGGGAGAGGGGCCCGGCGACCGCCGCCCTCCTGAAGAGCAGCTCGGCGCTGCCGCCGACCGTGGAGGCCAGCTGCTTGACGTCGTCGGGCACGGTCCTGGAGACCATGACGAAGCGGTCCAGGTCGTCGCACCTGCTCTGGGGCTTGGCGCTGGGCTCCGGGGCCCGGCCCGTCTGCAGGAGGATCTGCTGCGAGTCCTCCACCCGCTGGAGCTGGCGCCTGAGCTTCCCCTGGAGGCCGCGGTCGGGCAGGCCGAGGGCGCTGGCGGCCGCCACCCTCCCGAAGGCCAGCAGGTCGGCCACGGCCGCCCGCACCCGATCTAGCGCCCCCTGCACCTCGTCCGCGCGCCGCTCCATGAAGTGGGCGGTCCTCCAGTGGGGGGAGGCGGCCAGGGCCAGGAGGGCGGAGACGGCGGCCTCCACGCCCTGCTGGAGCTGGCCCAGCCGCTGCACGGCGCTGTCCAGGTCGGGCGCGGCCCGCGGCTCCGGGGTGGAGGAGGCCGACGAGGAGGTGGACATGCTGCTGCGGGCGCTGCCCGTGCTGGAGAAGGAGAGTCGGTTCACGCCGTCCGTCACGTCGCCCAGGAGGCGGGGCTCCTGCGGGGGGACGTCGTAGTCCCCGCTCCCGCGCGGGATGTCGTAGACGTCGCTGCCCTGCGACCCGGCGGAGGGCTGGCCGGGGGGGATGTCGTAAATGCCGCCGCGGCTGTTGGCGGCGCTGTGGGGCGGGGCCGGCTCAGAGCTGGGGGGGAAGTCGTAGTTGGACTGGGCGGAGGGTCTGGCCATTGTGGTGGGGGGCACGTCGTAAATACCGCCCAGCTTGGCCTTGAGGGGCTGCGGGAAGTCATAGTTCCCTTCCTGGAGGGCGGGGTTATTTCGGCAGGGGGGCACAGAGTAGATCTGTGGGTACAAACACTCTTTATCAGGCACGCTCAATGAAAGTATTGAATCAAAGTATTAAATGCCTAAAATTGTAACTGTAAACTGTAATGTAGAATGCACACACACAAACTAACACACGCGCACATACTTTATTCAACTGAATTATTCCCATTTTGGAAAGGACTTGGAGCAGCACTTTTTTCTGAGGTCTTTCGCTGTAAATGTTATACTTGAGGCACCCATGTGCCCCACCCCTTAAAAACGTTCTACCCTGTGAGGACTCAGGACAGAGCCAGGCCCTTAAAACTGACACCCGTTAGAAAGTCTATAATATGCGCGCTGACGTACGTTTCTTGGAAAGAAAAGGGAGTCGGCCGCGAGTCATTTCGGGACTTCGGGACGGACTCCGCCGGGCTGTAATTACGGGTGACGCAAATAACAGGTTCCTGCACTTCGCCCGTTATTACAAACAGCGTGACGGCAGCGAGCCCGACTGCGCTGGGAACGGCGGCGGGGGAAAGCGGGGCCGCTCATCACCGTAATTATTTTGACTTTCCACCGCAGAAGAATTCAGGCCCGAGGAACGTCCCGTCATAACGAAGGACCGGAGCTACTGGGAACTGGCCCGTTCCCCTTCCCAAATATTCTCCTGCCTGGTACCAATTAAACACCATTATAAATGATCTCCGCTCGCGCTCGCACACACACACACACACACACACACACACACACACACACACACACACAATTTACCATAATGACTGAGTGAAATAGCAGTACTGGAGCGGGAGGAGATTCTTATTGCTAAATTATAACGCAGGCCTGCCAGGATTCCGGCTTTTTAAAAACGCGCACTACAGTAATCCCTTGTTTGGTCTCACTTGCTCACGTAACCTCTCGTCTGGACGGCGGATGCGTTTTCTGCGACCGCTTACCCCTTGCGTCGTGGGGGGGATGTCGTAGACACTTTGAGCCGTCGGCGGGATGTCGTAGAGGCCTTGCGTGCGTGGGTCTCCCAGCTTCCCTGGGAACACAGGGCCCTGCTTCGCTGGGGGTATGTCGTACACCTACAAAACACAGTGCAGTCATGCTAATCATGGAAACACCACGCAGTTCATTCCAGTGGCTTGCCCTCACGGAAATAAAATGTACTTATGAAAAATAAATATATATATATATATATCATATATGAAAATATATTGAAGAAATATATTATCATGATATTGCAACAATTCACAATACATTTGCATTGTAGTCAAATTACTGCCTGCTTTACTGGCATGAAATATACTTCCAATTGAATTTTCCACATACAATTCATAATGTTTACAATATATTGCAGCGTGTTCCTGTGTGTTTTTGTGAGGGTGTGCCGTTCTGAGCAGTAAACAGAGCTGACAAACACTGACAGACACACCCTTTTCGCCATCTACTTCCTGCCACAAATTTCTCTGCAAGGTTACAAGAGTTAGAAAGAGGACTCAAAGGGGGGACTCTGGCCGTGGCCGAATATGACCCCTGTTCCCTGTCCCCTCACTTTGCAAGCAGTGTACGTAAGAAATCCTGCAAAACTCTTTCCAAACTAGTGAGTAAGTAGTTCGAAATTGTTTTTTTATTTTAATTTTTTATTGAGAATATCAATCAGTTAACATTTGACGATTGTTACAAAGTGTAGATTATGAATGAAGATAGAATTAACAAAAATAAAAGAGTAGTTCTTAATATGACCCACTCTTGTATATACGTATATATGCATATACGCTCTCTATCTCTTATGCTTTTACTTCCGGGTTACTTACTGAAATTTTCGGATGAGTGCACAGTTCTGCAGATGAGTGCGCTCCTGAATTCCCTCAACAAAACCCCGGAAATAAGGGGTTCACCCTGGGATTTTAAGTGCCTCCATTTGTGAGAAAAAGTCGCCCACTCAAAAGCTTTTTGACGAAGTGGACTCAAATATGCGCCCTCAAAAGGGCGTTTGGGTCGTATTCGGACACCGCTTATGTTAAACCAGGGGTCCTCAATCTTATCCAGAAAGGGCCGGTGTGGGTTCATGCTTTTGTTCCAACCAAGTAGTAACACACCTGATTTTACTAATTAACCATTTCTAAATAATTTAGTTGCTAAGGACCTTGATTAGTAGAATCAGGTGTGTTATGGCTTGGTAGAAACAATAGACTCCACCCACACTGGGCTCCACATTTATAAACTGTGTGGGGACATTCACACGGTTTCGGGGAGACACTTACCCCCTGCGTACGGACGGGCGGTACGTCGTAGACGTCCTGCTGGTGCCGCTGGACGGAGTCGTAGGTGTAGGACTGGCCCACCCGCATCGGGGTCACGACCTGTCGGCAACGGGAGAGAACAGACGAGGGCCTCAGCGTGAGATAGCAAGGCGCTATATTGTTCTCTAGATGCACTAACCCACCGCCACGGAGCATCTGATCTGCCAGCGAGTCTCTACTGCAGAGGTTCCCACACTTTCACAGACCACAACCCCACTTATGGTCTGCGTTCGGGAATCTTCTTTCTGAGAAAAACCTAAATAAACCGAGCAAGAGGCCAATGGGACTTTATAAGCATGGCTCACTGTGTTTGCTGAGAGAGCGAGAGAGGGGAGTCCAGAGGGGAAAACAGCTCCCCCTGCAGGGCCAAAGGCACATCGCCGCAGAAATGAACATCACATCAGGGTGCGACAGGAAGTCTCGCCTCACCCCCCCACCCTCGAGGATGCCAAGGAGACGTAAAGTCAACAACATACATCCTTCCATCCATGCCAGCTGCAAGAAGCGCAGAGCCACATGCGTGTGTGTGCAGTACACTCTCAGAAGCGCAGAGCCACATGCGTGTGTGTGCAGTACACTCTCAGAAGCGCAGAGCCACATGCGTGTGTGTGCAGTACACTCTCAGAAGCGCAGAGCCACATGCGTGTGTGTGCAGTACACTCTCAGAAGCGCAGAGCCACATGCATGTGTGTGCAGTACACTCTCAGAAGCGCAGAGCCACATGCATGTGTGTGCAGTACACTCTCAGAAGCGCAGAGCCACATGCGTTTGTGTGCAGTACACTCTCAGAAGCGCAGAGCCACATGCGTGTGTGTGCAGTACACTCTCAGAAGCGCAGAGCCACATGCGTGTGTGTGCAGTACACTCTCAGAAGCGCAGAGCCACATGCGTGTGTGTGCAGTACACTCTCAGAAGCGCAGAGCCACATTGGGAGATTTCACACTTTTCACACCTACCATAGAGTGTTCCATAAAGACCTAAAAAGGGTTCCCCTATGAACCCAACAAACCCTTTCAGAACCCTTTTTTATTTGTAATAGAGTGCAAGCATGCTACAATAAGAGCCGTGGTGGTTCTCATGGCGGACTCTGACCCTAATGAGCTGCTGAGCCAGGAGCAGATTCACAGCTAATGGGGCAACACAGGTGCCTTAGAAAGTACCGTCAGCGCACAGGTAAGTGTAAGAGTGCCGTGGGAATCTCAAGGCTGAATTTTCCAGTTTTTTTTTCTAAGTTTTTTCAAAACTTATGGTCACTTACAACATTGTTTTTTTTTTTTGTCTGGACTATACTCACACACCTCCAGCGACCGCAGACATTTGAACACTCTTTCAGACAGGTTGGGGGGAAGCACCTCATCTAACACTGACCCCAGAGTTGCCTCTCCACCAATACAGTGCACCTGCCCGCTGTACCTCTGCCCCTCAAACAGGGCACTGATATCATTAGGGCATTCCTAAAATCCTGCCACTGTGGTTCAGACCCCATATGACCCCACCAGACCCAGTCTTGAAAGGGGAGACCAACTGCTCTGATGGCCCATCATCAAAACCAGAGACAGAGAGAGAGAGTGGTGAGAGCGGGGGAGGGGGTTGACGTAATGTCTTTTTCACATGTCATCATGAACCCCCCCCCCCCCACCCCCAGTAATCCTCAAGCCCTCTTCTCCTCATATTAGAGCGTGTTGGTTTCCCAGAAATGTGTGCTTCAGCAGACAGGAAAGAATGTGTGGAATTCTGATTCCGCTCCTTCCTCACAGCTGGTGAGGTAGAGGTGGGAAATGAGCCTAACACTGTCACTCTCTCTCACTCTCTCTCTCATTCTCTCTCAGTCTGTCTCATTCTCTCTCAGTCTGTCTCTAACTATCACACACTATCACTCTCATTCTCAATCAAATTCAAATAAGCTTTATTGGCATGGCAAGGGTACACTTACATTGCCAAAGCATATACTGACATAACAAACAGATAAGCAATAGACAATTTAACTACAGTAAACACACACACACACACACACACACACTAAAGAAAGAAATAAAATTCTACATCTACAAGTCAAACACAAAAAATTTGTCACTCATTTTCTTATTCATTCTCTCTGTCTGTCTCTATCACACACTATCACTCTCATTCTCTCTCTCACGCTGTCTCTCACGCACGCACGCACGCACGCACGCACGCACGCACGCACGCACGCACGCACGCACGCACACACACACGCACACACACACACAGAAAGCGCCTCTTCATTCTGGGCCAGGCCTTTGTTTACTCTCTGGTTTCAGTGTTGGCCACTTGGCGCTCCCTTTGACGACACAGACTGTTTACTCTGGAGAAGAAGGCAGTCCTTCTACACCCTTGAGAGGGAGAGCACAGAAGGAGCGTGTCGTGATAGCTGCACAGTCAGTCCACCGCGGCCACGCCTCATTTCCGACAGCACCCCTGGAGTCTTGTCTTTTAAAAAATCAAAACCCTACCGCTAAATAAAATTTGAATGATGGGTCTGTCAATTCAAAGTGAAGGATCTGGGGTTTGTACATCTGTAAAAAAATATATTAAATCAGCACGATGTGACAACGGAGGCAGATGCAGACAGACCCGCCCCCACGGCTCTCTTCATCTGGCTGGGGGGTGTGTATGAGAGACTGGGGTGTGTGTATGAGAGGCTGGGGTGTGTATGAGAGACTGGGGTGTGTGTATGAGAGACTGGGGTGTGTGTATGAGAGGCTGGGGTGTGTGTACGAGAGACTAGGGTGTGCTGGGTATGGCTTGTGAAATGTTTCTGGGTTTTTTCAGGGCGGTAGGACCATAGTCAGTTCGTCAACTGCCGATTTTGAGAGACGGACTCAGACAGAGACAGAGCTAACAGAACTAATCACAGCCACGACTGACCTCAGTCCAGAACTCACAAATCTACTGACAATTTGCCCCAGTGTAGGACTTGAGAGGCCCACAGACACACCGCTGTCCTCAGATCAGGACACAAGGAGCTGCTGACAGAATGACCTCAGTCCAAAACACACAAAGCCTGTGACCCACATCACTGACTTCTGTGCAGAACAGAAGAATATTCTGCCTTTTTCAAATAATGCCTTATAAATCCCGCTTGAGCCCAGAAAGATTAAAATATATTGTCTAACATTAAAAATAAGCTCATTTCTACAAATCAAATGGACTGCTTTTCTAATAAAAACCTGGCAGTAAGTTATTCCAGTAACTTGAGTATGAGTTTTGGCTCCCAAGTAACACCATTCAAGCCATGCATTCAATACATCTCAATTAATGGCTTTACAGAATTGAGGCTAAAAGTTCTACAAACACACAAAACACACACAAACTCACTAACAGGCATACATACAGACACACAACATATGCACTCACACACTCACTCACATACCAACACACACACACACAGACTCACTAACAGGCATACATACAGACACACAACATATGCACTCACACACTTACATACCAACACACACACACACACGTGCACACACACACACACATTCTCTCTTTCTGGTAAAAGGGAAAGGGAAGGTTTTTTCAGTAGACTAAAATCTGAGGGATGTGTGAAAATAAAAAGCATGTCTGACATCTAAAGGAAAAATGTAAGTCACCTCTCAGCCAGGCATTTCCTGCTCTTTCCTCCTCCACTACAATGAGGTAAATACCTCCGCTGCCATTGGCTGGACTTATGATCTCACTCTTGGGTCAGATCGCAGGGGCCCGTGATTGGGCAGCCCCCGACAATAGGCCAGACAGAGCTCTTTGAGAGCTGGAAGTTTTCCCCCCTCCAACAGTCTGACTGCTTCTCCTGTTCCTTCAAGCAGCAAAGCCAAAAAAACACAAAACACTGCACTGACTCACAAATGGCTTTACTTCCAACACACAAGCAACAAACAGGAAAGGGACAGAGACTCGGGCCGACGCCCGTCACTCAAAGCAGCAGGATGACACAAACGGAACAGCGTTTGCGTACGCAAAAAAAACCCTGGGTACGTCCTTATCCTCAATCTTTATATTGTCACCCAGCCTGACTGAACACCCCAGATAAGGAACATGACCCACCTTCCGCGGGCCAGGTGATGGCTCACATCCTGTGGACGTGTGTGTTTTTGTGTCAGTGTGTTTTTGTGTCAGTGTGTTGTGTTGTTCAGAGGGGAACTACGGTTAAACCTCTTTCTTATAAAGTGCTGACGGCTCACAGGGAGTGCATATATACATATACAAGTACAGTGCTAATGAACTCACAGTGCGGGTATATACCGCTTCTAAAATGTAGAAGCAGTATTTAAAAGAGCCAATCGGAGCTCATAGAATCAGTCAGACCCTACAGAGAGTCAGAGTGAGTGAGGGATGAATATTGAATAGGATGGGTATTATTAAATACAGATACAAATACAGTATTTTCCATTTGGAAGAAGGATGGATATTGCAAAGGATTGTATCGGATGAATACTCTACAGGATTGTAATGGTAAATACTCTAGCGCAGGGGTGTTAAACTCCAGTCCTGGAGGGGCCGCTGTGTCTGCTGGTTTTAGGTGTGTTTCAGCAGCAGTGATTCATTCTGCTCATTGATTGGCTCGAGTCCACACACACTTGTCTTTAACTGGCTGCTGCTTAAAAAGAGACCATAAATACCTGCAGACACTGAGGCCCTCCCTCCAGGGCTGGAGTCTGACACCCCTGCTCTAGAGGACTGTAGAGAGGTTGAATATGGAATGGGCCAAAACTCCATAATCTGGACTGGGATTAAACACCAGTGTAGATTATCATGGATTATCATCAGCACTTACTCCTGCTTTCATCGACTCAGCCGGGGAACGAGGAGAGGTTTCAATTTCGTTAAAAGCACGGGGAGCAAATTGTCGTTGGTTAAACACATTCCCACATTCCCAGGGTGGAAGCAAACCGGGGCGAAATCGGAGAGACGGAGAGGAACAGGTCTGACCCCCGACACGCGGGCGTCAGCTCCGCAGATAACGCTCCGCTTCCCCATCCGGGCCCCGCGAGGATGAGGACGGGATGAAGAGCCTTTGGAATCACACTCGTCTCTCTCCGCAAAATCTCCCCCTGCCGACCGGGCGAGTTTCCCAAAGCGCCAGGTGTCCGCTTCGCTGTTTACACTGCAGACTCCTAGATTATTGCTCGACTGATTTCTACAGAAAGGAAACTCCACAGTAGTAATTACTACCTTCCCCTGACAGGGAGAAAAAGCCTCTGAGATTCCGCTAAGCGCTCTGGAGCGCTTTCTCGCGCGCTGTTTGGTAAACACGCCGTCATCCACGCGCTGCTCGTTAAAGCTGAGCCGTGCGACCGAGAGCCTTCTGATTTCTGCTCTCTGCTCGCTTTTGAAGTCAGCCCGAGGCCTGCCTGCCCGCCAGCCACAATATCCCCACAGTCAGCTACTGTAAAAGCCCTGAGCCCAGCTGCTCGCTGTGATAGGCTAAAGAGCCGTCTCAGACTCCGCCCACTGAGAGAGACGCTGCGGGGCGCAGACTCCGCCCCCAAGATAATTGGCTCTGTGCTCAGACTCCTCCCCCGTGATCGCTGCTAACTGATCTCAGACCTCCCACACAGAAGCTTGCAGGATGTCTCGTAATCTGTGCACATTTTGACCTTGTACAATCAGTTGAAAAGTTGCAACTCTGCACGCTCCCCTACGTGTCTCAATGATGACATTTAACAGCCGTTCAGGAAAATGAGTAAGCAACTTCTCAGATGAACGCATTGAACTCAGTTATTTTTAACATTGTTTTTATCTGTATCTACAGAGCAGAGACAAAAGAGACTGTCCATGGCCTTCACACACAGCTGTGTCTCCACTTCTGCAGCCTCCAATTCTCCTGTTAAAATGAGCCCTTCAGTGTAAACACTCCAGCCCCTTGTGCAACCAATCCCAACATCCCTCTGGAAACTCTTCCCCCTGCACGACTACAATCCCTGCCTCCCTCTGGAAACTCTTCCCCCTGCAGGACTACAATCCCAAACTCCCTCTGTCAACTCTTCCCCCCCCGCAGGACTACAATCCCAGCATGCCCCTGTGCTCACACTGCTTTTTAATCAGCTCTCTATATACCCCCTGTGACACTGGTCCAGCAGTGAAGTACCGCTTGAGCATCCAGATTATAAGCATCTATGCCCCCGTCGGTCTCTGCTAATGTTTACTCTTCTCCAGTCTCCCATAATCCCTCACTGCCAGGCTGGGATTAAACCCAGGAAAAGATGTTTGGGGTAAGAGCGAGCGTCTCTTACCTTGCTGCTGGTTCCGTCGGCGGCCCAAGGGCTCCTCTGTGGGACCTGGTATACCCCCTGCTGCTGGGGGCTGTGTTGGGCAGAGGGGGGCACCGTCGAACCCTGAGGCGCCCCGGGCTTCTGCTGGTAGGCGGGGCCCGAGGGCGAGGCCTGGGTGGCAGGGGGCTGGGCCTCAAACATGGGCCCAATGAGCAGCTTGAGGCGGTTGCCTGGGGCGATGCCCTGTCGGCCATGCAGGGAGCAGAGCCACCAGCCCTCCAGGCCGCCGGTGTTCTGCTCGATGATTGTCAGGATGTCGCCTTTCCGGAAGGCCAGCTCTTCAGGGGACTCCGGGACATTGTCATACAGGGCCTTGGCCATCAGGTTCTGCAACAAGCAGGAGAAAGCCCTCAGTCAGTGTGTTACAGACCACAGTCAGTGTGTTACAGATCTCAGTCAGTGTGTTACAGACCTCAAAATATCTGGTGTTTAAAATCAGAGTGAGTCAAGCCTGTGCTTCTTAATGAAGACAAGAAAACTACTCAAAGTTACACATTTTACCATGCAAGCATTTCAAATTAGATTTCTCCCAGTGGTTATTTCTGATGGCTGACTCTGTGAAACTGATCTCTAATCTGTGGGTGTATCTTACAGAGTCTGAGATACAGATGTCTACCAGTCAGTATCCTGAAAAACAACTTGTAGGTACAAGGCGGCAAAAAACAATCATCTTCATTTTTGGAGGACCTAAGGACGTCCTGGGACTATGGACTGATGGAGACACATCTCTGTATGCCTGTTGCTTGTAAGATCGGTTACCATTGGCTGCCCGTGTCTCTCTGTACCATGGGAATTTCCAGAATACGTGCACAGAACAGGGCTTCAAATCACAGTGCAGCAGAGATAACCTTCCTGATAACCGTAAAGGCTCGCATTTTTATAGCCCACAGCCCTTCGTCTGTGCGGGGGCGGGTTTTTATCGCGTATCCGCTCCTAATGCCAAAGCTTTCCTGTGTTTTGGAATCTGTCCCAGCAGCCACGCCCCCCCCCCCCGCTTCGCCCCGCCCCGCCCCCGAGGGGATTATAGCGTTCCCACGTCAACCGCTCTCCAAAAGCGGTGCGCTTTTACCTCTTCCCATCGGTTGACCCCCCTCGCCCTCCTAACATCTGGAAGTGCTTGCCCCGCCTACGTCCACTTGTCACTCTCTAAACCCAACTTCCCCCCCGTCAATACCCCGCCCCTCTTGCAGGGCAATGCCCGCCCTGTTCAAACTTGACCCCGACGGTCAATCCTGGCCTCCACATGAACGCATAATTCACTCTGAGAGGCAGCATGGCCACCGCTGCAGCCCTGGAGAGGATCCCACTGAACTGAGCTTGTGCACAAAGACAAACGTAGGTCCCCTCCACACCGCGCGCGCGCACCGTACGGTGTGTATGCGTTCATTTCCTGCGTGACAAAGGCCTTTGCGGCGCGGTGCCCGTTTACCGGGCGTGCCCGGTGACCCCTCTGAATCTGTGCCGGACGGCTCGTTCCCCGCAGGGTGCACCCAGTTCCCCAGAAAAGCACAGAGGGGGACTCCAAGTCTCTCTGTGGTGCGGCGGTGGCAGCGGCCACCGATGAGTCACTTTTTTTTTTTTAAAAAGCAGGCCTCTGAGAATATCCCCAGCAGCACGGAGCACACAGAGCCATTGAGAAACGCTTAGAGCCGCGCAGGGCGACGCCCCCCACCGCTGACCCCCCCCGTGCTCCGACCGCTCCGAGGGCGAGCGAGGCCCGGAACTTTCCGGAACACGCAGCGGGCCGAGCGGGTGTCAGCCGAGAGACAGCTGGCAGGGAGAAGGAGAGAGAGAGAGAGAGAGACACAGGGATGAGTGGGGGTGACAAAAGGAGAGAAGGAAAAAGAAGGCACCAAAGTTGTCCTGAAGGAGGCGCTGTGTGAAGCTCCATCGTTTCTAAAAACAGACAACCTCAATCTGAACCAAGTCAGGCTGAGAGTCTTGATGAGGATATTTCTGGGGCATTCAATCATTAGACCACAACTCAACACACACACTTGTGCTCTCGCTCTCTCTCTCGCTCTCTCTCTCTCTCTCTCTCTCTCTCTCTCTCTGGTCCTGGTGTGCTGATAAGTGCTGAGGTGCTGTTGAAAAGTGCAGCGTTCGCTAATGCCTGTAAACCACAGCGCTCACAGCTCTGGCCCGATTCAGCACGCACACGGACAGACTGCATCATCATCGCCTGCTCTTCACAAAAAGCGACACACCACAACCTCTGCACCGTAGCTCCCTTTCTGTTGCCCATCTATTGTGTCCGTTCAACCAACAACGTATATAAAAAAAGAAAGAAATGAACTGTTCATATTTAAATGAGTCTGAAAAGCCTTTCTTAAAAGGTACAGAGTTCAGAATGTTTTGACCCACTTACCACTATCATTCATCAGCACTCAGAAACCACTCTATTGCATTTGAAGGCACACAAACACACACACGCACCTACTGAACTTCCTGCTATGCAAAGCGATATTTGGCTTGTTGGGGGAATTTTATTTCTTTAAATAGCAATGAAACATATTTAGAGACATGCTACAGTGGCTGAAACGTAAGGAAAATTACAGAAACAAACAAACCACTCCAGCACATCAAAAGCAGAGATACAGAACTTGTCTTTCATGACAAAAGCTCAAAAAGCCAGACCAACTCCTGCACTCCACTGATTCACACACAAAAGCAGTTATAATTCACTTAGCAGACATCTTTCTCAAGGGCAGTGCACAATGATTATAGGGCACACATTTGCACAACCCTTTTACACACAGTCATCATTTCACCGGCCAAATGGAACCACAGCACTCTGTTGAAGCAGGCCACCCTTGGCACTCCTAAGATCCAACAACAGCCAGGTCGTCAGGATACGGAGCATCTCGGCACATGTTACTGAAATGGCAGGACGGTGCACGTCCACGTTGGGTTCCAGCGGGAGCTGCCTGGAGATGATTCCCTTTGCTGGTTTGTATAATCGGCCGTTGGCGGTAATTGACTGAGGCGTGTCTGACCGCGGACGCGTCTGTTTGTATCCAGCGCATAAACACAAGTTAGTCAGGATTACAGATAACTGTGACTGACACAGGTGGCTGCTGTCGATTCCCCGGTAAAACACGCGGTGAACACGTGGTGAACACGCGTGTGTTGGCGCACGGGAGAGCGAGGGCGGTCTCTCGTACGCAGGGGTCGATTTGTAAAAGCTTTTCAAGGGGGATGGTGGAGTCTGTGATATCACATAATCGGGATGGAAAGGGGGTGATGCCAGTTTTTACAAAGGAGATGGTTTTTTGTCCATTTTTAACGGGGGATGGCATCCACTTGCATCTCCCCTCAAATCGACCCCCTGCTCGTACTCACCCCGCCTCTCACGCCCTGCTCGTACTCACCCGCCTCTCACGCCCTGCTCGTACACACCCCGCCTCTCACGCCCTGCTCGTACACACCCGCCTCTCACGCCCTGCTCGTACTCACCCGCCCTCTCACGCCCTGCTCGTACTCACCCCGCCTCTCACGCCCTGCTCGTACACACCCGCCTCTCACGCCCTGCTCGTACACACCCGCCTCTCACGCCCTGCTCGTACACACCCGCCTCTCACACCAGTATCTCACAGGTGTTGAGTGGCTGTATCTATCACAGGAAGTGAGTGTAATGATCTCACAGATGTTGAGTGGCACACACACACAAACAAAACACACACACACGTGCGCGCGCACTCTGTCTCTCTCTGTATCTATAAAAGGACTTTAGACCGGCACTATGAGGTCCAACCCTGAAACAGAAGTGCTGACACCTTCCACACCCCATCCATAGTTATGTGTTCTATGACTCACACTGAACTGTTTAAATTGCCCTTTTTCTCCACCATCTCATCAAAGAAACAAACACAACATAGTCTTGTTTAAAACTGAGACACTCACAGAAGCACATGCTGACACACCTAAAGCACTCCTTGAACCAAATGAGAGCCTGCAATGGATTGTGGGTATGGCGGTGCGCTCGCACAGGCTCCTCACAGGCTGAAGGCTCAGACTGAGCACTGAGGCACTGCCCCAGTGACCTCATAAAGCACCATCTGCAGACCTCCTCCTTGACCCGGACCAACCACACCACACTGCTGAAACACACACCTACACGCGCACATGCACACACACACTCACATACAAACACACACTTAAACCTGTACACTTAACCTCAGACCTACACACACTCTCTCAGTATGAACCACAATCTCACAGACACTCGGCTCTGTTTCCATGGAGATTACCTTGTACAAAAAACTGAGCAGAATTTTCAATTCCTTACAGTTGTGCATGGAAATGACTACTCTTATTGTTGCTGATGTAAGACAGGCTTTTACAGCATCCAGGCTGCACAATGCAGTCTGTCTCTCCCGGCTGGTAACGCGGGGATGGTAATGCTCTGCCCACGGCGCTAAGCCACGGCAGGAATTCACCTCTGTCTATTCACAAAGGAGGACGGCACTCTACGGCCATGAAGGACAACTGCACTCTGCACTCATGATGAAATGGGACCGCACAGAACGGTCATTAAAGAGACCGTACTGCATACATGACACAGGCATAAATACATAGACACCAACACTTATCCCCTCCCCTCTCTTGCTCTCTCACACACACATACACACACACACACACACACACGTCCCATATCTTTTACTCTCTCTGTATTCTGTCTCTCTTTTTCTCTCTCTCACACACACACTTCAATTTTTAACCTTTTATTTCAGGTTAAAATCTGAAGTGAAAAATGCACCAGAGTTTATTTGGAAATAAGAAATCATAGCAAGTACTGTACAAGTGAGACACCTCATGATGCTACGCGGCCATTTTGGTGGACTTTTCCTCTAAAAAAGGTTGATACTGTAAGTTTTTAAAGTTCGTTTTTGGGAGAGACCCACTGAGACCGTGCCGTCTGGAGCACCACAACCCTGCAGCGCCAAGCACTAAGACTGTAAATCTTTATTTACAGAGAGCATTCAGGGCTATGACCTTCCCAACAGTATACGGCACAGTAGCTGAGAGAACGCCAGCGAGTGTAAGACAGCCTTGGAGAAGTGTCTCACAGAAACCCCCCCCCCCCCCAAGCACTAACATCCATTTCCATGAAGACAAACGCAGCTTTTCCGAATCTGAAGCCCCCCCAGTGTTCCATTTCTCCCACCCACTTCCTCTTCTCTTCCCTTTCTCTCGTTCCCAGCTCCTCCTTCTCCTGGACACCCCCCCCCCCCCCCTTCGTTGCTACCCCGCTTGGACCCCCCTGTCGCCCCCTCCAGAAAAACATTACTCTGGTTCACCTAATTGTTTCTCTCTGGAATTCTTAAGCTATTTTTGTCACGGTTACATAAGTCTGAAAAGAGAAAGTGAAGAGTGGTGGTGGAAGCAGTGGGTGTAGGGAAGAGAAGGAGTGAGTGTGTGTGAGAGAGAGAGAGGGAGAGAGAGGGAGAGAGAGACTATGTGTGACAGTTCAGTTCTTGCCTATGTGCAACACTGCTGTGTGTACTGTAATGAGCAAGTGAGTGAGTGTGTGTGTGTATGTCTGTATTTTATTTTTCCCTTATGGTTCAACTAACGATTAGTACTGGGAAAGATTTAGAAAAACCCATGTTGGATACGTTGAAAAAGTGACATTCCCTTAGAATCTCAAGTGTCTCTGTGTGATACACTAGTCCGGTCATATAATAGGCCCCTCCCCACAGTCGCCACCTGCTGCTGGGAAACTCACTTTCATCACCCTGCGCTCTAGTGATCCTGCTGACCTTTAACCCCCCTGAAACCACCGCAGCTATGAGAAATGAATCACTCTAATACAACACATACGCACTCTAATCTTAACCATTCACCAGTCAGAGGTGTGTGTGTGTGTGTGGGGTGGGTGTTTATGGGGACACTTCTCTAAAGTGACAGTGCCCCAGCACTATGAGGACAGCCGGGACGCTCCAAGCTGTGATCTGTGAGTGGCACAGATAACACGGCCGTGTGAAAATGGCCTCTCCCACAGAGCAGTGGAAACACTGATCTAAACGTGCAGCACAGATAACAGCCACTGCGCCCTGACCTCCACCCAAATGTATATACACAGGCTACACACACACACGCATGCACACACACACACACACGCACACAGTTAATCCTCATAACACGCATAGATATGGAAACACACGCACTGCTAGTCTTCTACACACGCACATCCACTCTCTGAGCTTGTCCCTAATGCCCTCAGAGGGGTCGTATATCACAGACCTCAATCTGCCCTAATTTAGTTAGTTACCTAGCTGGTCTAGTGACGGGCCCTGGAACAGCCTGCTCAAAATCAAAACTCTACACTGCCAGCAGGGGGCGACGTGCAGCAAAGTGAGCAGCGATTTTTCAGGGTTTGGCGTGAAAGCGCAGAGATCTCACATTCCTATTATGGTCTGATAACAACCTCAAGTCCCTCACACATGGGTCTCATAAAGTGGAGCGCAAGAGAGCGAGAGAGAGAGAGAGAGAGAGAGAGAGAGGGGGGGGGGGGGGGGGGGGGGGGGGGGGGGGTGGGTGTGTAACTGTGGAGAGAATGACTAGTGCAACCAGTGGAAGACAGTCTAAACAACCTGGACCAAACCCTCCACAGTCATCTGGTGCCAAACTGCCCCACATTCCAGAGATAGTGCGAGCCAGACAAAAGCATTCCGTAGAGGGAAGACCCACTCTACCTCCTACCATAGTAGGAAGTGAATCTTTACACACACTTTTTACACCTTACCAAGAATGTTAATGATGAATGAAAACTCATGATCCGTTTCATTCTGCCAGGGCCAGACTCAAAACCACACTTGTTGGAACTGTGACACAGAAGCTGGTCTCTATTTTACTGTTAGATCATCAGTGTACGTCTGAAATTTCAGTGTCTGAAATTATTAGTTATTATAGCATTATTTAAAAAAAAAAAAAAAAAAAAAACAGATAAACAAACAAACCAATACAAAAAATAGGGGGAAACGCCATGGAAGAGCAAAGGAAAATTGACGTCACATACAACAGTTTCAGGCTAAAATACGTTGAAAATATCATTTTTGTTCATTAATTCAAACCATCAGCCACTGCGTTTATGTGCACAGCGTGAACGTGCCCCACGTAACACAAAGTGCTCCCAAGTCTCTGGAGCAGAGAAAAAGGAGTAAATCACAACATTTTATTGTCCGTCCTGGTACAGAAGTCCGCGCTGTCTTGAGTCCCCTGAGACTTTATTGTCCTTGATAAATCATTAATGTCTCTCAGACGGGGCCAAAGACCACAGACAAAGCGCTACATTCTCAAGTCTGTACGCCATTCACACTCCAACGCTCCCCCCCCGACACGCTTTTTACCATAGAGACTAACCGGGGGGAGGTACAAAACTGCACTTAATTCCTCCAGTGGTCGGGCCCTGTAGGTGAAGGGCAGCAGGTCCCAGCGATGTACAAGGTTGCATTTAGGCCAGCAGTTCGTGTATGACTCCGATCTGACAGCAGAAGTACAGGACATGGGAGTACGGTCAAACACATATTACCCCTCTTTCCAAACGCTATTTCTCCCCGTCCGAAGGAAAGCTAGTTTATTTATACAAAAACCTAGGACTACGGTCCGTAGACGCGGGATTCGATACTTTGTATGCTTCTTTGAGATCCCCAAAAAGCATTCAACTATAAACCCTAAAGTGCTTTTTTTCACCCCGAGTGACCCCATTTTACACTGGAAACCACAACGCAAACCACAGTCAAAATGTGTAGGCTAAGTTACAACTTCCACTTCATGTTCTATTGACATGAACACACGTATTATAGTCCTCTAACCATCGCGACCCTGTTAAAGAGCAGGCAAACATGGTACTCACTTTATACTTCATCTTAAGCACCCGGGATTTGAGATCTCAGTGCGTCCAGGAAAGAAACATCCGCTGCGTTTGTCACTGAGAAAGCATGTGAAAGTGGCGTGGTGCGAGTGATGCTTAAAATCGCACAGCCATAGCCTAAAGGCAACTTTATATCTGGATGTTTCAGCAAGCGTTTCCTCCGAAATTCAAGGATAAACTCCCAACGCTCGCGCGCCCCGAGCCAGTTCCGAGGAATCTAGAGTGTCCTACGGGAGACCGCGCGCAACCCCTCAGCAGCTCGGATAGCTGATTTGCAAGTCGGAGCTGCTATTGGTCAGGCCTGCGTCTCCCCCCTCCCCCTTCGTCAGCTAATGACGTGTGACGTGTGCATGTGGAAAGCATTGGAAGAGCACTTTTAAGCTATACTTAGTGCTAATACTACCTTGCCTCTGATCTAGCTATGTTTAAAATAAACACAGGCATCGCGTTTTGGGTAAATATTTGTTTTCATTATTTTTATTGCAGAAAAAGAAACAGGGACATACGACTGACAGCACAACAGAAACATTAAGCTAAGGGGTAGGGCAGGTGACACGTAAATAAATAAATAAAAATAAATGACTAATTAACAGATTTCAGGTGTTTTCCCTATAACTCACGGACTGAATTGTCCTCCTACAGTTATTGTTCAATATATTTTTTAATAAAGCCATAAACAGTTATGATGTGAAAATTATACAATAATTATATGATCATTTTATTAATGTAATATTTTTCTAGCTGTATAATAATACAAATGAAATAATTGTTTGTATTACTCTTTTTTGTGTATTCACTTCCAGAAATAGTGGAAAGATATCAGTAGATTTATTACTGACAAAATTTGCCACAAATTATTTCATTATGGTGGAATATTGTGTCATGTACAAACCTAAAGTGAGGTCAGATCATGGCTTTCTCACTCCTCTGTCCACACTTCCTACATAATCCAGTTGAGGATTATGGTCACTCATGATTTAATAAGTCAGTGTGAATCTATATAAGTTATAACACATTTTGAGATGACTTTCTAAGTACTTCAGCCGTACTGGTTCACAAGTTTAGGAATTGTATGTCAGTCACACATTCCCAAAAATGAATAAAGATGTAAATCTGAAGAATTGAAGGGGAGATATCACTAAGCTGTAGGCCTAGGGGCCCTGGTATTCAAATCAAGGTCCGAGAAACGGCTGGGTTTTCCACTCTCCCTTTACCTGGGAGTCAGGAGTGAAGTCTTGCCAATCAGTAGCACTAATTGTTCAGTTAATTACCTGGGAGAAAGAAAACCAGGGCCGGATTTGAGGGTCCCGTTGCCTAGGCCCTAGGGCATCATGTCAGCTCTGCAACTAGAAACGGGAAAATAGCAGACAGACCCAGGTACGTGAAAAGGTAATGAAGGTAAACTGTAAATGGACCTCTTTATGTGCGGATGAATTCAGATGAACCGGCGCAAACCCAGATCTGCCCTGTGGCTGGAGACAGGGCAGGTTTCAGCATCTCACATATGCAGGAGCTTAGGGACAGTCTTTCACAAGCAGGATGCGCATGGTGAAACAGGGCCAAAGCTGTTGCAACTCGTTCGTAGCGTAAAAAAAGAAATGCGGCGTTCATCGTTTCCTGTTCCATTTTTTCAAAAAACCCTTCCTTCAGGCATCACATTAAGCTTGACTTGCTTAAGAGTTGTTTGGATAAGCACCAGTGTGAGTTTCTTCATCACTCATGACATTGCCATTCTTACCCCTTTTAAATATATGTATATTTTTCATTGTATGCTTTCAATCGCTAGTTTGTGCCATAGACTATATTGACATGGCCATTCAATAGTGTAGCAGCTGGAGGATTAATTCTTTAGTAGTGATAGATCTACCACAGACATCTGCCCCCTCATTGACATAAATGGATAAATGGAA
>CM056396.1:22168886-22201386 GCA_029718625.1 Synaphobranchus kaupii
TTTGCCATTCTTACCCTTTTAAATATATGTATATTTTTCATTGTATGCTTTCATCGCTAGTTTGTGCCATAGACTATATTGACATGGCCATTCAATAGTGTAGCAGCTGGAGGATTAATTCTTTAGTAGTGATAGATCTACCACAGACATCTGCCCCCTCATTGACATAAATGGAAAAAAGTATGATTGTGAGGTCACAGTAGTGGGCCACGCCTCCTGTGTCAGCCAAATTCTGACTCATTCTGTAGCAGCCCATAAAGTAATCCTATTACATCATACCATAATTGCTAGGCAGACACTCATATCATGGGCTGTTTATATGGCTGCCAACCCTACAAACTGATAACAAATGGATCTTTGCTCCCACTGATTATTTGGAATTTTGCTTAAAGGCAAAAAAAACACACAAAAAAACCAGTAGGCCCACTTGGAATTTCCCACATGTAATGCTGATTGGACTTGTGTCACCATTCACAATGTTCAAACTGAGAATCCACAGAAATGTAAAACACATACTATGGACCGTGCTGTCCAGTACTACCATCACGCCTCCCTTATCCGACTCCCCTCTGAAACTGTTGAACGTGCAGTATTCAACCAACTTTTCTACTTCCTCTGGCAAAATGATTTACTTGACCTCAAATAATATTGTTTCAGGCCCTGCCACTTCAAACAAAAAATGCTTTTCTCTCTAGTACAAATGCCGTCCAGTCTAAAAACACAGCCTCTCTGTCCTCTGTCCCGAGTCCCAAGTCTACCTATCCACTGAATTTAATTTTGTTGAACCATAAAGTCCATACTACACAGCACCTAAGACATAATGGGCATCTCGAGTGTTGCACTCACCTGGATCTCGTACCTGTCTGGACATGCACAACAGGTTACTCAGAGGGATCCAGTGTCACAAAGCATTGTGACAGCTCTCCCCAGGTATCAGTGCTTGATCAGTAATTAATGGCCATAACCAGTGAGGGCCTTGGTTTAACGACAGCAGTGGTTCCCAAACCCCTGATGCATCTAATAGAGCCTTTGATTAGTTACAGGTGCGCTTCAGATGGAACACATCAAAAACCTGGATCTGGCTGGGGCCACCCATGGAGGAGGGGTTTGGGAACCACTGAACTACAGAATAAGACCCCAATCGGTGTTCTGAGGGATCAGATTCTACTTTTTGCCCCCTACTGGCCCACGGCCAATCCCCATCACCTCTCTGTTTTCCCAAAAAGGTTTTTCATTCAAGTTGCTATGCCTCAATGACATGCAAAGCAAAATATCTAAATCCCATCTAATACCAACAACCTTCACCAACTGAGCCATTCAACCTCGCAGTCAAGTCCCCACCTATGCAAGATCTCTCTGTTACCCGTGATAATGCACAAATCTGTCAGTGAGAAAATAGCTCATAGGACATATTATCTGTGACCCAGAGCCGTTGAATGTTTCTGCAACAAATTTCCAAGGGATCTACCCATTCCGCACTCTCTTCTTGACCCTGTTCCTCGTCTCCGGCCTGGCCTACCACCGCAACAGAAACAACATTGTTTGAAATTACAGCTATTTCAACCAGCTATGTGCTCCCAAAATGGTGCCCTGCACACTGTTTTCACTGGCTAAAGCATAGGGCTTAAGGTTTGGAAGCATAGTCCTGTCCTTCTGGATTTGAAAGTTTTGAGGTTTCCTTAGCGGGGATTCGGAACACTGAAATAGCATGTGGACGGTGGTGTCGGGTTCTTTCCCGTTACTGTGTGTGTGGCGAGGAGTACACCGCGGATTTATTCAATCAGCGACGGAAAAAAACAACTTAGTCAATATTTAATTTAAATATCGACACCCGAAATCTGCTCTTTTACTTCAACCTCTCACTAAGATCAAAGCAGCTACAGGTTAAAACCAGCGGTTTAACATAGTAATATATAGCATACCTATGTCTATTTGGCTAAACAATCTCTTCCCCCACCCACTTTGAATCCCCAGCTCTTTACTACAAAACAAAACTGAGTTCTCGGTTGATCATTTGATCTATTTACAAATGCAAATGCATTTCCACTGTGTCAGAGTGGCTAACTTTGCCCTCGCCAAAGGACGGGGTGTGACCCACTTCTCTGTGTGCTTTCAAACCGTTTATTCAGTAGCTTTTCTTTCACTAAGAGTGAAATTCAGATAAAAAATTATTTCCTGAATGCATCCAAGTGTTAAATGGCACACATTAGAAACACATCCTCAAGTATCATCATTGCTTTTGACTGTAGCCTGTTTTACTATAAAGTGTATATGGTTAAGGCAAAAGAAACATGAGCAAGTGGATATGTTCATTTATAGGCTGCGACTGTTTCTCAGGGTAAAGACTCTTCCATGAACACACAGACTCTTCTCAAGGCCCAGCATGCAACACACACACACACACTTTCTCAATCACACACACACACACACACACACACACACAAACAAAGAAATGGATTGGGGCTTTGAACCCATGACCCTCTGAATAACTCTAGATGTATTTATCTAGATTCTAGAATAATCTCCCTCTCACCCCCTACCCCCCACCCTAACACACACACACACACACACACACACACACACACACACACACACACATACACATACATCATCCTTAACAGATAATCTCTAACACACAGAGAATAAGAACATAGTTTATGCGGACTCACCTTGGTCTGTGTGCGTTTGAGGCTTGGTTAGACTGATGTGGAGAAGATCGGTGAGTGTTGAGAACTGAGAGGACACACCCTAGCCTCTGTCAGGAAACGGCCTCGGTGAGGATGCTGGGGACCCATGTGACGTGTGACCTCAGACACCACACAAACCCCCTCGCTCACAGGGGATCCTCTTTATTATTTGTGTATTTATTAACGTTTATTTAACCAGGTGAGTCCCACTGAGATCCAAAATCTCTTTTTCAAGGGGGACCTGGCCAGGAAGGCAGCAGCACATGAAATTGCAGTCAATATAAAACCACGAAATAAAACATAATAGCATTTCTCTAAAGCAAGTGAGTGATGGAGAGAGAGAGAGAGAGAGAGAGTGTGTGAGAGAGGGAGGGTTGAGAGAGCAAGAAAAACGCAGGAGCAAAAGTACAATCAAAACAACTTTTTCTAAGCAATGACAATTTGCGATTGAATTAGCTTCCATAGCCCGAACGACTCATTTGAACCCAGTGAGAAGAATCAGTTCCTGTATAGCTAGAGCAGCACGACATCTTAGCATCCGATTCTCTCACTCTTACACCAAATACATCCTTCAAACCCTACATAACCCTCCCTCGCTGTGTTTGGGTGAATCTGATGACACACTGATTAGCAAAGACAATTCTCCAATAGCACTCACAAAAAAGTGAGATCATAGATGTGACTTTGTAAACCCATGATGTGCTGCTGTAGCAATACTTTTTTAATAACTCCCAGCCTACCCCTATAGGGCATTGTCTTATACTGGCAAAAACACAGATGATGGAGTAAACTAATGTAGCTTTTAACTGAAGATGTTCTTGAGCATGAAGCACATAGTAGCCTGAATTTTATCCACGGTGGCTGGGCAGCTCAACGTGTCCTGTGATTGTTTATTTTATGAGAACAAAGTTCCATTGACATTCTAAAGTGAAGACCCTGGTGCTAAAGTCCACCCTATAAATATTGTTAACAGAAAAGGTGCCTAAGCAATGCATAAAAACAACAAAACGTTTAATAGCTGATTTTATGGATCAATGATATTTTTGGATTTGATTTTCTCAAAATAGACATTTTGTGACTTCAGTACTTTTAGCACCAGGGTCTTCAAGTGTTTTAACACCCTCACAAACATTTCATAAAGACTTCCAACCTTCTATCGTATCATCTACTTGTTGTCTTGAACATGTTTTGCATCATTTTTCGCAGCAGCTGTAGGCGTGGCCCTTCAAGTACAGTCTCTGATCAGCAGATTATTTCTTCTTTAATGAAGGACTGATGTGGCTGCTTGGCTGTGTGATGAGGGCACAGAAGAGACAGAGAGGATTATGGGGCTTGTTATCCTGTTGCAGAGCAGAGCTCTTGCTGCCATTCGCAGAAGCTGCACTTTCAGAATCTCACAGTGAGGAAAAACACACAATTGTTTTTCTGCACCTGTTTCCTACACTAACAGCGCGCACCCTCCCTGTTTCCCTCTGTTTTTACACACACACAAAGGAGTGTGACTGAAACTGAGAGAAAAATTATTTTTTTTTCCCTCCAATTTTTCTTTAGTTTGTGAAGGTGTTGTTGACTCAGAGAGAAAGCCATGACTCCAGTTTTCTCTCTGACTCCATTGTGGCGGAGGGCAGTACAAGGGAGTTTTAGTTTTCTTTTGCAGACTTCTGGGAATAAGAAACAGAGATAAGGAGAATGCAATATGCACCGCTTCCTGCGGGCAGATTCAGCTTCTTGAGGCCCAGCGCCGAGTCGGGTTGTGTAACCTACCAAAGTCCTTTATTTGAAGTGTCAGAATGGAAGCCAAACAGCCGAGGGCCTGAGACAGATTAGCGCGAGTGCTATGCCGACGCAGGTATCCATGGCAACCGTTTCCATGGTCGAAACACTCCCACCTTTACTGTACCGGCTGCCCGGGGCAACGACGCGGAGCGCGCGGAGCATCTCGGACGGGCCGCTACGCTATTTCACACAGCCGTTACTCCGCGTTGCATTATCTCACGTTCCGTTTGCCAAGCGGACGGCTGCAGTCCCTGGAGCTCTCCGCTGCGTGGAAATGAATCTCCCTGTCTCTGCACTCGGAAGGCAGACTGCGAGCTGTTTTACGGCCTCAAGCCTCACCCAGATGTTGGGCTGGCAATAGACTGGGAGGGGAAACGGACCTCTATTAAAATGATGTGTTTAAAATGGGGTCTGTAGGGTTCGGAGGTCAGTCAGGATAATCAGTGCCTCTGGCTGGAAGATGGGAGGGAGAGAGACAAACTCAACCCCAGACTGGGGGGGCGGGGGTCAGGGGGAGAGGAAGGGGAGTGGCTGAAGCTCAAGCCTGGCACAGTGGCTGCTCTGTCTGTGGGTGCAGAATATACACCCCCTCCCCCCCCACGCCTCTCCACCCCTGAGGTCCAGGTTCAGCGTCTCTTAGTGTCCCCTGACCCGCTGACCCCTGACCTCTGGTTTTGTTGTTGAATCTGTGGCATGTGTGTATAGTGCTGAGGGGGGGGGGGTGACATGTGCAGAGATGGGTCTGCCCTCTCTCCCACACTTCTGTTTATTTATTCTTTCACTACTTCATACACTCCTCTCTCCCCTCTCCAATCCTCTAAAAAAACACAAATATTTCACTATGTCAAGCGATTTAACAACAACGTTTTAACACAATGTCGACAGATGAATTCGTTTTTTTGTTTGTCTATCTATTTGACAGTACAGTTTCAAACATGGATATTAGTGCATACATACAGTATATAGCATGTTGTTATATCTCAAATGCTAATATTCATCTGTTGTCGCCGGTTAGGCGAGAATGATTATAAAAGTCAAACAGAACAAAAAAAACTTGCACACGCTCAGATGGTACAGATTAAATGGCTGTTCGGCAGCAGTAATAGTGAAGATGTTGTTTTATTTTTATTAGCACACCCAGAGTGTTTTCCCCCCTTCCCTCATGCTACTGGGGCAGTAGTGCATGCTGGGAAAGAACCTTACAGCTGGAGTTGTACTTTAGCTTCCCTGATGGTACATATGAGGGATTGAAAAGACGGCAGGAAGCCTGATGCTGTCTTTAAAAAAAAAAAGACCTGATTCAGCTGAAGAACGCTGCTCACCTCGACGCTGCTCGCTGGACAACAGCCCGTCTCTGTCCTCGACCGAGGACTGCTGTCCCGTTTCAGATCGAAGTGGTCATGAACGACGCGGGTGACTCAGCGCTCTAAATACAGTCCACCATAAGGGGATAGCGGCCTGTCTTATTTGTTGTTGTTATTGTGGAACTGCCTGTGGTATGCTCGCTGTTTGTGTGCAAACCCGGACCCGACGCAAACAGCTACACTGCTATTTTTCGCCATGTTTCTCTGCCTGTGGCAACAATTAACTGCTCTCTTATATGTTTGCTTGGGACTTTTGCCTGCTGTACTTTTCAATTACCATTAATTTCAGTTGTGCTTCAGTATTCTGCACTTGTACACATTCATGCCGACTGATCATATTAAATTATCGATGCACTAAAAGAGCTTCATATTCCACCAGGTTTTTTTTTTTTCAAATTAAATCCCACAATTCACTCTGCTAGCACAGTGACTGCAGCACTTTGACACTTCTGTGTTTTGATTGGCTGGCGTGCTGCTCGCTGTTGGTAAGTGCTGTTAAGTTGGATATCAGTTGGCTGTAGAAGTTTAAACACTGTTGGTTAGGCCCTCATTTTACTAGGAGAGAAATGGGCGACAACATGGCCCTAAATAACCTAAGGCCTGAGCACATATTTATTATTGTTGTTGTTTTCATAGTTATGATGATGATGTTGATGACAATGCTTATTATTGTTGTAAATGGTACAGCTATGCTATGCCCATAATGACTGTGACAAATTAACTTGTTTTTCAAGGTCAGGATCTCCACATGCGGATGAACTCTTGATCACGGATCCAAACTTTAGGCTTTTGTGTGAGAGAGGAGAATCTCAGTGTGTGTATGTGTGTTTGTGTGTGTGGAGTGCGGGGAATTTTGGCGTGCTGCCAGGGTGTGATTTATGGACAGAATCTATCCAGTCTTTGTGTTTTGCTGGCAGGAGCTGTCCATTTGGGGGTTCCAGGAATGGGGGTCTGGTTCGCTGGGGCTTCGTTTGATGTAGTGTGGTGAAGACACAGTGTTTCTTGCCTGACTCCCATTTGTAACCCCCCCCCCCCCCCCCCTCCCCCCTCCCCCTGCCCCCCTTTCCCCAGGTCCTCTCCTGAGACGGCCATTTTGTTTGGAGACAAACGGCCTGCAGTTGTTTTGGCCTCCCTCTTCACCACAACACCACTGACCTACTTCAACCTCGCCAGAGTCCCAAAATCCCAGAGTCCTCAGTCTTTTCTCCGCGCTCGCGTGCAGCCCGCGGCTCTTTGTGCCTGTCACTCATAAACAGCTCTGATTTTATACTTTATACCTGCTGTGTCCCAGACAGCTCCCCTGACACACAAAAGCAAAAAACCTCACTGCGTATAAATAGATACAGCAGGCGAAATGCTCCAGTTGTAGCCTTTATGTGCTGAGATGGGAGCTCGTTGCTGTTTGCTGGTGAGCCCGCTGGTGAGCGTTAGTCTCAAGGACAAACTGGGGTCTGAAGACGGGGTCAGTCCTTCACTGAGAAACAAGCAGAAGTGAAGTGTGACAGGCAGGTAATCACCGTGATGCATCTGTGGTCCTTAAGGCCTCATACACTCAGACTCCCAGGTGCCCTTGCAGAGTAACACTGAGCAGTGCCCTCATCACCACTATTAGCCTGAACAACTGCTGCGATCTAAAAACAGACAAGCGACCTGATACTGACGTCACGCACACATGGACACACACACACGAGTGTGAGGAGAGAGGAGGAATGCACACTGCTACACTATCAGCTGTGATCCACACCGTCTCTGCTGATTGGCTGTAACTGTCCAATCAGCTCTGCTCACAGGGTCTCACTGGAACATTGAGTGTGGCTTTCTCCAATCAGAAGCCGTTTCTCCTCACTGCCCTTCCCCTCAGGTCAAATTCTGCGCTAATTCAACAAGAACTTTATTGACATACATATTCATAAAAGCAACACTTACGCAACAGGGCAGCGCAGCACTAAATACACATTCTCTCTCATTACCTCCCTTCCTCATTCTCTCTCTCTCTCTCTCTCTCTTTCTCTCTCTCAGGAGGAAAGTGTTTCTGTAAAAAGTCATTTGACTCTTTGTTGATCGCCGTGGCCTCCAGAGGTAACGGCCAGTGGATTTACACAAGGCTGAAAAGTCACATGTAGTCTCCCTGACAGGACGCGGAGAGAGGACGGGACGGGACGGGGCGGGACCCATCAGCCCGTGAAGCGGGTCACCCCGACCCCTCTCGGAGACGTGCGGTCACTGCGGTGTTTATTTACCCTCTCCCGCATTCTACCCCGGAGCTTGCGTTGCGTTCGCCGGTGTCGGATTTCAGCTCCCCCTACCGTCCGCACTGAGAGCATTAGCTGCCAGAGCCGCTACCTCTCCCTGCCGTCCGCACTGAGAGCATTAGCTGCCAGAGCCGCTACCTCTCCCTGCCGTCCGCACTGAGAGCATTAGCCGCCAGAGCCGCTACCTCTCCCTGCTGTCCGCACTGAGAGCATTAGCCGCCAGAGCCGCTACCTCTCCCTGCCGTCCGCACTGAGAGCATTAGCCGCCAGAGCCGCTACCTCTCCCTGCCGTCCGCGGCGCTGAGAACTTTAACAGCCACGCGGCCTCCAAACAAACAAAACAGACAGAACGGACGACAGACGGAAAACTCATCAGGTGAAAGGCCGGCAGCCAAGGGTCTATGTCTGGGCCCATCCAAACATTTGCTTTATGGATCGGACACATTTGAGTATAAATGCAGAACATGTTCATGCCGATAGCCTGTCTATGAGAAACAACCGCATTTTGTGGAAAAAACAAGCAAGCATATACTATACATGAACAGTGGTATGAAGGCATGTTTACTTAGGAATGCATCCACACCTCTCGTTGCTGTATTTGGCTTTAATGGGGTACAGTATGTTCCAAAAGTGATTTTTATGCGACTCGATTATAGACATTTAGAAAGCAAGTAGGATTCAGCAAAAATATACAGTATGTTGTATTGTAAGCCCAAAGCCAGGATTTATATGACCTGAAAGAATGGTGTCTGTAGGTCAACTTCACACATATCGGTATCTTTCAGTTCGATTAACATCACTGCCTTCAGGTTCATCATCATCATCATCCTCATGCTCATCATCATCTTCATCATCATCTTCATCATCGTCGTCGTCATCATCATCATTCTCCTCATTGTCATCACCATCATTGTCACCGACACCATCGCTCTTCATCGTAATCTTCATCCCGAAATCCTCTCCCTCTGGGTCGATTAGCGGAGGGGATCTCAGCGGAACATTCCGGTTCCCTCTCCACTCCTCCACAGCTTCTCTCCAGCCCCTCAGATCAGCTCTGATAGTCCTGGAACGGTCCCAGAATATAATAAACAGCCTTCACCCAACCGTGCGTCCTGGCCTGACACGGTCTGTGTGGGAATTTGACCGCGGAGAGTGCGGTTCCCCTCACGGTACGGTTCACCCCACCGCCAGCGCGTTTCCCCTCGACTGCAGGCCCGATCTCCCTCCTGTCCTGTGGGATTTGGCTCAGTCAGGTTCTGTACCACCTTACACTTTTAATAGAGTAAAGACAAAGACACTAAACAGCGAACAATACCGATAGCACAAAAACCCATAATATCCTATACAATATAACTGTGAGGCTGTGGGTGTGCTTGCCTCATTGTAGAAGTCAGCCAAGACAAGAATACAACCTTGTAACACAATTTAGTTCCAAGGACAATATGGACCGGTGCTGGTCTTTACGCATGCACATACAAGTACACCGCAAAATTATCTGGGCCAAATCAACTCTAGCAGAGTTTATATAGAGTTGAATAGGGACCACAAGCACTCTATTAGAGTTAAAAGCACTCTATCAGTGTTGATGTTACACGGGACCTTTTTGCCGCGTGCTGCTTTTGTGCCAGAACCCATTGACTTATTTGAGGATTAGCCAGATAAAATATAAACTTGGCCATATGAGCAACCTCCTGCGTTACTCAACCTTCAGTCATTCCGACCTTCACCTCACAAGTCCTGTCTCTTCCTCTCAGTCGCCTGCTCTTCTGTTGCACTGCAGCTGCTCACAGAGTAGACACACACACACACACACACACACACACACACCGCTTCCGACATCTGCGGCACGCTCTCCCGTCAGCGTTAACGCGCGCAGCGCTTCAGTATTACCTCACATAACATTACATTAACGCAATCCTTCCCTGCCTGCTCAAACAAGGGCATCTTTTTTTTTCCATGACCTGGTTCCCGTGCCGCTATCGCTAATCTCCATCTCCGGCGTAATGGCAGCAGGGCGGGCGGCCAAAAACGCAGCAGGGATCCCAGGCCAGGTTCTCTAACGCCGGCGGCCGTCCTGAACCCGCTCCGGTCGAGCTCTTTAAACGCGCGGCTCGAACGGAGCTTTGTGACGCAGAAGCTCTGACCACGCCCCTCAGCAAGGGGGTTCGCATTTCCAGCTTAAAAAAGCGCTCCCGCAGATTATTATGTGGCTTTGATGGCACTGCCCCACTTCTTGCCCTGCCATGAACACCAGATTAACAAGCTGAGGGTATCGTGATCAGACCAGGCAGAGATTTTTTACATGGTTTCCGGTTACGCAAAGGAAGGTCAAGGTGCTTTCTCTGTATGTATAAAACTAGCTCTGACCCAAACATTGACCGGTCCACAGGTGTGGGACTGTGGTGGCATAGTCTCTCCCTGCTTCTGTCCACATAAACCTACATGGAGCTCCATAGCCTCTAATCAAGAGCACATTTTCTAATGGATAACGCCACAATTCTGCCCCTGGAGAGTAAGAGGATTAAGCTTTAAAATGAGGTAAGCAGTCAGTGGCAGCCAGAGGTGGTCGCTGGTGTAGTTTGGGGGGGTGATGTGACCAGGTCTGTTTCACGCACATTCAGGGGTGTACAAACACAGAGTCAGTTTGCACCACTGTCCTGAGGGCAGCCAGTCAGGTAGCACAACCCTATGCTCTGCCAGACCCCCCCGCCCACAATGGTGTCTCATTAAAGGAACATTTCGCCTGGTACTTTCTGCTCTCCAATATCAAAGCAGATCCACTCATCAAACCTCCTCAACACATACACACACGCACACAAACACACAAGCGCACACACACAGACTCACGCACACACACACAAGCGCACACACATGCACACGACACACAGACTAACACACACACACACAGACTAACACACACACATGCACTCACATACACACATGCGCGCACACACACACACACACACACGCACACACAGACTAACACACACACATGCACTCACATACACACATGCGCACACACACACACACACACACACACACACACACACACACGCACACACACACACACAAGGTTCTGACTGGCAGGAGGGGTTGTGGGTTCAGTAGAATAACAGGCCACTTTCCACCACATACACCCCCGCCCCCCCTTCCCCTTTTTTTCCACACTACCCCCCTGCAGCCTCTCCTCCCTGCAGTACGGGGCTGAATATTTCTGCTGAAAGCACACAGGGGACTGCATGTCAACATCTCTTTAATTGTATCCGTTTAAAAAAAACAAAAAAAACATTGCCCTCGTTTTAAAGTGACGGCAGCATATTTCCTCCCGACTGTAATTCGGATCATAGATAAAACATGTGCTTAAAGAATCCCGTCTTCTCTCCCTAGCTCTGCTCAACTCATTTGCCCAGATCTAACGTTGCCGAGTGACCGTCCGTCAGGATCCGAGCCAGCGACAGATCTGGGTCGTGTTTTCCCCCCTCCTCGCTCCACCAGAGCCCCGTCCCACCAGGGGATGTAACCTGGCTCTTTATGACAGGTCGAGATCTTTCATCTGTGACTTCAATGCTGTCTCTCTGGCCGCTACGGGGGTGCCCAAAACTGGGTTGCGTGCAAACAGAAGAGCTCCTCTGCGAGTCTCAGTCTCATTTGTTTGCATTTTGGCCGGAGAGACGTGGAAAAGCAGCGCTTAGCTGAACGAGAGGCCGATCTCTCGAGTGCTGTAAGGATTCTCTCCGCAGCAGTGCTACTATTAAACTGTGTGAAGGGGTGGAGCAGGAACACAGAAACAATGATGCAGACATACGGAAACACAGACAGAGAGACGCTAACAAAGAGACACGCTAACAAAGAGACACACGGACAAAGGAACACACGCACACACACAAACGCACTCAAACACACACTCATACACAAACGCACACACACACACACACACACGCACACACTCTCTTTCTCTCTCTCTCTCATATACACACACAAACACAAGATTGCATGGATATACACAGGTATACACATGCATGCACCAAACAGCCACACGAAGCAGAGGCTGTGCTCAGGAGAGAATAGTGACCAGTGGAGCAGATGTAGCGGAGGCTGTGCTCAGGAGAGAATAGTGACCAGTGGAGTAGATGTAGCGGAGGCTGTGCTCAGGAGAGAATAGTGACCGGCGGAGCAGATGTAGCGGAGGCTGTGATCAGGAGAGAATAGTGACCAGCAGAGCAGATGTAGCGGAGGCTGTGCTCAGGAGAGAATAGTGACCAGTGGAGCAGATGTAGCAGAGGCTGTGATCAGGAGAGAATAGTGACCGGTGGAGTAGATGTAGCGGAGGCTGTGCTCAGGAGAGAATAGTGACCAGTGGAGCAGATGTAGCGGAGGCTGTGATCAGGAGAGAATAGTGACCAGTGGAGCAGATGTAGCGGAGGCTGTGCTCAGGAGAGAATAGTGACCGGTGGAGCAGATGTAGCGGAGGCTGTGATCAGGAGAGAATAGTGACCAGTGGAGCAGATGTAGCGGAGGCTGTGCTCAGGAGAGAATAGTGACCAGTGGAGCAGATGTAGCGGAGGCTGTGCTCAGGAGAGAATAGTGACCAGTGGAGCAGATGTAGCGGAGGCTGTGATCAGGAGAGAATAGTGACCGGCGGAGCAGATGTAGCGGAGGCTGTGCTCAGGAGAGAATAGTGACCAGTGGAGCAGATGTAGCGGAGGCTGTGATCAGGAGAGAATAGTGACCAGTGGAGCAGATGTAGCGGAGGCTGTGATCAGGAGAGAATAGTGACCAGCAGAGCAGATGTAGCGGAGGCTGTGCTCAGGAGAGAATAGTGACCAGTGGAGCAGATGTAGCGGAGGCTGTGATCAGGAGAGAATAGTGACCAGTGGAGCAGATGTAGCGGAGGTTGATAATAGCGGTGCTCGCAGGCTGAGGGCGGCCCTTTCACTCTCCAGAGTGATGCCTTCCTGCTCCCTGAGTTGTGTCTCCCTGCGTGACGGGTTCAGATAAAGGGTCACCCCCATACTGCCGGAATGAGTGCAATTTCATTCCTCAGTGTAGGAGAACATTCCACTGCTGAAAGTGATCAAAACCAATGGGCCAATCACCAGTCAGGAGCTACACAGAACTGTGGACACAGACTGAATGGCATTCTCACACACACACACACACACACACACACACACACACACACACACACACACACACACACACACACACAGACTCACGCACCACAGTACAGATTACATAACAATCAGCGTGTATTCAGACAAGAGCATCTTTTGCATATGCTCTGACGCTCAGTAGGCTAACGATATGCCTCAACGGGGTAGCATTGTCAGGAGATATCTCAGCTGCTGAGAGAGAGAGAGAGAGAGAGAGGGAACCCAGGACAAAATCAGCTCAGGTGGGTACGGGAGTTCTAGTCACACCCCCCTCCCCTGCCAATGTCTCTGCTTAACACCGGTCTTTGGGCAGACAAAGTGCCATTGAATCCCGGAGGCGCACCTGTAGGGTTTATTGCGTAACGAGGCTTAAGAATAGTCCCCGGCTGGTTTTTGTTTTCACTCCCCTTTGTGGCCGTTGACAACGGGCCATAGAAACGTGGCTCTGAGCTGAATTAACAAGCCCTTTTCCCACGTACTCCTCTTTCTCCCGCCCCCGCCCCCTCTCTCCCCATCCCATTAGCGGGACCGGCGGGGCGCTCGTCGGAAAGAGCACTCAGACGTTCCCCCCCCCTCGCTCCGCCCGCTCTTTCATTACCGCCCTTCCCGTGTTTCCCGCCCTCTTCCTGCGGCCGAGGAGAGGGAGCAGTGTGCGCTTATGCCCGCTCGGTCCTTTGGGAATGGAGGGGGCTCGTCCGGCGTGGAATCACAGATTCACGGGGCTCTACAGGTGATGCAGCGTAATGGGCACAGCCCTCCCACCCCACAGGTAAGGTAAGGGGGGGGGGGGGGGGGGGGTCAGGATGTTCTCAGTGTTAGATCCATGTCTGTACCACAGCCAGCAGGGCACCATACTCATTCAGGCTTCAGCCTGTTTACTGGAGCTACGGTATGCACGCTCCCGAATCAGGCCTTGTGTGCCGATATTCTGTATGAAATTCAAAACGTGAAAAAGATATCTCGTTACATCCATGCAGGTACGATTTTACATTTGTGTCACGCACCTTGACTGACGTTATCCTTTCAGGAAACCAATTCATTGTGCTTTGCGTGCAATGAAAGTATATCAAAAAGAACTCTTCAGCACGTGTGCACGTAGAATTCAATGCAGGGACAGGCAATAATTAGTCTCTGACTGGCTTATTTCAGAACTCATTGATGCGGATTCAGGTTTCTACACACTTCACTGCACTGTGCTTCTGATAAAACTACAATAAAGGCACTCCCCTGTCTACGCGCAAAATAAAACGCATGGAAATGGCGGTAATGAGCCACCGACTGCACGCATCGCCCGTGGAGCCGGCCCCGCGGTCGCCCCGGGAGACGAGGCCGCAGAGCGAATTCCGTCTGTGGCGTTCCCGCATTCCAGATCAAGGCATTCTAAATCATAAACAGGAAACGGAGCGCGGTAGCGCAGTGGGGAGAGCTTCCACATACCAGGGAAAGGGAGGAGGAGGAGAAAGACGAGGAGGAGGAGGAAGATGAATGTTGGGGTCTCGCTCCCTTGCAGCAGTGACCCCCGCTCACTCGGTCGCCCTGAACTCTTGACGCTCTCCTTGAACGCCGAGGCTCATGGACGCCTCTTTATTTTTTGTAGTTTTAGTTGCACGGTCACACGTTTCTGGACGATGGCGGAGACAGATTTCCTGTCACTCGAGACCGATCCGCCACACTACGCGCTGCACTAAATCTCTCAGAGGACGCTGGGATGCTTTAACACCCCGACATTTACACTGCAAAAACCAAAAAATAAGTCAATCTTAACAAGCATTTTAGTCATATATTCAGATGTAAAATCTTATTTCTATTACCTTTTTTTTTGCTAAATAAGCCAAAAAGATTGCCACTGAGGTGAGCTAGTTTTACCTATTTCAAGATTTGCCAGTGGGGTAAGATAATTTCACTTGTCAAGCAAAAAGTAACTTAAAACAAGCTAATATTTTGTACTTGAGAGGAAAAAAATAAGATTTTAAATCTCACTGCAAGACTGAAACACTTGTTAAGACAGACACTTTTTGCGGTGTAGTTCAGCACCCCTACCCCCACCCTGCTGCCCAGAGTGCCTTAGAATACCAGGAAGTCCCCTAAAGCGGTGAATGGTGGCCCACCTCAGGCCCACGCAGGCTCCATTGTGAAGGTCACTCAGTTTCCTGCCTCTGGTACCCACAGTGCAGTCAGGCCAGGTGTTCCTTAGCATTGTTAACCAGTATATCCGGCCGGGATAGGCCGAGGTGGAGGGGGTTCCACAACGGCCTAATGCATGTGCGTACGTGTGCACTGTTCTTTGAACATGGAGCAACATTGGACATTTCCAAAACGTTGCAGAATCACTGACAAAATGCTAAGTGCTGGCGGGGTAGGACATTCAGGTGGTAAGATATTAAACTGTATCAACACACTTTGGCTGTTTTTTTTTTGTTGTTGTTTTTTTAGTTCAACACTTTCCTGACATGGATATATGGCACAAAGCAGGAGTCACTGCACAGACGCTCTGAGGATCTCTACTGTGACTCATTGGACGTGGGAGTGAGTCTCAGATTCCCGCCGTTTTCTAAGAGACAGGGACGGCACAGGCCCGAGGCCTTGGCATGGAGAGCGCATCGCTACCTCCGCCAGAGCCCGAAATCGGAGACGACACCACTTAGAGGAGCTCGGAGGAGCGTGTGAGCCCCTGGATGAGGAGTTCATTCATGCCTCCCCAGGGAGGAGAGGAGAGGAGGAGGCAAACACACACACACACACACACACACACCTGTGCCTGTGTTTAAAGACGTGACCCTGAGTCACGCGCTTTGCGTGCGAAACCTCCGTTACTGCCCTTTCAACGCGGCAGGGATGGCGTGTCACGCAGAGGCTAACGGTACACCTGTGCGTCTTATTTCACTAGACGTTAGCATGTAACGCTGAAGGGGCGGGGAGAGCAGGGCGACCACACAAATAATCCGCGTTTACGCGCCTGCGTGTGCTTCTCAGTGTGCGTGTGCGCGAGTGTGTGTGTGCGTCTGTGAGCGAGTGCGTGCATGTGCGTGCCATGTGTGTGTTAGCATTTGCGTGAGTGTGTGCGCGTGTCTGCATGTTCGCACGTGCGGGTGTGTGTGTGTGTGTGTGCGCGTGTGTGTGTGCGTGTGTGTGTGCGGGTGTGTGTGTGTGTGTGTGTGTGTGCGTGCATATGTTTGTTTGTGCGCGCGCAGAGCTCGTAGCTGAGAAGCTGCTGTGAGATTCACACCTTTGTGCAAAGTGACCCCCCCCCCGCCGCTCCTGATTCTGGGTCTAACGTCACACTCTCACAAAGCCGCCGTTATGGGCCCGCCGCTGAAGCGTCATTCGTTGGCCGGGTAGAGAGAGCTCACACGGCGCTTTGCCCTCTGCGGCGTTTCACTGGCTGCTGTTGTTGCCGTCGTCGAGGCAACAACGAGCGAGCCCAGCTATGCAGCATGGCATGAGCGAAGCCCCTCCCCCTCCGTCTGTAGAGAGAGACTTACTCTGTGAGTGCGTGTGTGTTGGTGCACGCACCAGTGTGTGTGTGCATATGCACGCGTGTGTATTTATACATTTATAAATAATTAGATGTTATTTATGTACCGGTATCACACTTAAAAATCTCATCATTCAATGCCAGGTACACAGCAAGACACCCACATAAAATGAAGAGATTATATTATGCATGCCACATCATGATTATCATAATATGAAAGTATAAGGACCTGACATAACATAACAAGGCCAATTAATATTTACATTATTAATATTGTGTATGTACATGTGTGTGTCAGTGGAATGCGTGGGTGACACAGACTCCCCTGCAGTTTCCTGACATGCTCAGTCAGGCAGGGTTAATGTCCCACAGCTGCACTGTAACCCTGAGAAAGAGCACTGCTATGCAGGCCATGAATGAGACACACTGCTGCTCTGCTGGTTATTATGTGAGCATTTACACTTTTCCCTGTGTTTCCATCAGAGCTGATCACACACACACACACACACACACACACACACACACACACACACACACACACACACACACACACACACACACACACACACACACACACACACACACACACACACACACACACACACACACACACACACACACACACACACACACACACCCCTGGTGAGGGCCATGAATCAGCTGGGGATTAGAGGCAGTAAAGGAAAGGATGAAACAATGAGTGGATGAATTGAAGAACACACTCACTCCACTCACTCACTCACTCACTCACTCACTCACTCACTCACTCACTCACTCACTCACTCACTCACTCACTCACTCACTCACTCACTCACTCACTCACTCACTCACTCACTCACTCACTCACTCACTCACTCACTCACTCACTCACTCACTCACTCACTCACTCACTCACTCACTCACTCACTCACTCACTCACTCATTGCAAGTTGGGTATGACTGCTGGTGGTTCAGAGTATGGTCAGTCAGAGATAAGGTTTACTGTCTGAGGTACTCATCTCCTTGGAGCAGGGGGCCTGGTGTTGTGATGTGATGTCCAGAGAGGTGTACAGGTCTGAGGTTTGACTGCAATAAAAAAAACACAGACACACCCCCCTTGTCACAGCCCACCAATCACTGAAGGAGGGGGGAGAGGAGCCAGCCATGCCCTGCTACCACTGTGAACCGAGCAGCCAGTCTGAGAGAATTTACTGGCTCTGTTTGTCCAGCCTGTCACCATCTGAGCCAAACGTGGCTCGCAGAGCAAACTGTGAAAAACAGCCTCGGCCGGCATGCCAGTGCAGTCCCCAGGGAGACGCCGTAACTGGGGGAGGGAGGGAGGAGCAGGGGGAGAGAATGGGGGGCTGCTGCTGCTACAGAGCTGAACCCCATTCAGCACGAAAAACCCTCCTCACAAGGAGATAGACCAGGGAGGCGCACAAACATGCTAAGAGGTTCTCACACTCACACACTCTCTCAAGACCGCATGCACGTACGCACGCGTGCACACAAACGCACAAGCGCACGCACACACACACACACACACACACACACACACACACACACACACACACACACACACACACACACACACACACACACACACACACACAAGAATGCTTGAATATACACAGGCACACAGGAGAAACTGTACAGGGGAAACTGTACTTTTGCCTCTACCTCACTGATTGGTTGGCGGGGGGGATAGGGGGTGTGTCAGTGATAAGAAGCCAGTGAGCAGTAGCAGGAGAGAGTGAGACTCTCACACCCCTCTGTCAGTCTATTCACACTCAAGTGTCAGCAGATCACACATCCACATCCACATAGGGCAGACAGGTGTATGATATATACAGTCACATCCACACAGATCAGACAGGTGTATGAGCTATACAGTCACATCCACAGAGAGCGGACAGGTGTATCTGTAGCTTATTTGCATCTGCTAGAGATCAGGCCAGGCAGCAGACAGGCTAGCAGACCGTGACAACATTCAGACCCCTGTTCTGGCAGCACAGAATGATTTTATATAATGTTATCAAGCACACCTGCCTGCATCCTGCTCCTATAGCAGTGGTGTCAGCAGGCCAGACCAGGCCAGGGCAAATCTGATTAGTGTTAATCCACATATCCGGAGGTAGGAAGGAAGGGGGAGAGAGGGAGAGGGGGGGGGGAGAGAGGGAGAGGGGGGGGGGGGGGAGAAAGAGAAAAGGGGGGGGGGGGGTGGTAGAGGGGGGAGAGAGAGCGTGAAAGAGAGAGAGCATGGGAGAAAGAGGGGGGACAGAGAATTTCCATAGTTTTTCTGTATGGCTTCTGACTGGATGTTAAGAGGCTGTTCTGTGTGATGTCATAATGAGGTGAAACAGGGACTTCTGGGAGCTGCACCAGCATGTACAGTATGCTGTGTCTGTGGACTGGGCTCAATCAGCCTCTTTTCTTAAAGCAAGTGATTGTTTTATCCTTCACAACTAATCACATTGTGGAGCTCACTTTGACGATTGCCACTGACCGAGCCATAACTGTGAAGAAAAATGTGAGCACTTGCGTTTGTGAGACAAACTTAAGGACAATGTTTATTGAATCCAGGCCTGTGTCCGTGGTGCATTGGAGGGCTGTGGCTACGATCTGGATTCAGTTAACATCTGTCCTTTACTTTGAATTTAAAAATATGTGCAAGCGGTTGCTTTATACGTCATGAGCAAAGCACAGTCGCTGGGCTGTGTCAGTCTATCTACCACGCATTCAAAGCAAAGACATTACACGTCTGTGCACGTGCATACTGTATGCCAGGCTTTTTAATTGGAACAGTCTTGGGATATTTTTAGTTTAAATTCCATGAATTCAAACTATGAAAAAGGAATCCAAGCATAGCTCAATACTATACTCACAGCTTCTTGGCATTCGTCATCTTTTAATCAGTTTTTTTGGAATCAGAAAGTAAGATAATACTTGCAAAAAGACATGTAGTCCTGAAGACTGCAAATTCCACAGGTTTGTGTCACAACGCCCACTAAAGCCGTAGCCCCCCTCTCCCCCTCCCAGCCCAAACAGACAGCAGCTTAATTATGTCACTAATTTGCATTTTAATTCCAGCCCAACACATATCAAATGGAAATGATTTTCCAAACAGCCATCGCTCACTCCATTGTCCCCTGCCCCCGACGACTCCCAATCAGGGCTCATCGCGCTCTCACATTGCTAACGACATGCAAATGAGCTCCACCCTCAACCAATCAGCGAGGACAGGAAGAAAACCACGGTGTAAACAAACAGGGAGGGGGGGGGGATAGCGATGAAAAAGCCTGGGCCACGACGGAGACGGATGGCTTTCCGAGAGCGACCGGCGAGTTTACTTAACACCGCCGTGCGGGACAAACACAGTCGGGGCTTTTTGCCTTTTTAGAAAAAGGACTTCAAAGAAACCAGGATCTACTTCAAAGTCGGAGCTAAAATAAAGATGACTGGGGCCTGAGAAGCCTCGCCTGTTTACAGACCAACTGCGCCCTGGTACAGCTTGTCCTGGGACCAGGGTAGTCTGTACCTGATTGGGTGGGGTGTCTCATTCCAAGGCTAGAGGCACTCCTGACTATAGGCCAAAATGGCAGGCCTAGGAGGGAAGAATGGCCTTGTTCTCTTGGGTAAATGTTCTTATCGATATCGCATCACTGCACACAGCACGACCCGCCCGCATACGAGGATACCTACGGGGTGGATCTCCACTGAACTGCAGCCCCAGGCTCCTCCCACTCCCCTCAGGGCCGTTCTGATTGGCCAGAGAAACAGAGGTTTCCTAGAAACGAGTGTCGGTACAGTACCTGCAAGGGAATTTTATATGACAACGCGTACTTGTGCAAGCAGGGTGACTTTCTATAGTGCATGGCGAAGGCTTTACATGTACAAATGACGCAATTGGATATGCTGATGAAATTGAGGTACAGTACCTTCCTCAAGAGTGCAACAGCAGTGCCTTCCCAGAACATGAACCTGTAACTTTATTGTGGTAATAAACACAAATTCCCCAAACTGCACAATATGTCCTACAGGAACACAATCAGTAGTCAACCAACTGGCACAATGTACAGCTACCACATCAAGTGTAATATGGCCTCATTGTGATTTTTCATGAACTCTGACACCAACTCCCATCCCCCAGCACACGCCCAAGGTAACCTCCCCCCAGCGACAGTGAAAGAACCAGAGCCAAGTCTTCAAAAGAACTTCTCCTTTACTATGAGGAGTCGTGACCTCAACAAAGCACCTGTGAATTAAAAACGAATAGGTTGAGTAAATTCTTTCAAAGTTATTCATGCTTGGTTCATCTGCTTGTCACTGGCTCTGACTCAAAAGAAGCTTCAAAGCATAAAAGAGGACATCACATGAGGAGACGCTCTGTCAGGAAACGGACACCTGACCCGGCTCTGATGGATGAACAGGGGACCGTGACTCAGTCGCTGGGACCCAGGGCTGAAGAGGTTAAAAAAAGGTACGTGTTGTTGCACCTGTCTCTCCCATTGAGGGTAAACTGCTTTGAAACCCAATACGGTTAGAGGGGGAGGATCAGGGGGGGGGGGGGGGGTGAAGGTTTCATCTGCCACAACCTCACAGAGAAGCTCCTCTTTTGATTGGAGAGGCTGAAGCTCCAGTAGGCCGCTGTGTGATGCGGGTTCAGCTGCTGATGCTCATCTAAGTGGAGCGGTGACAGTGTGTGGTCTCTGGGGATGTAGAGAGGAGGTGCAGGGAACACTCCAAACACACAAAACTGTGTGCCTGGCTCCAATATCCCAGCATACAAAGCTTTCCAAATCAATAAGGGCTTCAAAAAGAAAAGCCTCAGAAGAACACACACACACACACACACACACACACACACACACATACACACAGAATTGAACAATTGAAGGGAATTTCCACCGCTGTGAGTAGAACCCGGCCACGCGTAAGGGAGAGGGGATTGTCTCGGCCCTGATAAGACCAGCGCAGATTTGATCGGTGAGCCAATGAGGCAGCAAATGCTGAGTTTCAGCGGCAGATAAGACCGTGCCGTGATGCGGCCCATGCCAAACGGGCCGTGAAATGACACAGGATACCCCCTCCTCTGCTGTCTGCCTGGGCCACGAGAGGCCGCAGGCCTGGGCAGCTGCACAGCGCAGAGCTCTGCTATCAAGACCCTGCATTCGCTCAGCAGTGCAGACACAGGTTTGTGGACACAGCTGAGGCTGAGTTACTGTTCAGATCTGTGGACACAGCCAAGGCTAAGTTACTGCACAGACCTGTGGACACAGCTGAGGCTAAGTTACTGCACAGACCTGTGGACACAGCCAAGGCTAAGTTACTGCACAGACCTGTGGACACAGCTGAGGCTAGGTTACTGCACAGACTTGTGGACACAGCCAAGGCTAAGTTACTGCACAGACTTGTGGACACAGCCAAGGCTAAGTTACTGCACAGACTTGTGGACACAGTCAAGGCTAAGTTACTGCACAGACCTGTGGACACAGCTGAGGCTAAGTTACTGCACAGACTTGTGGACACAGCCGAGGCTAAGTTACTGCACAGACCTGTGGACACAGCCAAGGCTAAGTTACTGCACAGACCTGTGGACACAGCTGAGGCTAAGTTACTGCACAGACTTGTGGACACAGCCAAGGCTAAGTTACTGCACAGACCTGTGGACACAGCTGAGGCTAAGTTACTGCACAGACCTGTGGACACAGCCAAGGCTAAGTTACTGCACAGACTTGTGGACACAGCCAAGGCTAAGTTACTGCACAGACCTGTGGACACAGTCGAGGCAGAGTTATTGAAATCTGTGAAGCTTAAAGGAGGCGAGAGGCAGTATCAGGCCTCTGACATGAGCAGACAGTCACTTTAGCTGGAGATCTGTGAAACACAACACTGGAATTGCATTTGCCACAGGGGGAGAACAGTGTGTGCATTTCATAAATGTTGGCTGGATTTTACAGTCTGGGAAGTTAGTGCCATTTGTTGCATGCGTGTGTGTATGGGGCACATTCGTGTGTGTGTGTGTGGGGGGGGGGGGGGGGCCATGTGTGTGTGTGTGTGTGTGTGTGTGTGTGTATGCCCATATGCATCTGTGTGAATGTGTTTGTGTATATGTGCGCATGTGGGTGTGTGTCTATGTTTGCACATATGTATGCATGTATCTCTGTGTTTACGTGAGCATGTGTGTGTGCGCATGTGTGTGTGGGGGGGCATGTGTGTCTGCCCATATGCATGTGCGTGTTTGTGTGCATGTGTTTGTGTATATGTGCACACGTGTGTGTATGTGTGCATGTTCCTGCCTATGAACAATACAGTTCATCCATCTATATATGCATTAATAGGATTTATGGTGCTGCAAAAATAACAGTCCTTCCGGAATATGGCGCTCTGGCAGACTGTTCCTCCTGCATTAGGCCCCACTGGGACTACATGCCAGAGAAGACTAATGCTGTGTCTCTACCGTGTGTTCCTGCCAGAGCTCTCCCCTCTCCCATCCATATCCATCCTCTGTGATTGCCTGTCGAAGGCCAAAGGCATGTCTGAAAACACACCTGAAATACAGGTGCCACATTACGCATTACCCATCAATCCCCCAACCAAACCTCCATCCTAAGACATAGAAAGCACAAAAGCTGCCCACATCTCTCAAGTCGGTCAGAATTTACTAAAACAGATCACTCTAAAAAACCTCGATACTCCAAGTACAAATACTGGCATAGCAGAACAGCTCAGTAGAAAACACAGCCCTACTCATATGCTGTATATCTACGGTCACACTGTTGAATTTCACTGCGGAGACAGACAACGTAATCACTAAATTAAATACAATTTGAAAATTACCAGCTACAATAGCTACAGGAGCAAACCTGGCTCTGGCACCAGCCACTCCAGGAAGTCGCCTACGAGGTGACCTCTTCACGCAAGGTCAAGAAAATGCAATTAGTTTGAAATCTTCCGCTTCCTCTTTTTTAAAACCCTGCCCTTCTTGCTAATTTTTCTTTGGCTTCATTACATCTTCTTCCTTCTTCCTTTTATCTGCAGACAGTCGCTGTGCATCTCTGTGGGCCCTGTGGCCACTTTGCTTCCGGCAAACGGACATTACTCACAACCTCTCACTCTCACTGAACTGTGTGTGTGTGTGTGTGTGTGTGTGTGTGTGTGTGTGTGTGTGTGTGTGTGTGTGTGTGTGTGTGTGTGTGTGTGTGTGTGTGTGTGTGTGTGTGTGTGTGTGTGTGTGTGTGTGTGTGTGTGTGTGTGTGTGTGTGTGCATCCTTGTATGTGTGTGTGTGTGTGTGCGTGTGCGTGTGAGATTAGCTAGCTGAGAACAGCAGATATGTGTGTGAGGCCCGGCCCCCTCTTCCTCCATCAGAATCAGGGTTATCACCAGTCATGTGGTTCCGGCCGAGATGAGGCCTTTGGACGTATGTCTGTGTGTGGTGTGCGTATGTTTAATTGTGTGTGTGTGTGTGTGTGTCTCTGTACATGTGTGTGTATGAGTGTGTGTGTGTGTGTGTGTGTGTGTACATGTCTCTGTACATGTGTGTGTATGAGTGTGTGTGTGTGTGTGTGTGTGTGTACATGTCTCTGTACATGTGTGTGTATGAGTGCAGGTGGCCTGTCTGTGAGAGTGTGGCTTCGCCGCTCTGATGGTTCACAGACAGAGAGCTGCAGTCATTGGCTGTAGCACTTCAGCCCAAGGGCCTGTGAACCCGCTGACTCCAGCCTGCCTGCGTGACCACAGCTCAGTGTAGTACAGACAGACAGCTGTCAGTACAGAGACGAGCTGAGACAATACCACAGCCCCCTCACGCCCACACTCACATCTGCCTGCGACGACACATCTGCCGCATTATAAAACACGCTCTGTCACGCATCTGGGAAATATTATCTAAAGAAGTATTTTCTTTTTACTGCAGCATTAAATTCATATTTTAACATTTTACCATTATTAAATATTATTAATACCCATCTTATTACAGTAAATGTCCGAAAACATAATAGCAACTGCTGGTGGTTATGATGATGATGAGGATGATAATGACAAAGATAAATGTGACTCACCTGTGATGCAGCCGTCTCACAACGAGCTCTGGAGGTCAAGTTCATGTCCGTATGAGTGCGCTGTCCCGGCCGATTCCATTACAACAAGAAAAAAACAAAACATTCAATATCTGAGATCAAACAGATCCAGACAAGAGATCCCCTAAACCGCACGTACGCCCCTGGCTGGCTTTGAAGAGGGGTTCAGAGTGACTCACGATCCCTTTGTGGGCTCCGCGTCTCAGGTTACCGCCGCAGTTCCCGACAAAGGTGGGGCAGACAAACCTAAAAAACGCTTTCCAATAGGAGGCATGACTGTTCCCTGTATGATGATAACACGAGGCCTGCCAGTACAAATACCTAATATGAATCACTCTTAATGAATCAATTTATAAATATATCAGTTACTGCAACGTTCAAATATATAACTGCACCCAAAAAAAATTGCTATGCCTTGGTATAAATTATACAAATATGTATAATCTGCCAAATATATTCTACAATAAACAAATACCAATTTAAGTACATTTAGGCATTTAGCAGATGCTTTTCCAGAGGGACTTACCCAAGTTCACACATACAGGTTCAGGCAACAAGCAGAGCTAATGCTAGGTCATTAGGGTCCCAGCCGGTAGCAGTAGTTATTAATTAATATACATGTGAATACACGTCAGTGTATTAGTCAATACATCATCATAAAACATAAAGTTAGATTCCACGGTAGTAGGTGCAAAATTGTCTTTTGATTAATTACTCATTAATGCAGTATAATATCATATATCTAACAGTATACAGTATGTGCAGTAGAAATCTTTTCATATTCCAATTATCTAACATAAAAATAAAACATTAAAAAAACAACGACTTTTCTTTCTGGTCCTTCACCCATTAATCTAATCCTCCTAGACACCTGCGGGGGCGGGGGGTCACTCTCTTTCGCTGTCTTCGGTTTCTCTTCCTCTACGCTACTACAGGTGCTATCGGCTCTGAGATGCACTATGCAGACCTTATCGTGGAAACGCAGGCCCGCAGACATTCGTGCCAAATTTCCACCGCTAAGGCATATATAACTGTGGATAACGGCTCCACCTGCTGGTGGGGAAAAAAACCGCATTCAAGCTTTTCACAGCCGACGTCATCATTCAGTAAGAATGGAAACTGTGATACGTGATGCCGTTTTTATATTCGGGAGGAACTTTCATCTGGCACACCTTCATTGCGGTATACAATCCCTGGCAAACTCCCCGAGTCTTATCGAATCCAACACATTACCATGAACACAAACAAAGTAATTAATTGCTTTCTTATGATCCAGTTATGCCAATACATTACAATGCATAAGGAGAAATAAGAGCTGGTTGGTTGACTTAGTCCAAGCTAGTCCGGTTTGACGCATTGGGGTAAAGGTGAATATCTACAGCTGAAGCACGTTTCTTGCTGAGCAGATGAATTCCAAGCAAAAAATAACAAACAATCTTAGAGCCATAATGGTAGGACATGGTAACTTTATAGGTAGCATAATCTTATTATCAAACTCTGGACTTAAATTACAAAAACTGTTTAGTCATTTGCTGTTATCCAGAGCATATTCCTGTCAATGACTTAATCTCCAGTCAGGACATTTGTTAATTCTGCATCTCTGAGATAATGCTTTGGGCATAGTGACAGGGCCTGTCTGTGACAGGACCACCTATAGTGACAGGGCCTATCTTGTAGTCCTTGATCTGTTATCTTAATGTCAATGATCACTGTGACCTTTGTGCATTTCCTTGATTGATTAATCATGAACAATCAGTTTATCGATGATGTCATCACAGTTTTTCCTCAGCATTGTTTGTATTATGCATGGCAAGAAAATTAATTCCCACTTCAAAAAATATGCATGTCAAAATGGTTTCTTCATAATATAAATATTATATAATACAAATATTCTATTGCAAGTCTAGTATTTCCTTTCATGTTATTTCATTAATTAAAGATTTTGTTCTTTAAATATACTGAGGACCAATGGAAATTGCGTAAGTTACACTTACTGTACAAAAAAACACGTCTCCTGTTTTCTTATTTATAGATGACCAGAAAGGCTTTACCTTGGGACACATTGGGAGTTTTTTTATTCATAATCTCTTGCACTGTTCATTGTTCTCCCATCTGGATCTCTGACATCTTGTAGTGACAGTCGTGACTCCAGCCTTTTTACTCCAGTCAGTTACTCCAGCCCTTTTGGACATTTATGTATCCGTTATGGACTCATGTCAGTAGTCAGTGTTTGCAGAAAAACATACTGGGTTAGTTTACCTATTATTCCCACATACGTTTTTTAAAGTCCATTTACATTTTTGGATTTGAATTCAAATCAATGTTGTGCTATTTAGTGTCTTGATGAATTCATAAAACTTATATTATATTCATGGCAGTTTTTATTTCAAAACCGATCATATTTATCATTACTGAATCATGGATGGTCGTGTGCACGTACCTCTGTTTCACTGTACGATTAAGTGACATGCCAGGCACCTATTGAGCCACATATTTCATAATAATCTCAAATGTTAAAAATCAAGTCAGGAAACTTCAAATTAGACATTATTCTTTCATTTCTATACTCTACGTAGAAACTCACATTCTAAGTTTGACTGCAAAAAATGTGACTATATGTCCTTTTATGATATCCTTTTATACCCAGTCATGATAGCATCACCTGTTTACCTGTGGAATGTTCCAAACAGGTGTTTTTGGAACTTCCCAGTCTTTTTTTGCAGGCATAAAATTTGGAATTAGCGTATATTAACAAAAATCAATAAAGTTGATAAGGTAAAACATTAAATATCTTTTCTTTGTAGTTTTCAATTAAATATATGTAAAAGAGAATTTACAAATCACTGCTTTCTGCTTTTATGTGCATTGTAGATACTGTCCCAACTTTCTTGGAATTGGGGTTTGTAAAATAATATCAAAACTTTGTGCGGCCTTAATAGGTGCACTTAAATCTTGTACAGAAAAGTAACGTTTTCATTTTTATTAATTTTTTTTACAGTGCAGTGGATTCCGGTGCATTACTACAGAACCATGACCCCTACCTAACCTTTGTCTGATATCATGGGGGTGGGAGGACATCAATGGTTTGGGGAATTATGGGACACAGGAACCCTTTCACATCCCTGCGCTAGCCTCTGGGCACTGGGGGCACGGGGATCCCCCACTCCCACACACATTTCCCAACAATACACCCCTGTCTGTGTCAGGACTGTTGGACATCGCACAGACAGAGCTACTGTACTGCAGCCACTCCCAAACCCAAAACCCCCTCCCCGCTGCCAGTGGGCGTGGCTGCCATCGCCTTGTGGGAAGTCGCACGTGAGTCAGGTCTGCAGGTACATATTACATTACAAACGACGGAAAGAGGAGCAGCCTATTGTGCGCCATTGTCTCCGGCGTCATTATATGAAACGCTATTCCCATCACAATCAAAGTGCAGCTGAACGCAGATCACATGACCTCTTTTTTACGGGAAGAAACGGCGATACGATGTGGCCACCGAGTTCATTGAAATGCACAACGGACTTTCAAAGTGTGCCTCCTGGCCGGTTTGAAGTGCCTTCAGCCCCTACGGGCCAGCAGTTGTGATATCAGACTCCTAAAACAGGATCTCTGGAGCTTTCTAGCACTGCCACGGTGACCTTGGAGTGAATCACCAAACAGAAGCCCGTCCCCGATCTGTGATGTTTAGGGGTATTCTGTGAGTGTTGTTACATATCTCTCTCTCTGCTAACCATGTCTCCAGATGCAAAGTATAATATGCTATGTAGGCCTGCGTGTGTGTGTGTGTGTGTGTGTGTGTGTGTGTGTGTGTGTGTGTGTGTGTGTGTGCACGTGCGTGCGTACGTGATGCATGTGCATTACATATGAATTGTTAAGATTTCAACATACGATCAGAGGTGAAGCCAAAAGCACAATTCTCCTTCTGGACGGACAATAACGTTCTATTCGTTTCTATCCTATTCTATTCTATTCCCTAGGAAACTGGACCAGACAAGGAAATTTGTGTTTTATAAATCAACCTTCCATTCTGTGCCACTGTTATAAAACTGAAAAAAAGAAAAGAAATGCTTTGTAAAACGGGAATAATCTTACAAGCCAATCAATCACTCTGACAGAGTAATGGTGTAAATGTGAAGGGACTGTAGAAGGTCACAGGAGGCAGCAGGAGGCATCACAGAGGCACCATAGTGCAAACAATCCATTCATATTTTCTAAAATTTGACACAGACTTCTCAGGAGGTTGCACAAGTCATTAAAACTCATTTTTAACCACTCCACAAATTTCATGTTAGCAAACTATAGTGTTGGCAAGTCAGTTAGGACATCTACTTTGTGCATGACACAAGTAATTTTTACAACAATTGTTTACAGACAGATTATTTCACTTTTAATTCACTATATCACATTTCCAGTGGGTCAGAAGTTTACATACACTAAGTTGACTGTGCCTTTAAATTATTAATATTTGGCCACATATCCTTTGCATGCCATGACTTCCTGATGTCTGTAACCCAACAACATCAAAAGACTCTTGATATCTTATTTTCTGGTACTCTTACAAGCGATACTATAACGTCTCAGCATTTGAATGGATCTCTATGGGAATTGGGGGTTGGGACTAGATTTAGCTGTAAATTACACTTGTAAGAGTACCAGAAAATAAGATATCAAGAGTCTTTTGATGTTGTTGGGCCACTCTAAACTTCCGACTTCAACTGTACGTCTGCGTTGTTTACTGCACTTCAAGCGCATCCGGTTACAACACTGTAGACACAAGACAGACACAGTGACCCCCACTAGTGGACTTAATGGAAAGTACCCTATACTGTGTGCATTATGCCACAACGTCCTTATAAATCTTGATAATCTGCCAAATGAATTCATGCATAAATAAATAATGTTACTTTATTCATTGCTGTGGCACCCACCTCGGTTTTTTTTTTAAAGTTCCAAACTGCTACAAAATAACCTGTCAGTCAATGTGTCAGTGTCAATACTTTGATTCACACATCTCTTGGTGATGGATTCTTAGCTCAGAGAGAGAGAGAGAGAGAGAGAGAGAGAGAGAGAGAGGGGTGAAATATTGAGGGAAAACACCTGGGCCTGTGGGCCTCTCTCTTGTAAGGTGCTCTGTGCGTATAGCTGGAGTAGCCCCGGACATTGCATTAGAGTTGATATTATTGCATTTTGAAGGAATGTTTTAGCACATATTCAAATATAAAACACCTTCTGGCTTAGACTTGTTCCGGTTCTGACTCACAGTCGTTACCTGACCAGAAGGTCTGAGAAGGTCATTTGAAAATTGAAATGATTCCACAGAATGATCCCATGTCATTTCAAACGAATCAACTGTTAAAACCTAATTTATTGTCCCGGCATCGTGACACATTCCGTCTATAGCTGCAATGACAGAACCTGTATAAAATGTACCCTTTCCATGTCCCTAAAAACTGAATCAATTTTCCAGCGATTAACACATTTAAATCCCTGTTAAGTTATCCTCAACGCTAATATTTTATCTCCCCGTCGTAGCCTAGCCTACTGTATCTAACAGTAGCGCACATGTTTGGTGCACTCACCTTTAAGAGAGCCGTCGCCTTTAAATGCAATGTACAAAGGCGAAGCCCTGTCGGCGGATTGTGTGCGCTGCGCTCACTCCCTGTACACACCATGGCTCCAAACCCGCTACTGCTACGGCAGAGACCGGACAGAGAAGACGAGCCACCGGCCCTTCCCTTCCCCATCCAGAGGCGACCGCCGAGCTGAGGCAGCGGCTCTGGTAGAGGGGGTAAATACGTCCTCGTGCCACCCTCCTCGATGTCTTCTCCAAGACCCTCATACAGCAATTTGACAAAGGGGGGTGCGACCCGGCGCAGCGGCGGCAGCGGAGACATGAGCCGGGATTTCACCATCAACCTGTCGGTGCGGCAGGTTTTGGGTCTGTCGTTGCAGGGCTCCGTGCCTACTCTCCAGCACTTCGCAGGTAGGCTATGCAGGGCAGGAAAGCAGTTGGCAGGGGTCTGATTCAGTGGCGCGAGGGGCAATTTGCACTTTGACGTTTCCCTGGTCAGTTACTTGGCTAGATTTCTTAGATTAAATGGGACATGTAATGTTATGGAGTCCATTTTTAAAGGGGCAGGAGATTCTAGCTACTGTATCTCTCTCATCGCATCGCTGTTGCTAGAGTACGTCGAGAATCTCGTACGCTAGCCAACTGGCTACCTGCCTGTCCGGGGAGAATTTAAACAGCTGATCGTAAAGATTTGCTCCCGAACAGGATACACAAATCTTGCTCATGGTGTTAAGTAGCCTTTAATGTTATTACCTTTGAATGTTTATTCTTTCAACATTCTGATCAGTGTAGCGGCTGATGAAAACAGAACCGCAGCCTTGGTCTGACCATAAATCCATCTCCTTTTGTCTGTTGTCGAGATTAGTTTATCTCCGAAGGGACGTGTAAATTAAAATATTTTACTCTACTATCTGAAGCTCTTGATCGTTGCGGAAATCCAACACCCTGTCACTTAAAAGCTTGTTGGCTCTCTAATCGTATAAGTGCAATTTAAAAAAAATATATATATATATAATTTTGTAGAAACGGGGCGTGAACCTGGACGCAGGTCACGACATTGCACGAGCGTCGCTTCAGCTGGCGACGTGTGCTCTTTATGAACCGCTCGGCGGCATTAGACACGAGGCTCCACGAGTATGACTCAGAATGAGTCTCGGTCATCTACGTGCAGATACACGCGCTCAGGTGAGTTGCCAGCGATTAGATTTGATCATCGGGGACGCGGATGGACATATTCGCATAATATATTAGCCTTACCTGCCGGACAGTTGTAATCCTTTGCAACAGGACATTGCTACTACATCAAACACCAACCCAAAAACCAGTAGGCTACCTCTCAGAGCACAACACTGGCAAAAAATAGACAAGTAGGCCATATCCAATCTGCATATGATCAAATCACAGACAGGCACAAAGCAATCAGTAATGGGAAGGGATCGGTGATTAGATTAGATTAGCAGGTGCTTTAGATGGCGGTGTGCTCTACAAGCCAAGGAGAGTGTGACTGGGTGTGGGGTCTAGGGACAGACAGCCATGGCCATTTACAGACATTGATTATACGGAGGAGTTTCAGTCAGGCAAGGTCAAATTGTCCTGGTCCTTTTGTCTGGGAAGTGTGTCAAAATCTGAGTATGTGCTACGGATATAACGCCCTCAAATCTGTGCACTGACAGTGCTGGCATCATAACCTCCTGTCTGGCCAGGAGCAGAGGTTTACTAGTCAGGTGAGGGCTTGATGTCCATCTCTCTGGGTCTTACAGAAGTAAAACAAGCTGACAACAGTGGCAACATCCTGAGCGAGAGTCACATGTTTCCTGTGTGAGGGCTGTGTGTGGGAACTATGGTTTTCCTGTGTGCACTGTGTGTGTGTGTGTGTGTGTGTGTGTGTGTGTGTGTGTGTGTGTGTGTGTGTGTGTGTGTGTGTGTGTGTGTGTGTGTGTGTTGCAGAGATGTGTTTACTGGGTATAATGTGTATTTAATTAAGCGTGTGTGTGTGTGTGTGTTGTAGAGATGTGTTACTGGGTATAATGTGTATTTAATTAAGCGTGTGTGTGTGTATAATGTGTATTTAATTAAGCGTGTGTGTGTGTATAATGTGTATTTAATTAAGCGTGTGTGTGGGTATAATGTGTATTTAATTAAGCTTGTGTGCATGAGTGT